>OX940988.1:16399224-16961864 GCA_954871275.1 Leptopterna dolabrata | reverse complement strand
CAGGTCTGGTCGGGATTTGGGTGACCGGTGTTGGGTGGGGAAGTAGTGGCAGACATATGGGGGGGGGGGGGGATGTTACATAATAAGGAACCGGTTCTCGGATACTTCGCCTGCCTATCCTCTTTTCCTTTCACCTGGTGCCTCATTCTTCCCACTTTGGAGATCATCAGGTGCCTGCAGTCTCATTGTCTACCGAACTGTACTTACTGTGGTTTCAATTCGCAGTGACATGATACTGCTAAATCCCCACGCAGTTGCTCCAATTTTCTCTGGGATCCGTCATTTTCACGTATTTTTGGGTTGGGTGGATATTAAATCAAATGATAAATGCTATTAAAAAAAAAAAAAAAAACCAGTCATGCAGCATGACTTAATGAGCGAATTTTCAAAGAAATATTCGAATTAATGGCTATGGTTTTGTTTTGCTTCGAACTCTCGTCTTCAATTAATACTTCTCACATTTTTCAATCTGACCACTCTAAGGGGGTGGGGGGGGGGGGGGTAAGAGTTTAAAGATTATCCTAGTTTTGGGTAATTTTTGCGCACTTTAAATGCTCTAATCTAAGAACGGATTTAGATATCTAAAATCCGATTTCACCATCGTGTTCAGCGTGCAAAAACCTTTAAAATGAGGGGTCACTTGTTAGAAAATAACATTTTGGGGATTTTTGGGTAATTTTTGCGCACTTTAAATGCTCTAATTTGAGAACGGATCAAGATATCTAAAATCCGATTCCACCATCGTGTTCAGCGTGCAAAAACCTTTAAAATGAGGGGTCACTTGTTGGAAAATAACATTTTGGGGATTTTTGGGTAATTTTTGCGCACTTTAAATGCGCCAAAACCCTCCTTAGAGTAGGCCAATTTCGCCCATCTTCGAACTTAGCCTTTCGATTGACAAGATAGATTTTTTGTGCAAATTTGAGCTGTTTATCTCAATTCTATCGAGAGTTACCGTCTGGAGTGACACATATATATATAAATATATATATACATATAAAAAAGTGTTAAATTTCAGGAATCGTTTTAGAATGGTCTGAAACGGATTTCTATGAAGAAAATTTCCAAAAATTTATATTATTTAAATTTCGAAGCCATTGCAATAGCTTCATTTTCTTTGAAAATTCGCTAAAAAATAAAAAAAACATTTATTTTGAAAAAACTTAAAATTTTTAACGCAATCAGCAAGATTTTCTTCGTTTTTCAACGTAATACACCTGTTTCATTGGACTTATCAGTTGAACAACTGGAGCAGTTCATGTGTGCCCTCCTTGTAGAACTGCGTGTCCCAACTGTCCACTCAGTTTTTGATCGGTTTCTTCGTCAGTTCGAAAGCTTTCTCCGCCCATGCGAATTTTTATACGGGGAATCAAGCAAAATAGAACTCTGCCTCACTTGGTGCCACATTAGGTGAATAGGAAGTGGTTGGCCGAAAGTCCGTCAATCCAATCATCTGAAAGTCCAGACAGGAAAGCGAAAGTGTTTTCTGGAATTGTGCTGGTCGACTATAATTGGTAATAATTATAGACTATAAAATTAGACTATAATTACTTATAATAAAATTAGACTGCAATTAGGCTATAATAAAATTAGACTATAATTATAGGTGCCTCACGGGACCCCCAACATCAGGAACGTAGGCACATGTGAGACACAGGAAAAACGCTGCGAAGTCCTTGTCACGTAGGTTTATCATTCTACTGGACATACCTACAGAAATTTTGGCTGTTCGTTTATTGTTTATTTCATGTGCAATAATTGAAATAGCTATTTTTGATGGTTTCCACCAATTTTGGCCCCCAAAAATACGAATTAGGCTCTTATTTTTTTAAGTAAATTATCTTTGATCATTGATACTACCATTTAATTGTCCTGATTCACCTTTCGATACTACTTCTAGTGTTATTGTACAAGTTATGATGATTTCATACAATTTCCCAGGTTTTTGACTCATAAAAAATGAATTTTGGGAGCTGAACCTTCGCTACAACCTCAGTTCTTCACTGTTTCGGCAAAATGAACTTCATATTCGGTCTTCTCCCCCTAAAGAACATGGAAAACGATACCTCACAAGCTTATGTCGCTAAAACGCCAAATAACCCCATTTTTACACCACCCATTTTTCACCCATAACACCCGTGGGTATATTCTTATCGGGCTGGAAAATTTCGGGACACCGCTGGTACCCAAATGGAGTTTCCCAAATGGTGTGTGCGAAAGAACGAATTTTTTAGACCGAAAATAAAGTAGATACGGCGAACAGACATTGCATTTTTGGAATCTACGCACCTTGAAACGTAAAAGAATACATTTTGTGGGGGTGTTATAAAATTTGTTTGCTGAGCGAATACATAGGTGTACTATTCACAGAATAACAAACCAAAATGAAGGCTAGCAAAGCGGAACTCCTTTATTTAGCGTCCTAGACTTTATAGATTGGTTCATATAACGCCAATTATGATGGGGAATCCATTATTTTCTCCTAAATTTTCTGGCTTTTCTGTATCTATTTTAACCTGATTTCTCAGTAGGATCTAGAAATAACTTTTGTATGGTTATCACACTCACAAATCTGGTTTGTATTTTCATCTTGGCGGCTCAGTGTTAGGGGTTGGGGGAATGGCAGAACCAAGTTCCATAAATCGGATTTCGATTGTTTGTTACCGTTTTTGTGAGTGGTACAAGTGTGGTGTTCGGGAGAAAAGTGGTTTTCGGGTTTTTGTTTACCTACACGGTATTGTGGAAAGTGACCTGAGCTCGCCAGATGTTTGTCTGTATTCATTCAAATGGGAATTATCCCCTGATTTTCGGTGGGCTCCGGAGCAGAAAGTGACTGCAACACAGAGTACCCCATCTCCCAATTAATCTATCACCTAATTAACTAATTAGACTGCAACCTGTCACCTGTTCCTACATTGAGTTTGCTCTAGCAAGACCTGCTCCTTTTCATACTGAAGGAAACCCGTGTTGATGAGGGGGTTGGTGTGGAACGAAAAGGCTTTCCCCTTCGTTCCGTGAGGAACAACCATAAATCTAGTCACGTGCTCCTCGGAACTGTACGAGATCCGGTACCCGCTCCCACTATTTTATGTTCCGCCAACCTTGGACATAGCCGCTGCTTGAGGGTTTTGTTTTCCATATAAAGGAAAAACGGTCGTAGGAAACTGGTTTGGAAGTGCAGAAGCCCACCTGTTATGGATTATTACTGCCACCTACCGCTCGTTTCAAGGGATCCGCTTTGCCAGTTTTAGTCGAAAATCCGTTAAGCACGCGAAAGGTAGATAAATCTGTACAGTTCAATCTCGATGATTGCTATCTGTTGTTCGTACCAAATGCTCCATTGAAAAACCAGTGCTGTTCGGTCCCCTGAGGCCCGTGTGGTGCTATAATTACTCTATAATTCGTACCGGCCTGATAATGGAAATTGACTGTCAACACTGCTTCAAAATTTGCGGTTCCCAAAAAAGAGAAGACTCACGAGTATCTGCGTACATAAATAGGGCGATTAGTTTTTGCATCTGAATCGGAACCTTTATTTCATCTTTCTTTCTTTCTTTCTTTCCCATGGCGCCACAGTCCTGTAAGGACCCTGGCCTCCACAACCGCCTTCCACTGATCCCTGTCCAATGCCAACTGTCTCCATGTCCTTATGTTCAGCCCCCTCAGGTCGTTCTCAACATCTTACTGCCATCGTGCTCGTGGTCTGCCTCTACGGCTTCCGGTTTCCCATTCATCATCCGTTTGGGCCACCGTTCAGAGGGCATCCTCTCAACGTGTCCTAGCCACTTCAAACGATAACTTTCAATTATGGAAACCAGGTCTGGTTCATTGAAGAGGCGTTTCAGTTCCAGATTAGTCCCAATTCTCCACTGGTCCGTAGATTTTCCGTAGCACTTTTCTTTCCCATACAGTGAGCATTCTTTTGTGTTCCTCTGTTAGTAGCCACGCCTCTGAGCTGTACAGTACGACAGGCAGAAAATCGTTATGTAGATGACCTTTTTTACGTGCCTAGACAAACCTCTGAAGCTCAATAATTTTTGTATGGCAGAGTAGCAGCGATTTCCTGCAGCAATCCTAGCCCGTATTTCAGTCGTCACATCGTTGTTCCTCGTCATTATCGTTCCCAAATACTTGAACTCGTAACAACTGGGGAAAGAGTGACCGTTAATGTCAACCACGCTCTGCTGTAGGGGAGGGTGACGGGAGGTAAGCATGTACTTAGTCTTTTCTTCATTTATTTGCAAGCCACGTAGACTAGCTGCTCTTTCAAACTCCTCCATTGTCCCTGAAGGTGCATCTTTCGTGCGAGCAAGAATCGCGGCATCGTCGGCAAAAGCGAGATGCTGGGTGAGTCGATTATATATTGTGCCACCAGGATTGGTTTTTATAGCTCGGGCTGCCTTTTCGAGAGAAAAATTAAAAAGCGTTGAAGATTCCCCGTGTCTGAGCCCAGTGGCAACAGGAAGGAGTATCTACGTACATAGATAGGGCGATTAGTTTTTGCATCTGAATCGGAACCTTCATCGCTTCACATCGAAGAAATTCCATTTACATACATGTGGACTTCGTTACGTTTTGGGCACTTCGGTCACGAGGATGTAGCGGTTTGGAGACGTTGACGGACGAAGTAATTGTGGGTTGGAATGAAGGCGATGACAATTATGAGAACGACGATAATCATGAAGGAGAGGCGGCCGAGCCAATATCTTTGATACAAGCAAAAGCTACTTGCGCCATTTCTTGACATCAAGTGGAGTAGGCGTCTTCACTTCTTCAGCCGCTACCCACTTGATAGCATTAGAAATAACAATTCATTTCAGACAAAAAAAACGCTGTTAAGTCCTTGTCACGTGGGCTCATTATTCTACTGGACTTACCTACAGAAATCTTCGCTGTTCATTTATTGTATCTTTCATGTGCAATAATTGAAATAGCGATTTTAGATGTTTTCCACCATTTTTGGCCCCCAAAAACACGAATTAGGCTCCTATTTTTGACAAATTATCTTTGATCATCGATAGTGCCATTTAATTGTCTTGATTCACTTGTTGGTACTACTTTTAGTGTTGTTAAACAAAATAGGTATGGGTGGAAAATGGGCGCAAAATTAGGTATTTTTGACGTTTTAGTGAACTTGGGCTTTTGAGGTATCGTTTTCTGTATTTTCGGGTGAGGAGCTCAAAACATGAAGTTGATGTTGACCGCTGAGTAATGAATTGGGGTTCTAACGAAGTTTCAGCTCCCAAAATTCGTTGTTTGTGAGTCAAAACCCTAGGAGATCGTCTGAAATCACCAAGTATTTGTATAATAACACGAGAAATACTAGTTTTCGTAAGTTAAGTCCAACAGAATAATAAACTCTTGTGTCAAGGACTTTGTAGCGTTTTGGTTTGTTATTCAGTGAATAATACACCTATGTATTCGCTCAGCAAAAAATTTGTATAAAACCCCGTCAAAATGTTTTCTTTTCCGTTTCAAGGTGCGTAGATTCCAAAAATGCAATGTCCGTCCGCCTTATCATCCATATCCACTTCATTTTCGGTCTAAAAATTCGTTCTTTCGCACACAGGCTCCATTTGGGCCCTAGTTGTGTCCCGAAACTTTTCAGCCCGATCGGAATATACCCAGGGGTGTTATAAGTGAAAATGTTTGTAAAAATAGGTACTTTTTGTGTTTTAGTAACATGAGCTTTTGATTTGCTGTTTTTGGGGGCGAGAAGACCGAATGTGAAGTCGATTTTGACCAAAGAGTGGAAAATTGAGGTTCTACCAAATGTGCAGCTCCCAGAATTGATTTTTTATGAGTCAAAAACCTGGGAAATCGTCTGAAATCACCATCAGTTTGTGTAACAACACTAGAAGAAGTGTCAACACGTGGATCAAGACGATTAAATGGCACTACCAATGATCAAAGATAATTTGAAAAAAAAAGAGCTTACCTAATTTGTGTTTTGGGTGCCAAAATTGGTGGAAACCATCAGAAATAGCTATTTCAATTATTTCACATGAAAGCAACAATAAATGAACAGCCAGCATTTCTGTAGGTATGTCCAGTAGAATAATAAACCCATGCCACAAGCACTTCGCAGCGTTTTTTCTTTGAAATGGGTTTCCGCATGTGATTTAGTTCGTTTTCTCAAAATTCTCTTACTAAGGCGATTATTTGGGTGGGCCTCGAATTCCGGTCACCCTGTAGATCACTGTTTTAAATGGATGGTGTGGCCTGGATCTCGAAATAAATTGAACGTTCCCGTCCAGTCCTTGTGAAATCAAGGCAAAGAAAGACCGAAGGGAAATTCTTGAGAGCGGCAACAACTAAATTATTAAATTTGCACTGCTGGCATTTTATATTTTGAAAAGAATTCACGTTCCCCCAATCCCGCTGTTCTCAATCGTGTGACTGTGACGCAAAGTGACTTTGAACGCAGATCTCCGCCGTAGGTTGACATCATCCCGACGGGTAAAACGAAGGTCATCCCGACGTTTCGACAGAATAAATTACCCTTCCGGAAATCCCTGTTGTAATATATAATAGGACTCTCCTCTTCGGGACCCCGGCTTTTCCGCTGTCGTTGAGAACTTGTCAGAAACTTCCGGGGAACTTCTGCGCCCCGGTTTGCAAATTAGAACGCGTTCCACTCTAACTCAGGAATGATAGGGTTGTTTATCTGAAGTTTTTCCGATCCAAGAAACATGGGTGTGTGCACTGGTTCCTTCTCAACACCCAAAATTTTCAGTCGCTTCGATAACCATTTTTCCACAGCACCTATCTCCTGTAACGCTCCATTTCGCCCCCACGCGGTCATTTTGGTCAATTACGTTTTGTTTCATGTGCATTAATTGAAACAGCTGTGTTTGATCACCAATTTTGGCCCATAAAAACACGAATTAGGCTCCTATTTTTTTTTCTACAAAATATCATTGTTCATTGGTAGTGCCATTTAATTGTCTTGGTTCACCTGTTGATACTACTTCTACTGTTATTATACAAATTATGGTGATTTCAGGCAGTTTCCCGGATTTTTGACTCATAAAAATAAATTTTGGGAGCTGAACCTTCGTCGCAACCTCAATTTTCCACCCTTTGATCAAAATGAACTTCATATTCGCTCTTCTCGCCCTGCACAACGATACGTCACCAGCTCATGTTCACTAAAACCTCCACAAAATAAAACCTCGAAACTCCTGTTTTTACACCCATTTTTCATCCATAACACCCCTCGGTGTATTCCCACCGGGCGGCCAAGCTTCGGAGCACAAATAGTACCCAAATGTGTCGAAAAGATTTTATAGCAAAATTCAACGTGTAAATTCAAGTCTGAAACTTCGTTAGAACCTCTCTGTTTTTCAATCTATGGGCCAAAATCGACTTGATATTCGGTCTCCTCGTCCTTAAAAACATGGAAAACGTTACCTCACAAGCTTATGTTACTAAAACACCAAAAAACTCATTTACACCCATATATCACCCATAACACCCCTGGGTATGTCCCGATCGGGCTGCCGAGCTTCGGAGCATAGCCGGGGCCCAAATGGAGCCTGTGTGCGAGAGAACGATTTTTTAATGATCGAAAATGAAGTGGATATGGATGATAAGGCGGACGGATATTGTGCATTGTTGCACCTTGAAACGTAAAAAAAATTTTTTTTTGAGTGGTTGTTATAAAAATTGTTTGCTGAGCGAATACGTAGGTGTATTAGTCACAGAATAATAAACTAGAATTTGATGGTTTCCTGCGTAAAGTCAGAAAATGGAGGTACCATGAACCAAAATGAATGAAATTTGGTTTGTGTAGCCCATTTGGAGTCTCGTTGGTACGCAGAGCTCGGCGTTACTGTCAGTCATCTCTAAGTAGTGAAAACCATCGTCTACCTGTGTGCTTACCCATACCCTTACCTGACAAGTTGGTAAAAACGTGCCTATCAACATAGGTAATCCAAAATAACGATCTTTCTTCAAATGAAAAATATCACGGATCAACCAACTCGATTTAATAAAGTCATGCGTGATTAATTTATTATAATTAGCTGGTCCCTAGCAATGATATCTGGATTGGATGTTTGCTCCCTTCTACTGACCCTACTAACACAGGGTCTTACGCTAATAGGAATTCAGTCATCCACAACACAGAAGTGGCATCCATGGAGAATAATATATAAACCGTTGTGAAATAATTTGCGGTGTTTTGTTTCGTTTTTGTTGTAAAATCAACGTAGTATGAATATTCTGCGTCGAATAAGACCAACATAATTTATTTATTTATAGTGTAGGTATTGTTTATATATTCAACTTTTCACGGAAAACTTAAACATTTTTGGAATTAATTATCATCACTGAAAAATTTACGCAATTTGATTGTCTGGTATCAGATATTAATTGAAATATTTATTTCTGTGTGTTCTGTCCGACGGATATCAGATGGATGTCATGTGTATTCTGTCAGGTCTAAATACACTATTCTGTCAGGACTAAAAATCCCAAAGCCCAAAGGGTTGAACATGTATTTTTTTTTCGACCCACTAAATTGTAAATTTGAACGACTGCCCAAACAGCTGGCCTGCCAGCGAACTCATGATTACTCCTGAGCAGACGGATTTTTCTGAGCAACAAAGAAATTTTTATCGGAAAATTACTCTAGATATCGTCCGGAAGAACTTATTTAAAACGGGAACAAAGAATCAAAATTCTGTGATCCAGTTCACTGATGCATTTCCACCGGATTCTGAAGTCAGCATGGAAAATCATAGGAAAAAACCACAGTCATGCAGCATGGCTATAAGAGCGAATTTTCGAAGTTTCCGGCATCTTCCTCCTCCGCCTAAAATCTTCTGAAAATTAATTTTCGGCCAATGTTTTCCCAACTTGATACCATACAAAATTAAAACAGGAGTAGTTTTACGCAAAGTAAAATTTGGGGTGGAAGGAGGGGGAGGGGAAATCAAAAATGTTTTGAATACCAGAAGAGTAGGTATTGGGTACGTAACAAATTTTTTGTTCCATTTTTTGCCGAGTAACACCTCGGTTTGTAGATTTTCCAACGCTGAACACGATGGTGAAGTCAGAATTGCGATATCCCATTCCGTTATCAGATTAGAGCAGACGAACCAGGAAGAACATCTCAAGAAATAACCACGTTCCTTCATCTTCAAAGTGCTCCAGTTTGAGAATGGAATGAGATATCGCAATTCTGATTTCACCATCGTGTTCAGCGTACAAAAACCTTTAAAATGAGGTGTCACTTGTCAGACTTTTTCATTTTGGGAATTTATGGGTAATTTTCCCCCCCTAAAACTCCCCAAAACTCCCCCTTAGGGTGACCCGATTCTGCCCATCTTCGAACTTAGCCTGTCGATTGCCAAGACAGATTTTTCGTGCAAATTTGAACTTTTTATCTCAATTCTTTCGAGAGTTATCGTCTGGAATGACACATACATATATATATATATATATATATATATATATATATATATATATATATATATATATATATATATATATATATATATATATATATATATATATATATATATAAGTAGTATCCAAAAGCCAATCCTGGCGCACTGACTTAGATCCTTGATAAAAATTTTTACCACAAAACATCAGAACACATTTTTAAACACAAAACATCAGAACCAGTGACTTTTTCATTAACCGACTTAGATCCCTGATAAAACTTTTTAACACAAAACATCAGAACACATTTTTAAACACAAAACATCAGAACCAGTGACTTTTTCATTTATCGACTTAGATCCCTGTTAAAACTTTTTAACATAAAATAACAGAACACACTTTTTAAACACAGTGACTTTCCTTAAAGAGGGTGGCCGATTTGGCCACCCTCTTTAACGTTAAAGGCGACTTAGATCCCTGTTAAAACTTTTTTAACACAGTGACTTTTCGGGGGGTGACTTTTTTAAAAATATTTTTTATCAGAAACTCTAGTGAACTCTAAAAATTAGGAAAAAATGCAAAATTAGAACCTTTTAGGGGTCAAAGTTTTTGAAATTTAGCTCCCTCTGATGTTTTCACTAATGAGGAGTTAGTAGGATGGGAGACAGGATAGTATCCATACAAGAAAAAGTGGGTGGATAATAAAAAAAGTGAGGGGGGTAGTTAAAAGAATAACTTTTATAATAAAATGTCAGTGATTGAAATATATAAGAATGCCGTTAAAAAATCAAACTACTCATCTTTCAAGGATATTAAAAAAGGAACTTATACCATCTTGGAAAATTTTATAAAAAATTCGGAATATGGTGAAAGCGTTGTCGTTACAATTGATTATGATGATGAAGAGATATGTTTGTTTTTACCTAAAAGAATTTCACGTCGACTTCTTAATCACGTTAGAAACAATCCAGAAAGACATCCTGAAAAACTTATTTATAATGGAACAGATAAAAAGACAAACGCCTTTCTGATTGACTTTGAGTAAATATTATGCTTTTCAAAGACTTAGTATCTATTACGTTTTTATAGGGAATCTCTATAAAAACAAACTTAAAACCTATTTTTTTCTTACTCATATTTAACGGATAACACACTAGTCTTTTTTATTGTTTTCTTTTATTATTTCTTCAAGGTGAGTTTTAAACTTGTCTCTACTTATGTTTATTTTATAGTGACCCCAAGCCAAAGTATCTATGCCATTTTTCATTATAAATCTTTTATCATCATGAGCGGAAAGAGCTTTCTTATTCTGTTGTACTGTGGACACATCGTGTTTTTTCGATTTGAATAATATCTGTTTCTGATAGTTTGGTTTTTTAAAGAATAAGCATCTTTTATAATCCTCTATACTTAAACCCTTATTAACGACATTTTTCTTTACTCCTTTAGATTTTTTCGTAACATCATTAGTTTCGAATATTTTAAAAGCGTAGCACTTTGGGCGAAGTCCAATAAACTCATCTATAATCTTACCTTGTAACTCATCTTTAAATTTCCCCAACACTTTTTTATTAACTTGTGGAATATTGTAAACATTATTTTTTGGATAGTCGGAAGTATCGAAATGATCCAACATATTTTTCATATCATTATAAAAATCATCCGTTTTTATTTCCATTATTAAACTATCTGTATCTCCGTATAATAAATTTACATCACTTTTATATTGTTTTTTAACCGTGTTGTAATAAAAATCATACATGCAAGTTTTGGAAATGTCTAGAATACTCATTCCGATGAAAATTGGTTGTTTAAGTGTGATATTTACTTTTTCCATGTGTACAGCCGCTAAGTTTTCGGAATAAATAGTTCTACCTTTAAAGTTTGGTTTTGAAATTAGTTTTTCCAATTTAAAACCATCAGAACAAAGCCTAATATCCACATGTTTACGCACATTCATCATTGTCCTCCCATATACACTATTAACCATCTCTTTAAAAAATTTTTCTTCGAATTTTGTTTTGGCTTTTGCTCTAAGATTTGTATTGTAATCAATATAGCTTTTTAACCAAGCACTTTGGTCAAATTCTAAAACCTTATGAATTTTTTCTAATTTCATTCCTAGTTGTAAATACTGTTTTAACGTAATGTAATGGATAACGTATTTTTTCTTATCATACAACGTGCATAAAAGTTTTGATAGTTTTTCATCACCATAGTTATTTTCAGGAGCTAAAGGAAAATCAGAGTGTAAATCGTGGAGTTCTTGAGGATATTTTAAATCAACTTCTAAAATATAACCCTTGGGCGAATCATCAGGAATGGATTGTATATCGAAATTATCTAGATCCATTTTCCATTCAAAATTTCCATAAGGTAAAAATTTACTCATCGCCCAACCGTAAAGATTATTTGCATCCAAATATTCAATGAAAACAGTTTCTTTTTCTTTGATGAATTGGTCTCCCATATATTTATTATTAGCTTTCGCGTATCGTTTTGAACATTGAGAAATTCCGCCTTTTATTCCTTTTTCTACGAGTAAAATCTTATCATAATCTGTTAACAATTCTATCTTTTGTTTGGTCATTCTCAACATACAGTCCCAAGCGAAACCTGGTGTTGTATAGTACCAAGCGGGGTCTAATTTATATTTTTCTAAAGCTATATTTCTAAAGTTTTCCATGATATCTGCTAACAAAAGAACATCAATTTTATTGTAAAGTTCTGTAAATTCTCCCAAATTTTTAATTTTGAATGTAGACCAAATTTCTAGAGCATTTTTATAATCATTTTCTTTAACATTTTCTCCAGTGAGTTTACTGTAGAATTTCTCTATAGGTGGAAGGTTAGTTTCTCGATATTTTTCAACAGAGTCCATATACTCATATGGATAAGCTAATTTTCTAGTAATTAGTTCGAGATGTTCTTTTGGGAAATACTTTTTTATTTCCTTAAATTGATTTTTAGTTAAAGTTTTAGCTAAAGAATCTAAAGAAGCAGAAAGAAATTTAAAAGAATCTATGAATCTCAATTCTATAGTCTTTTTCTTTTTGTGACCATTTTTATCGAGTTCATCAGTTTCATAAGCTATCATTTTAGAAAAGGAAATGTACTTCTCTTCACTTTGCGGTAAAAGTTTAATATCGTAATTATCTTTTTCAAATTCTTTAATAAATAGATGTGCATCGTAGCCAGAAAGATTGTGGAAAAATACTGGAATAAACTTAGGATTTTTATATTCTAAATTACAAATCGAATGAGCTGCTCCTCTGTACATTCCAGTCAAATGTGAGTGATCCCGTACTTTTATACAATTATCAGGTATATTTTCCTTCGAAACTTCTAATTCTTCAATATATTCATCTGCTTTAACATCATTTTGTTTATCGATAAAGTGTTTAATTGTTTTTCTCAGTACATCATGTCTATTTTCAATTATAGGTGGAAGTTCATTAAATTTTCTTTCACAAATGTGGCAACTCTCAGCACTATCGTATTCTCTTTGTTGTTCTTCGGTTAAATCTTTCATGGGAATATTATCGTCATAGTATTTTTTCGCCACCATTAAGGCGTCTTTTTTTATTTTTTCGTAAAACACTTTTACCACATCCTGTCCAGAATATTGTACAAGTTTATAATCGCCTACATAGTTTTTCCTACTTTCGTCTTCGGCATTTTTCATGAAGTAAACAAAACTGTACGGTTCATGTTTTTGAATGGCATTTGTATAACATTCATCGGGATTTGGTTTGCAGGTATCAATCTTTTGTAACGTACATTCAAAATCTGCATAAATTGTAAAAGGTACTTTTAAAGAGTGTCTATAATTTTCAAATTGCAAAATGTTATCATAAGGTTTTGGTAGATCTACTTTAACAGCTTTATGAACTCCACAATATTTTTTATGGTCGTTTAGTTTATCTTGAGTTCCAAAGCTATTCAAACACATTTTACATAAAAATCTTTTGTGTCCATTCTTTGTTAGCTGACTATGGCCAACCAGTTTCCAAAGATTCTTGATCCAACAATAATGTTCAGTTTCCTTGTTTTTCAAGTACAACAAGTCAATGTGCCTTTCCTTTTCATCTTTCGTTATTTCCAAGGGTACTATAGTATTTCCTTCATTCAGACAGTAAACATTAATGGAAATCCTAGTTCTTTTCTCAAACTTTTTCACATCGATAAGTTTCATAGGAAAACTGATATCTTTCAACGCTTCATCAAACTCATGTTCCCATGTTATGTACTTTCCTATTCTATCAGAATCGCGGTCTGCAGGATGTAAAGCCGAAAGAACAGCCCATAGGAAACATTTATTATCATTATTTTGTACATTTATAATTGCTTTCCTACTTTGTAGAAACTTAGGGAGTGGGATGAAAGATGATCCTCTCAAAGGAATGTACTTGTTAACGTTCAGTTCCAAATGTTTGATTTTATGAAGTTGCCAATTAGATCCTTTAATTTCGAACGTTTCCATTTCATTTAGAATTTTCTGTTTCATTTCATCGTAACAGTATGCAACTTCTGCTGACTGCAATATTATTACGTTTTTAGTTTTGAAATTGAGTTCCTGATACTCCATGTTATTTTTGTTAGTTCCTTTTTTAAATTCTGCGATTAAAACTACATTAACTTTTAGTTTCATTTTTCTAAGTTTCCATTTGATTAAACCTGTTACGGTTCTTTTAATACTGTTCAGAAATTTGGAAGCATCTTTAAATCCTTTCGTATTTTTAATGTTGTAAGTCACTAATCTAGATTCAAATGCAGTTTCCATTTCAACAACTTCCGTTTTCGGTTCTATATTTTTTTCAAATACTTTTTCACTAAAATTAAATACTTTGTGCAATTTCCTCGGATTTACAAATACAGGTTTCGCTTTTCTAGGTTTTCTGATAGTCATTGTCCGGTCCGGGTCGTTTTTTCCATGGCGCTTAGACTTTAGATGTCTAGCCCAATTTTTATAAGTAGTGCTAACATTGCACTTTTCACAATGCCTTCTCGTATTATCCATTTTATTATAGGATATATAATTTTTTTTCGTATCGTTCATTTTTATTAGAAAATAGATTCTTTTAACTAACCCCTCATTTTTTTGAATTCTTAAAGGTGGAGGCGAATCGCCGCCACCTTTTTCTTTTGTCTATTATTGGAGAGATCCTTTTAACTTACCCCTCATTTTTTTAGCCAGTGACTTTTCTAAACATGTAAACTATTTTTCTTAGCTTCTTCATGTATTTAAAAAATTTTTAAATACATGGGATCCCATTAAACCCAAATTCTTAAATAGGGTTTAATGGGATCGGTTGAATATTACGAATATTCTATCAACGATAGTCGTAATATTATCACATAACATTTTATTTATATAAAAGAAATCTTTTATATAAATCATTTTATTCATAATTCTAGAATTCTGTTTTTTGTAGTTCTTGAGCATAGAAAGATCCTTCAATATCTTCATCATTTAAATCTTTGATTTTGTATGTTATTGGATTAGTAGAGAGAATATCAGAAACCACAAAAATTTCTCTGGTCCAATTTGCTTCATATTTATTTACAAAAGTTTTTTTAAATCTTTTGATGCGAACCCTATCACCAACACTGAATTTAACTTTCTGTAAATTTTTTTTGTTTCCAAATAATCGTACTGTAACGTCATTTTGATTTAATTTTGTGACTTCTGATGGTTTCATACCAATAGATCTATGAAAATCTTTATAATTGTATTCATTAATTAAATCCTGTAGAAAATCAACCCATTTTTTATCATTCTCAACTTCAAAAAGAATTTTCATTTTACCATTCAATGTACGATTAAATCTTTCAATAATGGCAGATTTTTCTTCATTCTGTGTATGATACATTTTTATTTGGTGATTTTTCAGAAAATCTTTGAAAAGTTTATTTTCAAACTCCAATCCTTTATCCGTATGAAGCAAATTGGGGGCATTATGATTTTGAGATTTTGCTTTTTCTATTATTTTCTCAAAAGCTTTAACAACATTTTTTCCATCCTTTTTCTTCAAGGGTAAGGCCCATGCAAATTTTGAAAATGTATCGATAACATTAAGCATATAGCCGTATCCATCATTCTCTTTTTCATAATTTTTCATGATTATCAAATCAGCAGCCCACAAATCATCAATACCTTTAGTAAATATTGTCCTTTTTTGAAATTTATTTCTTATTGGCTTGTGTAATTCTTTAGCAAGAGATAATTTTTCATCATCATTCAGATCTTCTACTACAGGTTCTTCAGAATTTTCTTTCTCAGGTGAAGTGATAAATTTACTCTTTTTGGTTTTACATTTTGAGCATTTAGCAGCCACTCTCCATCTCCCGTTGATAGTTTGCACTCTTTCAGCATCAATATTATTGGTTCTCTTCTTACATTTATGGCAATAAATAGGATCAGTTAAATCATTATCCATTTTATTATAGGAAAAAAGGTTTTTTATGAGAAATATCTCATAAAAAAGAAGCTCCTCACTCACTCTTCAATCAAATGCAAATAAACTGTAACATTTTCAAATTGCAGCTCATCTCCATTTTCATTTCTACATGATAGTTTAATCTCTTTAATATCTCTCATTCCTTCTCGTATAGGGCTGTAAAGAATCTTTTTATTTGTTTCCATATAAATAGTATTGGGGAGAATCTGTTTCTCTATCAAAGATACATGTAGTAATTCATGTTCGCTATGAAGATGGGAATGCTCATCATGATTAGCAAAACTATAATCAATAATATTACAATGCCATTCTTACTTACTTACTTAGTCAGGTCCTCTTGTACCTTGCGGTGTCGAGGATTTTAAGAGAGCCCTCCATCCTTTTTTGTCCGCGGCGCGGGATCGAGCCTGTATCCAGGGCACTCCGCGGTCCTCTAGCGCCTGACGAACGTTGTCCTCCCATTTGGTTCGTGGTCTCCCCTTGGATCTGTTGCCCATGTACCTAGCCTCCCATGCCTTTCGAGGATATCGCGTTTCCGGCATTCGTACCACGTGGCCAAACCATCTGAGCTGAGCCTGTTCTATAGTTGTTTGAAGAGGCTGGACATTTAGGTTGCTCCTTATGGTCTGATTTCGCACTCTATCCCTCCGAGTCTTTCCTTCCACCCTCCGCAGGTAACGCATTTCAGCAGCTTGAAGGCGACTCTTGAACCTCGAGGTGAGTGCCCACGACTCTGAGCTGTGGATCAGTGTTGGTGTATAGACGGTTTTAAACACCACCATTTTTGTGTTTTTACTGACCTCTCTTTTCCCTATGAAGCCCCGGTTGATCCCATGGTACAGTCGTCCAGCCGCAGCTACCCGTTCACCTATTTCCTGATCGATGGCCCCATTCTGTCTTATTGTTGCTCCGAGGTATTTAAAGCTGCTGACCTGTTCCAGTTGCTGTCCCGAGAGGTATATAGTGTGCTGGGTTGGACTGCGAGAGAGAACCATGGTTTTAGTCTTGGTGCCACTTATGACCATATTTCTCGATCTCATTTCCTCTTCCCAGAAGTTAAGATTGAACTGTAGGTTTGCAGCACTCTTGGCTATTAACGCAACGTCATCAGCAAAGGCGAGCTCCGAAATCGTCACCTGTCTCATCTTCCAGTTCCCGATAGCATACTTTTTGGTGTAAGGCTTGCACTCTTTCATTATATCATCCATCAGGATAATGAAGAGATATGGTGAGAGGATATCGCCCTGTCGCACTCCAGCTGTTGTCGCGAACTCTTCTGAAGTGGACCCAGAGGTTCGGATTTTGTTGCGACAAGTCTGATAAAAACTCTGTATTGCCTTGATGAGACTCCCTGATACCTCTCTTTTCTCAAGCACTTTCCATAATTCATTCCAGGGGAACAATGCCATTCAATTAACGAAATAGGTTTGATTAACTTTGGGTTGTCTTCAGAATAGTAGTCCTTATTAACTTCAAAATAATCCCCAGGTGTTTTACATTGTTTAAAATCAAATAGTTCACAGAAATTTCCAAAACGTAAAAATTCAATTAAAACAGGAGATTTAAGAAAAAATCTATTACGATTTGTAGTGTAGTCTACTTTAAAAACCAAACTTTCAGGTTTTATTTTTTTTAATGTGTCAATTTGTGATTTATATAATGTTTTATTCTTTTCAAAACCCTCCATGAGTTCAGTTATATAACTTTTTATTTTTAAATATAATTCTCTTCTAAACGTCTCAACAGTAAATGTGCCATCTAACACATACTCATGATGATACCATACATCTGTAATAAGCAATTTTAATGATATCAATACATCTTTTACTTGAAATGAAAGAGAAGGTGAAGTAAATAATAACTTTACTATTCCAAGTTTATAATTTTTATTGGGATTTAGAACAATTTTTTGAGCAAAAGTTATTTTTAGATCTCGATGTTTATCAGAAATCTTTATTAGAGTCATGCTTTTATTATTTTTATTATAGAATACATTCTTTTAACTAACCCCTCCAAAAGAAAAAGTCACTGGTTCTGATGTTTTTTGGTAAAGTCGAATACAAGTCAATTTGATTTTTAACAGTAAATACATCGGACCCGTCTGCCAGACGGGTCCGATGAAAAGTCGAATACAAGTCGAGAACATTTAAAGAATATTTTCAAAACTCTTAAAGAGGGGGGGCGAATCACCTCCCCTCTTTAACCTTAAAGTCGAATACAAGTCGAGAACATTTTAAATTTCTTTTAAAACTCTTAAAAAAGTTTTTTTATAGAATCGAAATTCTATAAAAAATATCAAGATAGTGGAATAGAAAATATTAAAATCCAGTTCTGAAAACTTCCCCATGTTTCAAAAGTGATAGTTTGATAGGATCCACACTTTTAACTTCTTTCTTATTTTTATTATATTCATTTAGAATAGTACTTTTCATATTTATATAATTTTTTATTTCTTGTTCAATATCATTGAACTCTTCATCAGATATTTTACCGTCTTTAATTGCTTTTCTGAACTTTTCTTCAATCGAATCTAATTTAGCTTTTGCCAAAAGCTCAATTTCTTTGTGTTTATTAATTTTTTTATTGAAAAATCCGCTTGAAGTCCTTAATATTATCGATAAGGTTGTCAATCCTGTAGAAATTGGAACACTGAATGGAATTATTATTGGTAATGCTATAGAAGTACCAACCAGTCCGAGTTCTGAGAGGGCGAATAAAAATTCAGTACCGTAAAGAGTGCTGGATATTTTTCCATATTTTTTTTTCAAACCATTTCTCATTTTCACTTCATCTTCTAAAAATTTGTATTGATTGATAATTCGATTGATTCTATAATTGTTCTCATTAAACTCGGGAAAAATTATTTTTGGATATAATCTAGGATGAGTTATTGGAGTAAATTCTTCAGGGGCTGAAGGTGTTTCATTATTATTTGTGTACATCATTTTATTATAGAAAAAAATTTTTTTATAGAATCGAAATTCTATAAAAATATCAAGACTATAAAATTTAATAAAAGAAATTAAGATTTTCCTTCAATGTTCTCATGCTATTTACAAAATCGTGTCCTTCTGATAGCTTCTTCAAAATTAATAAACATAAATGTCCACAGATAGGTGGATCATATTGGTTTTGGATTTGCTCCTCATTATAAAATAAATTTTCTGAACCTAAATATTGAACAAGTTCTCTTGGTGGTGGTGCATTTCCATACGAGTCAAAATAATATTTTAAATTGTTATTTTTATGAAATGCAGTCCAGTGGCTTCCAGCCTCATCAGAATTTTCTAGATTTATAATTCCACATTCCGTGTGGTTCACTTTCTCTGGTAAATCATCCTTCATGAAAACTCCTCTGAAGTTTTTAATTTTCATTTCTTTCGATAATCTTTCAATATCAAAATTGGTAAGAGGCTGGAAGCTATTTAGTTTTTTGATTTGGTAGGTTTCTTTTTAGGTTTCTTTTTCTTCATTCCAGAGCCGATACTTAGACTTTTTGCATTTTTAGCTAGTTTTTCCATCTCGAGATTATGACGTTTTATTTCGGCTTCTTCAGCGGCCTTATGTTTCGAGTCTATAACACTAGAAGCTACTGCAGCTCCACCACCCAATAATGCCCCAAGGGCACCAATTCCTGCAAAAAGTAAGGGTAAAAACCCACCTGAATGATTTATTTGCAACTGATCATAATTCATTTCCAATTCCAACCCTTTTTTGTTTTTGATACATTTATCTAGCTTTTTTTTCTGAGTTTCATTTAACAGGATTTTATGATTTCCATTTCCACTAATATCTGCAAAAGCCAGTCGTACTTTTACTGGAACACGTTTTTTATAAGCAGATCTTATTTTTTTCATTTGTATTTCTGACAAATTTATTTGATGTGTAATCATTTTATTATAGGAAAAAAAGTTTTTTTTTTTTATAAGATGTGAATCTTATAAAAAATTAATATACACCCATCCCAAAGTGTCTTTTGGCTTTCATACCAGTTTTTACTATAGCAGCTCCCAATATTTCACTGATATTTGTTGAACTTTTCATAATTTTATCAGCTTCTACTTCCAATTTTTTATCAGCAAGATGCCTATCACTAGTTTTCTCATGATCTCTGTAAAAAATGTCGTGTTGTTTACAGGCTTTATCAAGACTATTTATACCTTCATCACCTCTATTTAATCTCTTATCCAATTTAGTAAATGGTCCACAATATTGATAACCACCTGGGAGATGCATTTCTGGAATAACAGGCCCAAGTTTATTAAGAATAGTATTGAAAATACCAGAACCATTTTTTATCATATTTTTGGGTAAATTATTAATAATTTTAATCAAGTATTCAGTTCCTTTGGGTTTATCAATATCTTTCTCCAGTTGATCTTTAATGAAATTTATAATTCCCAATTTTTCATTGTGAAAATTATTATTTCCTGCCTGCTCTTGTGCATACAAATAGTATAGTCTTTGTGTAAGTTGATTCAAATTATCTATATATTTAAATTCTACAGGATTTTCAGTATATTTAATCAACCCAGTGCCAATCTTTTTCTTTTTACTATACTCCCAGATAGGTTTTATGATTTCTTTCCATTTTTTACTAACACTTGATTTTGGTTGTTTAGATTCGGGATTATTATTTTGAAACATGCTATCTGTTTGAATGAGGATTTTTGTATAAGCTTTAAAGTCTTCATTAGTGTATTCATCTTTGGATGGAATATCAGAAGCTATGGGTTTTGTTAAGAGCTTCCATAAGCCTTCAGTACCGGAATATTTCATTTTTTCTATTTCAATATCATTTCCATTTACTCGTATCTGTTTATTTCCAATAAAGATATGATTTTTTAAAGGGTATATTCCAAATTGTCTATCAGGATGAAGAATATATAATTCTGCAATTGGTCCAATACCTAAAGGACCTACAGAAGAGTTTGGTAATTTAACACTTTTTTGTAAAATTGTTTCCATTTCATAATCCCTATCTGCATTGTCACTTGAAAAGCTTTGATTTAATGTATCTTCAGTATCAATACCTTGGGCCTCGGTATCAACATCTTTAAAAGTAACTTTTTTAGGCGAACTGATAGCCAAGGGGTTAATTGTTTTTATTACAGGAATGAGTTCTAATTTTTTACCAAGATCTTCATCAGTCTGTTTCACTGCTTTTTCTACCTTATCTAATCGTGAAGTTATAGGTTCATAAGCCTTTTCTCTTGTTTCCTTATCAGATGCTTGGTTAACCCTTTCTTGTTTTGCTAATTTCTGTAAATTTTTCTTGAGTTTAATCGATTTATCAGCTTCAGCCACAGTCATGGGCTTACGTTTTCGTTTTGTGAAAATTATTTGTTCATCTTCAGAGGGTTGATCAATCTTTTTGATTTCTCTAAGTTTGACTTCTTTTTCCTTCATCACTTCATTTTGCGCTTCTTTGAATTTCTGTCTAAGCGCTTGTTCTAAAGTAATTTTTGTTGTCATGTTTTTATTATAGGAAAATTTTTTTTTAAAATCGGTTAAACGTTAAAACGCTCAAACGCTTAAACGCTTAAACGCTCAAACGCTTAAACGCTTAAACGCTTTAGGAACGCTATTTTTGCGTTTTTAAGCGTTTCCCAATGCGATTTTTGAAGCGTTTCCCAATGCGATTTTTTGAAGTTATCCATGTAGCGTTTTTATAGGGAATCCCTATAAAATTAGGGGCGGTAATTCGCCGTTCCTAATTAAGGCAAACTTAAAATCTATATTTTTTATCTAAAATATTTCACCAAATTTCTTTCGGTAACGCCCGTTACTGCGTTTCTTTGTTAGGTCAATCGTTAGAAAACCAAAGTCCTCATCCCAACAAGAATAGCATAATTCTTTGAATTGGCCATAAGTGAAATCACTTCCCACATATTCATCATAAATATCTCGCATGTATCTTGGTCCTTGTCTAAATACACATAAAAAATTAATATTGTTTCTAATGAGTTGTTTATCAACTTTTGACCATGATTGTGTCAAGTAAACACACGAGATTTTCTTATGACGCCCTCTCACGTAATAATCTTTAATAACTTGTTGCTGTTGAACATTAACACAATCATCAAAAACTACCAAACTGTTCGACTGGCAATCATCTAGGGGTAAAAGTTCTTCACAATTACTGAAAAACTGTGCTATTTCCACACCATCTTTTACAGAAATTATTTCATAAGCGCTTCTCAAAAACTCATATGCATTCTGATCCATAGATTTTGAAAAAATATATAGATAATGAAAGGGGATTCCCCATGATTTTGTGATGAGATTATAGAGAAGTGTTGTTTTCCCACAACCAGAAGTTCCTACTATTAATGCTCTTAAAGGTAATGGTAAAATTCCTTTTCTAGCCTCTTTTTTATCAAACGGAATTGGTTCAATCTCGTATTTACTCATCTTTATTATACGAAAAAAAACTTTAAAGGTTAAAGAGGGGGGGTGATTCGCCCCCCCTCTTTAAGAGTTTTGAAAATATTCTTTAAATGTTCTCGACTTGTATTCGACTTTACCAAAAAACATCAGAACCCAGTGACTTTTTTCTTTTGGGGGGTTAGTTAAAAGAATGTATTCTATAATAAAAATGAATCAAATTAAATCAATCTACTCGAAATACGATTCTGAAATCACAAGGCTTCAATATCGAAACTTTAATCCTGAATCTAATTTGGAATTGAACTCTGAGAACAAAAGAACGGTTTTCAAATTGCTTCTAGATGATGAGTTTCTTAGCAGCAATATTCAATATTACATTGCTGGAAAATACATTCCTAAAGATGCAACAAAAACATATGGAATCAGTGATACAATAATGATGGTAGACAATTTTGTTGCACACCTTTTTTCCAAAATTGAAGTAAAAAAGCACAATACGGTTATTGATGAAATTGAAGAACCAGGTATTGCTAGTACGGTGATGGGTATAGCTTCTTTCTCAGGACCATCAAACTATAATGGTAAATTAATGAATTCTGGTTTCAATTCTAAAGTGAATGGTGGTGGAAATTTCAACGCGAATGGTAACTTGACTGATTTAGGTCTTGGATTCTTCAGCGATATTGCACCAATTTATAAGGGAGGATTTGAAATTACATTCATTAGAAATTCTGATGATAATGTACTCTTCCGTTACAGTACCTCTCCTGAAGGTGTAGAGGGAAAAGTGGAAATTAAAACTTTCTACCTGCGAGTCCCAATAATTGAATATGAAAGTGAATCCAAAGCTAAATTAATTGCTGAACTCTGTACTTCTCCTTATTTGTTTCACTTTAAAAAATTACAATGTATCGAACAAAAAGTTACTGGAAAAACTCTAAACTTCAACATTACAAATATTTACAGAAATGTACAGAATCCGATCTGGGGATTTGTTGCCTTCCAAACTGCCAGAAAAAATGATCAAAAGAAAAATAATTCCAAATTTGATCATTTGAATGTTAAAAATATTAGTTTTGAAGTAGCAGGAAAAATTTATCCTGAAGAACATTTGAATTTAGATTGGAGTTCAGGGGATTTTAGTTTAGCTTACACCATGTACACAGATTTCAAAAGAATAGTATGCCAAGACTCATCCCTTCCATATCATGAGCCTCAGTCCTTCAAAGAGAACTATCCAATATTCAGTGTGAATATGACTAGACAACCACAGTCCATATCTGGACAAAAAAGTAATATAATTTTACGAGCAGATTTTGAAAAGAATGTGCCAGAAAACACTTTTGCTTACGTAATTTTGGTTTCAGAAGTCACTCTCAACTATATGCCACTTAAAAATATTATAAAAGAGGAAATCTAAAACTTACCTTGATAAGAAAAGGGGGAAAAAAAGGATAAACAATATAAATAACAATTTTTTTATTGGGAACATTCTCAATAAAAAATATATAGTTCACGTAGAAAATCATCTACTTCATCAGTCGTTGAAACTTGGGATTGGTTCATTTTTCACTCACAAATAACTCACTGCGTTGTTTCTCACTTGGTTTCTACAAACTGACTGGGACGAGTCAAAGGGGTCTGCAAGACAATCTTATCTCAAACCGGTCGACGGGAAGGCCACAAGGTCGTCAACTCATCAGCTGCGTTCTCGTTCTCATTCTCGTTCTCATTCTCGTCTCTTTTCTCGCCAGAATTGAGAAAAAATTAAAATATACGCGGAGAGGCAGTTAATCCTGTCTCCCGAGAACGCAGCAGTCTCGTTCTCGCGAGAACGCAGCAGTCTCGTTCTCGCGAAACAGATTAACTGTTTCGTTTCACTTTTAAGGGTGATACATAATTTTAAAAAATTCTGAAAACAACCCATTCTCTCGCTGGTCTACAGAACGACCTTGCATCTTGTTCAATATGTTTTAATGGGGAATCCCCATTAAAACATCAGAGGGAGCTAAATTTCGAAAATATCGACCCCTAAATAGTCCTAAATTTGCATTTTTATTTACGATTAAAAATTTTTTAGAGTTTCACTAGAGTTTCTGATAAAAAAAAGTTTTAACGGAAAATTTCCGTTAAAAACAATAATATTATACTAAGTTGTTTTCCAAGACCCGGTAATTTACCGGGTCTAAAAAAGGGGGTGGATAAAAAAAAATGAGGGGTTAGTTAAAAGAATATATTATATAATAAATAAAGAGATATGGTTTTAAGCGATGAGGCATTAGATATATGTGATGAACATGGAGGTTTCTGGGAGTTTGTAAAGAAACCTGAATTTCGATTTTATGATAGAAACTGTGACGCACTAGACGAGATTCAACGTGCATTGAGGGAGTATAGATTTTCTAAACGGTTGTTAAAAGAAAGTTTATTTGGTGTCGATGGTAAACCACCACTCCTTTCAAAGAAGCAAGTAAAGACATGTCTTAATGAAAAAAAGATTAAGGTTCCTAAAAATGCTACTGAATATCAACTTAGAAAATTGCTTTATAATGAAGATAAAGTCACACTGAAGAAGGATTTTGAGTTTCAGTTTCGATACTGTTGCTAAAGCTCAGAAGTATTAAGGAGATTTTATTTTTAATGAACACTGCTCATTAAAAAGTTCTTATGCTACTAATTAGCAGAAATATTTTTTTTAAAGACGATTCAAAAAGTTTGTTTTTATAGAGATTCCCTATAAAAACGTAATAGATACTAAGTCTTTGAAAAGCATAATATTTACTCAAAGTCAATCAGAAAGGCGTTTGTCTTTTTATCTGTTCCATTATAAATAAGTTTTTCAGGATGTCTTTCTGGATTGTTTCTAACGTGATTAAGAAGTCGACGTGAAATTCTTTTAGGTAAAAACAAACATATCTCTTCATCATCATAATCAATTGTAACGACAACGCTTTCACCATATTCCGAATTTTTTATAAAATTTTCCAAGATGGTATAAGTTCCTTTTTTAATATCCTTGAAAGATGAGTAGTTTGATTTTTTAACGGCATTCTTATATATTTCAATCACTGACATTTTATTATAAAAGTTATTCTTTTAACTACCCCCCTCACTTTTTTTATTATCCACCCACTTTTTCTTGTATGGATACTATCCTGTCTCCCATCCTACTAACTCCTCATTAGTGAAAACATCAGAGGGAGCTAAATTTCAAAAACTTTGACCCCTAAAAGGTTCTAATTTTGCATTTTTTCCTAATTTTTAGAGTTCACTAGAGTTTCTGATAAAAAATATTTTTAAAAAAGTCACCCCCCGAAAAGTCACTGTGTTAAAAAAGTTTTAACAGGGATCTAAGTCGCCTTTAACGTTAAAGAGGGTGGCCAAATCGGCCACCCTCTTTAAGGAAAGTCACTGTGTTTAAAAAGTGTGTTCTGTTATTTTATGTTAAAAAGTTTTAACAGGGATCTAAGTCGATAAATGAAAAAGTCACTGGTTCTGATGTTTTGTGTTTAAAAATGTGTTCTGATGTTTTGTGTTAAAAAGTTTTATCAGGGATCTAAGTCGGTTAATGAAAAAGTCACTGGTTCTGATGTTTTGTGTTTAAAAATGTGTTCTGATGTTTTGTGGTAAAAATTTTTATCAAGGATCTAAGTCAGTGCGCCAGGATTGGCTTTTGGATACTACTTTTATATATATATATATATAATTTTTGGTGTCTTTCGGCAGGGAATTCAGGATGGTCTGAAACGGATTTTGGTATAAAAATCTTTCGGAAATTCGAGTTTTAAAAATATTGGACCGAGAACAATAGCTTCCTTTTCTTCGCAAATTCGCTAAAAGGTCTCTCGTCGAAGAAATTTTCCGAAGTCCTGTTAGGTGTCAGATTTTAATTGAAACTAAAAATTTCTTCTAGGAATGTGCATTCTATCCGACTGATGAGCATGTTGTGCAAATTGGTGGAACATGGCACATATACAAGTACAACCAACTCAATAGTCCCTGTGATGTCTATAACCGGCAGCTGCCTCCCATAAATCAGGCGTCCGAGGGATCATCGTCGTTATGTATATTCGACAACTCCGACAACTCCCGTGACGACGGGATCGTCAGTGTTAGCTTGGCGGTTGTCATTTCTCTCGTGTTTATATCCTCCCTTCCCCCATCTCATCCTCTCGTCACGTATTTACGTAGTTGGTTGTCCCAAAGCGACCCACCGTTAAGTGGTGGGGAGTGTTGAACAAACTTCGAGGCTGATAGTTGGGGGACCCCCCTCCCCCCCTTTTCCTCTCAAATAATCCCCTCTTGGGGCCTAACTGTCCTCGTTAAATCACTTCAAGGTTAACGGTCTGGGTTAAATGTGCTGTCAAATTTTCGATTCCTTTCCCGTCCTCAAAACTGTCGTCGAACAAAGAGGGGGTTAAGATCTCCATCCAGAAATCAAATCCCAAAAATTCTATTCCAATGCAATAATATTATTATTTATGTTTTAGAGTTATTCTCGAGTAAAAAATGGAGCTCCGGTATCATCTGACTTTAAACTGAGCGTCCAAATCAACTAAATGAAAATTTACCTCATAAATCAGTTGGGTGGAAATTTAGCTCATGAATCAGTAGGTTGGATATCAGCAGAATTGAAAATAGAGCTCTCAAATCAGTTGCGTGGAAGTTGGAAAATAAAGGTCCCTAGTCGAGTAACAACTGAATTCCTCGATCACCAGATTAAAAAAAACGCTGCAAATTCCTGCACAACGGTTTTATTATTTTGTTCAGAATACCCTTCTGTTACAGATCACAGCTCTCTGTATAGATAACCCGTCTATATAATGTCTATACATATTATGTAGATCGCAGACCCTCCGTAGGTACCCCCGTACCCCCCCCCCCCCCGTACTCGTTACCTACTAGGTACCTACCTAAATCACGAGCTAAATGTTGCTAAAATAATTCTGTCTATAAGTAACTAAAATGGCAAAAAGAAACGCAAATAATGAAGTTCTGAAGGAAAATTGTTATGTGGAGTGAAATAGATGCCCCTTCTGCGTAGATCACTGTTTTCTGTAGTCAGTGCCTACCCTCTGGTCAAGTATAATGAACCGTTGTGTAATAGCTTGCCCATCAATAATACTTCAAAGTTTGTTCAAGTTTCAGAAATACCTACCAACAAAATCCAATAGCCTATCACTTATCAAATGAAATAATATCGCAGAACAACCAATTCGACTTCATACAGCCATCCTTGATTATAATCAGGGGCTCCCTAGTGATGATATCCAGGCCGAACTTATACCGTTTGATTCACGATCGTGTTGACGAAGCTTTTTGGTGCACACGAACGGCTGATCGTACAATGCTCCGGGTGGTCTCAAAAAATTGTTTAGCTCAAGACAAATTTAATAACTTGAAAAAAACCATACCCTTCTATCGAAAGTTTTCGAGCTACGGCGTTCTGAAAATTTCAACCCCTATTTTGAACCCCTTAGAGATGACTGACAGTAACGCCGAGCTTCGAGGACCAACTAGACCCCGAACGGAACCTATAACCCGAATTTCATCAATTTTTATTCATGGCAACTAAGAAAAGTGGCCAGTACGGCGTACAGAATTTTTTTTAATTGCATTTTCGGATTCTACATACCTTGAAACGTAAACCATCAAATTTTGTGGTGGGAGGGGGGGGGGGGGGGTTAGATTTTTATTTATTTATTTTTCATGCTCGATTCCAATGGTTCATTATTGAAAATAATAAACCAAAATTGAGTTCCTGGATCAGTTGAGTGGAAAACTGAGGGCTCCAGTCAACTGAAAAGTTGAGCACCTATAAATTCGGCGAGTCAAAATTGCTCCGTCAGGTTAGCTGATGGGATAATTTAGCGTCCCCGTTTTAGGCGTGGAAATTGGAAAATAAGCTCCGAAGTCGAGTAAAAACTGAATTCCCGAATCACCAGATCAAAAAAGAAATTTAGCTTCCAAGTCAGCTAATAGGAAATTTTGAATCAGTTGAGTGGAAAACTAAGGGCTCGAATCAACTGAAAATTTAAGCACCTATAAATTTGTCGAGTAAAAATTGCCCCGTAATGTAAGCTGATGGGATAATTTAGCGTCCCTGTTTAGGCGTGGAAATTGGAAAATAAGCTCCGAAGTCGAGTAAAACAGAATTTCCAAATCACCAGATTTGGAATCCTCGCTTGAATCACATGAACGTATAGAGTAGTTGGGTATGTTCATTCGGTGGACAGGTGGAGTATCCATGCATGGGCTAATGACTAAGCGACTCAGGTTCACATGGCCTAACAGAATTAGTTGGGTAGATTCAGCTCTCTTAAGACTAGTTTTTCGCTTAGTTAGAAGCGTTACAAGGAAATGGTCAACATTTCATATTCGCCTATGCCCAGACGATAGTTACCGTACGATTCAAATGAAATTCATATGGAACTATCAAAGTATTATTCCTGATCGACCCTCCAAGTATGAACTCATTTAAACGGTTTTTAAGGTAGTTGTGGGTGTTTCAAGTATTTCACGTTTGCGCATGCGCTAATGAAAGTTACGGTACGATTTCAATGTTCTTGATACTGGACCATCTGCGAACCAAACCGCGTGTACCGTCAAAATGTAACCTCTCTGCGACTATTTTTCCCGTAGTTAGAAGCGTTACAAGTAAATGGCCAGCATTTCATGTTCGCGCATGCGCAGACGAAAGTTACAGTACGATTCCAATGAAATTCATATGGAACTATCATTATTCCTGATCGACCCTCCAAGTTTGAACTCATTTCAACGATATTATTTAAGGTAGTCATTGGCGTTTCAGGTATTTCGCATTTGCGCTAAAGTTACAGTACTTTTTTCATAATTTTGGGATGGGACCATCTGTGACCCAACTCGCACCTGCCCTCCAAATTTCACCCCATTTCGACCATTATTTCGGGTAGTTATGGGCGGGTACAAGGAATTACCACAGACAGACAGGCACGGAACGAAAACTGTACCTTGATGTCTGAAACGCAAAAAGCAAATTTTCATTTTTGAGGACATGAAATTTGTTGCTCAGTCACGAATCCAAGGCCACTGCCGTCGGTAGTGAGGAAGCAAAATTTAGCTTCCAAATCAGCTGATTGGAAACTGAGCACCTGAATCAGTTGTGTGGAAAACTGAGCACTCGAATCTACAGAAAAGTTGAGCACCTATAAATCTGGCGAGTTGAAAATCGCACCGTCAAATTAGCTGATTGGATAATTTAGCGTCCCTGTTTAGGCCGGTCATTCGCTATATTAACTATCTGGTAGCATGTAGCGAAAAACTATTGAACGCTTAATACTGTTGATTGTTTTCAACAATATTATTGTGAGAGTTGTTTCATACAACATTAGACACATTACCAGTTGCTGTTTTGCGCCTTCACATGCTTTAGAATCTGTGTTTCGAAATGTCAGTTAGTATATGTAGTAGGTAGGTACTTCAGGAAAAAATCCCCTGCAGAAGTAATCGGGCTTGCCGAGCGCACCTGTTCGCCATTTTGAGTCTTAATTAAATGAAGCAAGTATACCGGGTGGGAGGGACAAGAAACGTTTGAGCGAGAAAATACTTTTGAGAGTCTCGAAAAGGGTCGTTCATTAGGGATTTTTATCAACCACCTGTTGTCTGAGATCAGGAATGATGGCCGAAGTGGTGTTGAAAGGAAAAAGAGCCCCCCCAATCACCGCCACAGTCTTGTTCTGGGCATTATTCCCTCCACGCATTATTCATTGACAGATTTTTTGGTTTTATTATTCTGTAAATAATAATGTATTCGCTCAGAAAAAAAATTTTCGAACACCCCCTCGATATTTTTTCTTTTACGTTTCAAGGTGCGTAAATTCCAAAAAAAAAAAACAGCGAAGTCCTTGTCACATGGGCATATTATTCTATTGGACATCCCTAAAATACCTACAGAAATGTTGGGCGTTCATTTATTTTTCCGTTCGTGGGCAATAATTGAAATACCTATTTTTGATGGTTTCCACCAATTTTGGCCAATTTTGACAAATTATCGTTGATCATTGATAGTGCCATTCAATTGTCTTGATTCACATGCTAATACTACTTCCAGTGTTAATATACAAATTTTGGTGTTTTCAGACGATGTCCCAGGTTTTTGACTCTTAAAAAAACTCATAGAAGTAATATCAACAGGTGAAAACAATATCAAGGCAATTAAAAGATATTTGTCAAAAATACGAGTCTAATTCGAGTTTCTGGGGGCCAAAATTGGTGGAGAACATCAAAAATAGCCATTCAAATTATTGCACACGAAAGAAACAATTGAGTACAACAATTGAGAACATATTTGTGTGTCCAGTAGAATAATAAACCCATGTGAAAAAGAATTTTCGGCTATCTTTTCCACCACGTATTGGGAAAAACGGACAGAATCTTGGAGGACTCTCGGGGTTATTCTAAACAAAATTCCATTACGTGTCGTCCGATCGGAGAAAGGCTTCAAATCCGCTTGAGTCGTGAAGTGAGACAGCTCGTTGAGTGTTCATTTGATCAACAAACAACTTGCGGTATCTTATCAGTCATCGTACCAAGGAAGAGAGCTCTCCACTCACAAATGAGTCCCTACGAGAAAACAGTGCCAAAATTTTCCGTAATGTTAAATACCTACGTGTTTTTGCCCTTTCGTCTTGACGTGAAAATTAGAGACAAATTTTGACAGTTTTGGTGTACCAATGGACGGTTTGTAGTGTAATAAGAGAAATCTGCAGAATTGGTAGACATAATGCGGAAAAGAACCGTAAAATCGTGTGACTCGGATCAGTATAATCGATCATATTAGGCTCTGCCCCTTAGATGTTCGATTCTGCTTTTGGTGTATTATTTTCAATAATAAACCTTTGGAATCGACCATGAAACGTCCCCCCCCCCCCCTACCTCTTCAAAATGCCATGTTTTACGTTTTAAGGGACGTAGAATACGAATATACAATTTAAAAAATATTCCGTCCGTCCGGTGTACGCCGTCCGCGGATTTATCCTTAGTTCCCATAAACCAAAATGCACGAAATTTGGTATATGGGTCCCGTTTGGGGCTGTAGTTGATCCTCAAAGCTGTTACTGTCAATCAACTCTAAGGGGTGAAAAAATGGGTTGAAATATCCGGAGTATCCGAAACTCGGAAATTTTATTTTGAGGCGTGGGGTTCCTCGAATTTTTAAAGGGTGTGATTTATCGGCCCGGCAAAATAGAGGTTACTCCCTACATAAAAGGCGGGCATAACAGCTTTTAATTCAAACACACGTCCAAAAAATACTTTGCACATCAAAAAAGGGAATCGCACGGCTAATTTGGGAGTCGCACGGCTAATTTGGGAGACGCCCGTCTAATAAGGTGATTCAACGTTCAAATTTGTTATTGCCCTTCCATAAATTGATTATAACGGCAGAAGAAGGATTCTCACAGTAGAAATGTCCAACTCCACATCAAATCACGCACTACAAATTAGTGTAGGTATCTCAACGGCTATTCTGAAGATAAACCCACAGCACTTGTATACTTTCATTCCGTAAGTTGATAAGGCAGTACCTACCCATTTGGAATTCGCTAGAGTTTAATTCTCAGGTTGCTCACATATTGAGGGTTCCAATGCACAATTGTAACGTACTAACGACTTTTTTTTTCGAATTTTACCAACTCGAGGGGGGGTGAATTGTCAGGATCTCTCCGCGGCCCGATCTCAGAGTTTTGCATGTCACTCGTAGGTCGTGGGGGTTACCTTCAAGTTACGAGGATAAAAGTTTACGAAATTGTGTCTAATTACTTAGAAGTAGGGGGCGCTAGTGGAATAAAAATGAATCCTGGCAACACTGAGGGAACGCGCGCTCCTTCAACTTGAAATAGCTGTGCAAAACCCCGTTTTTGCTGTGCAAAACCCCTTTTTTGCTGTGCCAACCCCTTTTCTGATGTGTGATTGAATAATACGCTGGTATTGATCACCCATTTAGCCGTGATTGGAGTCAATATTGACGTTTACTTTATGCTGGGAGTTTTACTTTTTCTGAAGTGAAGATAATCTTTTTAGATGGAGATTCGCAGAAGGGAAAATACCTTTTTTTGCCGTGCAGTTAAATATATCCCATTTTTAAATAGTTTAATTTTTTTCTGAATTTTTGAGACCGTTCGAAGCACTCTACGACATTGCCAAACAATTTGAATTTGCCCTAAAGACCAGCGTATATGCAGGCACCAGGCTGAGTTGAGGGCTCACATCGTTGCCTTTACCCGTGGAGCCCCGTATATCAGTGGGTTAGAAGTGGTATCTCATGCTGAACGTTGCAGGGTCGAATCCCAGCCGGGTACAAATATTTTTTCACTCCGGTTACAATTTACCTTCAGAACTGCACCTCGATTTTGCGCTTTTACATACGGCTTTTTATGAAACTGTAATTTCTGTCTGGGCCGGCTCCAGTACTCGATTTAGGTCTTTCCTGGGGTGATTTACGCAGAATGGGCAACAGGTAAATAACAAACCATTGTGTTACAAGCACATAATGTATGATGGTCAAAATAAATTAGGAAACAGATCTTGCCGACAGGAGTGGATGAGGGAGGCACCCAGTGGCACTACTTCAAAACTTGATTGGTCTGACAATGTAACTATGAAAATTATTGGAATGATTTGAGATATTTATGTTATTATGTTGTTGATGTTGTTGTTTATGTTATTATGTTCACCGTATGAATTACAATTCATTTACACTTTCTCTAGAGGCCAACACGCCCAGGCTCTACGTTGCCATTGTCTTTGTAGACGTCGAATAGACAGATGGGATTTGTGCGGGAGAAAAGTTGATTTATTAGGGGGTTAAAGTGATTCGATAGGTTTCGATGAAATTTTTCTTATTCCAATGAAATTCATATGGAATTCTATCAAAGTATTATTCCTGATCGACCCTCCAAGTTTGAACTCATTTAAACGGTTCTTAAGGTAGTTGTGGGTGTTTCAAAAATGTTAGTTTGCGCATGCGCAGGCAAAAGTTACCGTACGATTTCAGTGATTTTGATAAAGGACCATCTGCGATCCAACCCGGGTATACCCTCAAAATTTCAGCTCTACGACTATTTTTCGCTTACTTACAAGGAAATCTTCAACATTTCATGATCGCGCATGTGGAGACGAAAGTTACAGCACGATTCCAATGAAATTCATATGAGACTATCAAAGTATTATTCCTGATCGACCCTCCAAGTTTGAACTCATTTCAACTATATTTAAAGGTAGTTATGGGCGTTTCAAATATTTAACGTTTGCCCGTGCGCAGACGAAAGTTACCAGTGATCAATGATTTTGGTATGGGACCATCTGTTACCCAAACCTCACCTATTTTTTGACCTTTATAAAGTCAAATGTGACCCAGTCCTTTTTGGGAAAAATATTTTTATCTTCGAAATATTCCCTCCGTCGTGATCCCTCAACCTCAGGTGAATTAGTATTGATTTTATCCCTTAATACCAATTTGACCCATATTCTGTGCGAAAAACAACTGAAACGGTATTTTTCTGCCTTTACCAAACCTTCCATACCGTAAGTTGATGCAGTTGATTTCCATAGTCCATACACCATTTACGTTTAGTTGATACAATATTACAATCCCATGGCAACCACATGATGCCAGTAATAACACTGGAGGTAAGTTGCACGTAACAAACAGGGTGTTAGTGCTATTATACCGTGTCGAACGTTCCTTTCGTGTGGTTTTTTGTTGGAACAGCCCCGTTAGAGTGGGACGTTTTTATAGATGATTCTATTTCCTCTAATGGACGTCGGCGAAGTAACATTTCAATTAAGATTACGATGGAGAGAACAAGTTTGACGAATCGAACGGAACCTGATCGACTCAATTAGTAACCCACTCAGTTGTAGATTCTCCTATAAAATGAGTCGTAGCGTTTTGAAAACGGTTTATCGGGGTAAAATGGCGATTGGCTTGATGGGGGGGGAATACAAATGGGTAGTAATATAACCGAATGGGTTGTTCGGGATTGTTGTCATCGTCAACTGGGGATGGCGAGGTTTTTTTTGTTTGGTTTTGCCTCGTCAAAACGTTTCATTCAAATTCATACTGAGACGTGAACATATTTTTATAGCCTAACGTCCATTTGTGAGTCGTTAGGAAAAACGGAAGCTTTTACCAGACGACTGCAGGCTTTTAATGCTTAATTTTGGCCCGCATGGATTCGGCACCCGAAATGTTGATTCTTTTGAATTAAACTGTTCCTTCTAATTAGCTGTACATTTTTAGGAGTCAAAATCCGTACGAACGCTTATTTACCTACGAACACTTCAAATAGGTATACAGCCACTAGTCACCTTCACTTGGTATCGACTTACATGTCCAGATATTTGTGCAGCAGGATAAAATGAAAAGTCCAGATGCATTGCCGCCAATGTTGATCCTTTTATTTATATTACTGGACCTACTAAGCTGACTTATGCAATAAATAATTATTGTTTGAAATACGCAGGATTCTTATTTCAGTAAGAAAAAAAAAAAACGCTGCAAATTATTACACAACGGTTTATTATTTACCTGTGTAGATGCGTCACTGTTTTCTGTGGTAGGTCACTGTTTTCTGTGGACAGTACCTACCCACCAGCCCTCTCCCCCCTCCCCCCAAGGAAAGCCCTAAGGGCCGGTTTCACCAACGCGGATTATCCAGAGTTCAATCCCGGCTGAGGTTTAAGCCATCGATTCTTAGAAAAGACAGTTTCACGAACGCCTAATCTAGGAATAAGTCGCGGCAACGGCGTATTAAGTTAATACCTCGTTTCAGGTGGTTCAAACCTCTGATCTACGGTTGATCTCCGATTCTCCTCCAGGCCATCGCCATTTTGAAATCTATTTTATCAGTGTTTTTCATATGTACTTCTCAACTTGCAATCTTGCATCAACATTTAGTGCGATGAATCGTTACATTGAAGTGTTTGAGTCATCCGTGGATGAATATTTCAATGAACTTCTGGAAGTGGCCGCGCCCAGACGGCGATAATACGCGAAAGGGTCGAGCATTTCCACAAGTGGGATGACGGCGATTTTTTCGCGAGTTTCCGCCTTCCGACGGAAGGGATGAGCTTAGTGCTCGATGCAAGAGAAAGCCTTCTAGTTCTCGAAACAGAAATGTGAGTGCAACCAAAAATGTGTAATAAATATAATTTTACACCAAACCAGGTAGGCAACAACGTCGGACCCATCATTATTTATTTAGTAGGTAAACAAACCTTCATTGTACGTGGTAGGTACTCGCAGACTGCGCTAATAAGTACATGTATAACTTCTTCTGCATACAGCGAATTATTGTAAAAAAGTAGATACCTTTTATAGAAGAGCCTAGGTAGGCTATCTATAATTTATTACAAGAGCTGTCTCGAAAGATGTAAGATGGTCTTTTGTAGTAATGACAGAGTGGAGTCGAGCAGAAGTTCTCAGAATGAGAATGACAGAGGCTAGAGGCATAAGAAAAAATCGCGAAACTTCCGCAACTGGCTGCTATTATGCAGTTTAATATCTCCACAACAGAGGATGGCGGACAAAATTTAAGTATCCATAGAAGAAATATCACAGATCCACAACTCATGGATGAGCTTCTCTCCTCCATGTCATCTGTAATACGGGATTTGTGTTTCTGGGGATAGCAATGCTGATGCAAACTGAACAATCTCGGCTTAAACCCAAGTTCGGCTAAACCGCGGATCAAAAACGTTGGTGAAACTGTCGAAGCTCTGAACCACAGATCAAATTTGAATCCAGGATTTATTGATACCAGGTTTAAGCTGCGTTGGTGAAACCGGCCCTAAATCGAGTACGGGAGTTACAGTTTCATAAAAATGAGCAGGATTATATAATTAAGTCATTAATTGTTTGTTGTTATTCATGAAGCATAACGTTTGTTCAAGTTTCAAAAGTACCTATTCAAAATCCAAAAGAGCCATCTTCTTCAAATTAAATAATATCGCAGAACAACCATCTCGACTTCTTGCAGCCATCCGTGATTATAATCAGGTATTCCCTAGCAGTGATATCTGGGCCGGATTTAAACCATTTCATTCACTGTCATGTTGACGAAGCTTTTCGGTACAAACGGACGGCTGGACGTACAGTGCTCCAAAAATTCTCTCAAAAAATTCTTTAGTTTGAGATCAATCTAAAAGTGTTTTTAAAAACCCGTATCGTTCTATTGAAAGTTTTCGAGCTACGGCGTTTTGAAAATGTCAACCCATATTTTTCACCCCTTAGAGATGATAGACGACCAGCTAGAGTGCGAAGTACCGCCAGCAAGTTTTTTATTCCATTTTTGGATTCTGCGTGCCTTGATAGGGAAACCATATAATTTTTTGGATGGTGTTGTTTGGGGGGGGGGGGGGGGTTATTTTTTTTTACATGCTCGATTCCAAAGGTTTACTATTGAAAATAATAAACCAAAAGGAGCAAAACCTTCACATATACACAGCTGACGAATACTGAACTTTGCAAGACCAAATACCTCGTGCATCGGGCTCCTCCGAGACAGAGGCAGCATAATTTCCAAAATTGATTTCAAATTCAATTCTTGTACGATGTATGCGGGTTCCAGCTCCGTCAAAAATGTATATTAACTGCTTCTGAAACCGTTGTGTAATAATTTGCCGCGTTTTTTAATATGGCTTTTATTATAACAGATCATCTAATTAAGTAAGTTTTAGTGCTCAATTCGCCTGTGCTTTAGAGTGTGGTTAGTTCACCTGTGCTCAATTCACTTGCGGTTTAGAGTGTGCTGTTCAGCTGCGCTTTGGAGTGTGCTCAGTTGTTCACCTTTGTTCAGTTCACCTGCGCTTTAGAGTGTACTAAGTTCAACTATGCTCAATTCACTTGCGCTTTAGAATGTGCTTAGTTCACCTGCGCTTTAGGATGTGCTCGGTTCACCTGTGTTCAATTCACCTGCGCTTTAGAGTGTGCTGAGTTCACCTGTGCTTAATTCACCTGTTCTCATTTCACCTGCGCTTTAGAGTGTGCTCAGTTCACCTGTGCACATTTGACGTGCGCATTAGAATGTGGTTAGTTCACCTGTGCTTAATTCACCTGCCCTTTAGAGTGTACTTGGTTCACCTTAGCTCGGTTTACCTACGCTGTCGAGTGTGCTCGGTTCACCTGTGCTCAGTTCACCTGTGCTTAATTCACCTGCCCTTTAGGGTGTGCTCTGTTCACCTTAGCTCGGTTCACGTGCGCTTTAGAGTGTGCTCGGTTCACCTGTGCTCGATGCGGCTGTGCTCAATTCACGTGCGCTTTAGAGTGTGCTGAGTTCACCTGTCCCCAATTCGCCTGCGCTTTAGAGTGTGCATGGTTCAGCTGTGCTCAGTTCACCTGCCCTTTAGAGTGTACTTGGTTCACCTTAGCTCGGTTTACCTGCGCTTTCGAGTGTGCTCGGTTCACCTGTGCTCAGCTCATCTGTCCCCAATTCACCTGCGCTTTAGGGTGTGCTCGATCACCTGTGCTCCGTTCACCTGTGCTCAATTTACCTCTGATTGAAAAAGGAGTGTAGACCACTGTGCTCAGTTCACCTGCGCTTTAGAGTGTGCTCAATTCACCTGCGCTTTAGAGTGTGCTTAGTTCACCTCCGCTTTACGATTTGCTCAATTCATCTGCGCTTTAGAGTGTGCTCATTTCAATTTTGCTTAATTCATCTGCGATTTGGAGTGTGCTCATTTCGCCTGTGCTCAGTTCACCTGCGCTTTAGAGTGTGCTCATTTCGCCTGTGCTCAATTCACCTGCGCTTTGGAGTGTGCTCATTTCACTTGTGCCTATTTCACCTGCGCTTTAGAGTGCTCGGTTCACTTGTGCCTATTTCACCTGTGCTTTAGAGTGTGCTCGGTTCACTTGTGCTCATTTCACTTGTGCTCAATTCACCTGTGCTTTAGAGTGTGCTCGGGACACCTGTGCTCATTTCACTTGTGCTCAATTCACCTGCGCTTTAGAGTGTACTCGGTTCACCTTAGCTTGGTTCACCTGTGCTTTAGGGTGTGCTCGGCTCACCTGTGCTCAGTTCACCTGCACTTTGGAGTGTGCTCATTTCGCCTGTGCTCAATTCACCTGCGCTTTAGAGTGTTCTCAATTCACTGCGCTTTGGAGTGTGCTCATTTCGCCTATGCTCAATTCACCTGCGCTTTAGAGTGTGCTCATGTCACCTATGCTTAATTCACCTGCGCTTTAGAGTGTGCTCATTTCACCTGCCCTTTAGAGTGTGCTCATGTCACCTATGCTTAATTCACCTGCGCTTTGGAGTGTGCTTATTTCACTTGTGCTCAGTTCACCTCTGATTAAAAACGCTGCAAAGTCCTTGTCACATGGGTTTATTATTCTATTGGACATACCTACAGAAAGGTTGGCTGTTCATTAATTGTTTCTTTCATGCGTAATAATCGAAATAGCTACTTCTGATGGTTTCCATTAATTTTGGCCCTCAAAACACAAATTAGGTACGCTCTTTTTTTCTTTTTTTTTAAAACTATCTTTGATCATTGGTAGTGCCATTTAATCGTCCTGAACCACGTCTTGACACTTTTTCCCGTGTTATTATACAAACTGATGGTGATTTCAGACGATTTCCCATGTGTATCACTCATAAAAAATCAATTCTGGGAGCTGAACATTTGGTAGAACTCAATTTTCCACTCTTTGGTCAAAATCGACTTCATATTCGGTCTTCTCGTCTTCGGATTCTAAAAATGCAATGATTTTCGAATCTGCGTACCCTGAAACATAAAAGGAACAATTTTGAGGGGTTGTAAAAAATTTTTGCTGAGCGAATACATAGGTGTATTATTCACAGAGTAATAAACCAAAAAGGATTGTGGTCTCACTGTGCTCAATTCACCTGCGCTTTAGAGTGTGCTCATTTCACTTGTGCTCAATTCACCTCTGATTGTAAAAGGATTGTAGACCACTGTGCTCAGTTCACTTGTGCTCAAATCACTTGCGCTGTAGCGTGTGCTGAGTTCACCTGTGCTCAATTCACCTCTGATTGAAAAAGGATTGTAGACCACTGTTTCTCAGTTCTCCTGCGCTTTGGAGTGTGCTCATTTCACTTGTGCTCAGTTCACCTGCGCTTTAGAGTGTGCTCAGTTCACCTCTGATTAAAAAAAGGATTGTGGTCTCACTGTGCTCAGTTGATTTGCCTCCTCGTCCTGGTTCTGCGGTGGGGGGCTCATTCGACAGGTGAATCCTATTGACATAGTTGAGGAGGCGAATCGATTGAACAAAAGACCACGTGGGGCAGGCCGAGCGGGCGGCCGAAGGGGCCTGCGCGGCGCCTCCGAGGGGGTCACCCGCCTCACGTGGTTGATCCTGTGGGGAGGGGGCGGGGGGGAGACGACCGACCGGCAGTTAACCGTCACGTGGTGACAATGGTAGCACATCCAGTCCCATGGTAGAGGAGGCGTCCATTTGGAAACTCGTCCACCCTCCGATGCCTTCCAGGAGGGCGTTCCACCAGGAGTTTTTCGCCCATCCCCCGTTCCCGATTTACAACAGGTACCCAAAAAAAAAATACCCCTCCCCCCCTCCATTGACAAGGAAACCCCCCTTTAAACCCCCCCCCCCCCCATCCCCCCATTTCACTTTTACCCTTCCAGCCCCCTCTGAATATCCCGCAGTTTTTGTATCCATCGCAGTGGAAAAACCCTGACCTTCGCCCTTCCAACCCGAGTGTCAATAAGTTCAAAAGTTCGGTTAGCAATTTGCGTCTCCTCTACCGGTTGAAATTAACCTGAATAATCACACCATGTTCTTTCCCTAAGCAGCTGGAATAATTGACAATAATAAACAACAACCGTAAAAACGCTGCAAGCCCTTGTCACATGGGTTTATTATTCTATTAGACATACCTATATATAAATGTTGGCTGTTCATTTATTGTATTGCATGTGCATTAATTGAATTAGCCATTTTTGATGATTTCCACCAATTTTTGCTCCCAAAAACCTGAATTAGATTGCTATTTTTGACAAACTATCCTTCATCATTGATAGTGCCATTTGATTGTCTTGACTCACTTTGTGTTATTATACAAATTTATGGTGATTTCAGACGATTTCGCAGATTTTTAACTCATAAAAAATGAATTTTTGGGAGCTGAACCTTCGCTACCTCGATTCTTCACTCTTTGGTCAAAATCGACTTCATATTCGGTCTTCTCGCCCTAAAAAACATGGAAAAAGATACCTCAAAAGCTCATTTTACTAGAACACCAAAACCCTGTTTTTATGCCCATTTTTCCCCCATAACACCCCTGGGTGTATTCCGATCGGGCTGCCGAGGTTCGGAACACAAGTAGGACCCAAATGGACCTGTGTGCTGAAGAACGAAGTTTTTAGACAGAAAATAAAGGCGGATATGGATGATACGGTGGACGGACATTGCATTTATTGGAATCTGCGCACCTTGAAACGTTGAGAAAACATTTTGAGTGGGTGTTGAATAAAAAAAATTTTGCCGAGCGAATACGTAGGTGTATTATCCACATAATAATACACCAAAACAAAGATCTTCCACAATAATGCGCTGAAATGTCACAAATCACCCGGGTGAGAATTACCATCATTTACGCGGTTAAAATGAACCAAATGTTCCAATACCTATTTCAAATTGTAGATCACTTTTGGAACAACACATTTCGAGACCTCTTAGCGAAGATGAGTTATTGACCTATGTGACCCAGATGAGCTATGTGACCCAAATAACGTCCTCTTTCATTAAAAAACGCTGCGAATTATTACACAGCGGTTCATTGCTTACCTGTATAGATGCCCCTTCTGCATAGATCACTGTATTCTGTGGTCAATACCCTCCAGCTCCCCCCAGGAGAGCCCTAAATCGAGTACTAGAGCCAGTCCGGGGATTACAGTTTCATAAAAATGCGTGGATTAAAATAATTCAATCATTAATTATTTGTAGTTATCCATGAAGCATAAGGTAAATAATAAACCGTTGTGTAATAATTTACCTTTAGAGATGCCCCTTCTGCGTAGATAGTCTAGTAAACCGTGTGACAGAGCGTAACAGTGGGAGTGGACCCTCGAGAGTCCCCCTCATATACCACCGAGATTATCACCGGTTAAGAAGGGATATCGATTAGGCTTCCCCAAGCGACCCCATCTCCACCGGACGAAAAAATGTATCGAGAACAGCCCACACTGTTACAACCGTTGTGTAATAATTTACCATAGTGTAATAATTTACCGTTGTGTAATAATTAACCCAATAATACTTCCACGTTTGTTCAAGTTGCAAAAGTACCTATCACCAAAATCCAAAACAGCCTTCTTCAGTAATGCAGTGTATTAGTGGAAATAGACCATTTTTCAATAACTCCGTTTTTCTTTCAACTGTTATTCATTGGATAACTCGGAAATTTCAAACTTGAATTACTTGAAAATCAGGAAAGTGTATTAGGGTAATTTTCGAAAGCACCCCTCGTTTTGTTGTTAGAAATTATAAACTAGATAAATAAAGGAATAAAATATGAAGACCAGATGTTGATATAAATGTAACAGCGTATTGTTGGTATGCAGAACTGTAGCGTCAGTACGCTGAAAACAAGAACCAACTTCATTGGTCACCTGTGGAAGGTCAGTAATGACTCATTGTTGACCTTCACAGGTGACCAGTGAAGTCATTAATAAAATAAGTAATGAGAACTCTGAAAAAACAGCGGATAAGCAGGTGCTGAAACTGTGAAACATACAAAGAAAAACGGTGTTATTGAAAAAATAGTCTAAATTTCCACTAACACACGAAAAACGCAAAAAACACTGTTATACCGGTTTCGGTGATCAAACCATCGTGAGTAACAAACAATAACTTCGCGAGTGATTTAGTTCGTGTGAAACGTACGGTGAAAAACTTCGTTACAGCGTGGCATGGTTCACGACAGAAATTATTTATCGGGAATTTTAAAAAATGTTATTCTCTTTTGAAGTAACAGGAACGAAGAAAAGAAGTAAGTGAAACCAAATGAGTACCTATTGAAATGTGAAGAACGTGCTGTAGCCGGTATATGAAAAATCCAAGGAATACATCAACATAAATAAATAGGAATACATATAACATAATTCCAGGAATTTTCAAATTTTGATCACTTTTGTATTGGGAGGAAAAAAGATCCCAGATTTTTAACAATACACGAGTTGAGTAAAGTAATTTGTTGTGATTGTTGTAGTGGACTGAACTGGTTTGTCGAATTGGTTGATAAAATGAGCGTGAATATTCGTTTCCCTCACTTTTCGCCTCACCAAGGAGACAAACTACGAGGGACTAGAAACAAAGAGATGGAGCCTTAATTTTATTGTAAATACGTTGATTGTTGTTGTTGATGGAATTTTTGATGACCCCCAGAAAGTCGGATATTCGGTTTTGGTCTCTCATAAAGCGGCCCGCACACGATCAATATTATTGTCAATATCAGTATTGTCAATACAGCTATCAATACTCGAGTCAACCCTTTTCAATACTACCCCACCGCACACGATCAATAATAATGAAAATAATTCGGTCAATAAATGTTCTCAATTCCTTTTTCTGCCGCGAACGAGCAGGGTGATAGCTGCGTGGATTTTCTGGTTTTTTGGTGTTTACTGGTTTTACTTGTAATGGACAACCGTAAAAAAGCATGCATTGCCATAATTATGGCAATGGGAATGGCAAACCATCGAACAACAAGAAAACGCTGGATGAGTGAGTGGCTCAAGAAGAGAGAGGAGTACACTCATCTGGTTTTGTTAAAACAAAACAGCTCCACCGATGAAGATGACTACAAGAATTATTTCAGGATGGGCGAAGGCAGTTTCCAGAAGTTGCTCGGGTTGGTTCTACCATTTGTAAAACGAAATGATACGAACATGAGAGATTTGTATCTCTGCTGATGAGAGATTGGCATTGACTCTCCGATATCTGGCTACCGGAAGTACTTTTGAAGACCTGAAGTTCTCAGTTATCATGTCGCCGATAACCATAGGGGAATCGTCGTCAAAACTTGTGAAGCGCTGATATATGTATTACAAGACTAAGTTTTTCATATGGTTATTTATTTATGTTTAAAATTAAAATAAGGAGATTTGTTAACTTTAGCGAATTTCCATGATCATAGGTAGTAAAGTAGGTACCTACGCACTGAATGTAAAATGTGAAACCGAAAAACAACCTGTTGCTCAGACCACCTTCATCACGTTTCGATTCGAGGCGAACTGAGGGTTGATGAAAATATTGACGTTCACCCGCACACGGTCAATAATATTGACAATATCCCCTCCACTTTCCGATATTGACGACCGAAGAACAGAAAATCCGGATATCGTCAATATTCTCATCAATACCGACCTTCAATCCACTTTGCGCCCGCACATGGTCAATATTATTGACAAAATCTTTTCATATTGACAATAATATTGATCGTGTGCGGGCCGCTATACAAAAATGTCGGTACAATACTCTGAAGTAGCATTTTCCAAGTTTAAGAGGAAAATCTGGCGGGAAAACGGGGAATGATAAAAATTGATGATGATAAATGATAAAATAAATTAAAATAAACAAATAAAAATGAATAAATAAAAATAAATAAATACACATAAACACCTAAATAAAAATAAATAGATAAATAATAAATAATTATTTTAAAAAAAACCTTGCAGAGCCCCTCCACCCACTATTGGCCGGCGCGGCGCCTCGGCGGTTTCTCGAGTCTCCCTCGCTAAGCGGCGCCGGCGCCAGGTCGGCAAGCATTCTGTAGATAGGTACTCGACTCACAGTCAATACCCCGGTACAGTTGTATTGATCGCTCAAGAGAGAGTACTGAGAATAAGTGCAAGTACAAGTCTCCTACATACGTACTTAACCTAGTACGGTATCTTAACCTAATAGATACTCGAAATCGATAGGTACTGTAGAGCGCCTGCAAGTGGTGCAGCATTCTATATTCCGTAGGTACTGCCATCATCATAAGTCATTTATGTACTTTTATTATTGGTTGAACACAAGAGATTGGTTCATTGGTTTTATTAATGGGTTTAAAATATGACCATGTGGTCCTCAGGTTCAGAAACATAAATTTAATTCAAAAAATTAAGCAAATTAGGCTTCATACAAATTCAGTTCGTGATTAAACGTACAACTGATAAGTATAGTAGTGGTTTCATAGGAAATAATATTATATGAATAATAATATCTAAGTTTTCTAAAATAGAAGCCGTTTAAAAATCTAGAACAGCTTAATACAGAAATCTTCACTATCCTTCCGCTATAATTCTGATATGTAATATTATTGTTGTGATCGGCTGCTCCTCCACAACCAATGTAATGTACATACATGTTGTACCTCAGAGTGGGGACCCCCCGACCCCCCTCTGATCATGTCAGGGTCCTATAAAGAGCCGAGGGGCCAACAAATACATAACCATTCTCAAGCTAACTTTCGGCCTCGTCTGTTCCATCCTTAATCACTACAATTATCAATTAATATTGAGCGACGTATATTCACTGAATAGGTAAAATATTGTCACATGTTAAAACGCTGCGAGTTACTATTATTATTATTAAACAACTGTTTATTATTTACCTGCGTCGGTCACTGTTTTCTGTGGTCAATACCTACCCTCCAGCTCCCCCCAGGATAGCCCTAAATCGAGTACTGGAGCCGGCTTGAGAATTACAGTTTAATAAAAATGCGCGGGATTCAGTAATTCCATAATTAATGATTATTTGTTTATTCATGAAGCATAACGTTTGTTCAAGTTACTGAAGTACCTATCAACAAAATCCAAAAAAGCCATCGTTCTTCAAATGAAATAATATCTCAGAACAACCAACTCGACTTCATACAGCCATCCTTGATTATAATCAGGTGCTCCCTAGTGATGATATCCGGGCCGGATTTATACAGTTTGATTCACGATCATGTTGACGAAGCTTTTCGGTGCGAACAAACGGCTGGTCGTACAATGCTCCGGGTGGTCTAAAAAAATGCTTTAATTAGACATCAATTTAAAAAACGTTTAAAAACCATATTCTTTTTGAACATTTTCGAGCTGCGGCGTTCTGAACATTTCAACCCATATTTTTCACCCTTTAGAGATGACTGACAGTAACGCCGAGCTTCGCGGACAAACTAGAGTTCATTCGGGACGTACAAACCAAATTGCATTAGTTTTGGGTCATGGTAACTAAGAAAACTACTCGAGTACGGCGGACGGGCAGAAATTGTTTAATTATATTTTCGGATTCTACATACCCTGAAACGTAAACCATCAGATTTTGAGCGGGGGTTAATTTTTTTTTCCCATCTCGAATCCAAAGGTTCATTATTGAAAATAATAAACCGAAGCGTGACAGTCATTGCAAATCTTGAGGCGGCATCAATTTGTAATATTGATCTTATTGTTCAATAAATTGTGCAACAACAATCCACAATATAACTTAAATCGCTTGCGGCGGAGTAGTGGAAATCCATAGCAAAAAACTACAGGATAAAAATAAAAATAGTCTATTTCCTCGTAAATTAGCAAACTGTAGACCGGTTTCGGTTGTTACACCATCGTCAGTGCACAATAGAATTATTTTCTATAGTGTACTGACGATGGTGTAACTACCGAAACCGGTCTACAGTTTGCTAGTTTACGTGTAAATAGTCAGTTTTATTTTTATCCTGTAGTTTTTTTTAAATTTTTTATTTTTTATTTTTAATTTTTAAACAATCCGCAATATTGGGAACAACAGGGCTTTTGTACTGTTTTGCTTCCGAGTCTGCGAAGCAGCGGAAGCCTTGTGTTCACTTTCGTGAGCCAAAAAATTTTTGTCTTCAGAAATCAAAATTTCCATTGTTTGCATTTTGCGTTTCAAAGCCTACTGAACAAATTTGGTTCCGTGTCTGTCGGTCTGTGAGTCTGTCTGTCCGCATTTCCTTGTTACAGCCATAACTTCCACGATTTTGAATTGATTCAGCTCAAATTTTGAGGGATGGTGCGGATAAGGCCCCTTGAGGTCCCATACAAATTTCAACATGATTGATCCAACGGTACGCCCTGCGCATGCGCTAACGTTAAATTCAACAAACACGCATAACTTTCACAATTTTGATTCAATTTCGCTCAAATTTTCAAGGGTTGTTTGGACAAGGCCTAGTGAGTTCCAGTATGAATTTCAGCATGATCGGACCCTCGGTGCGCTCTGCGCATCCGCTGGCGTGAAATAGATTCAATTTCCTTGTTACAGCCGTAGTAACCAAAGATTTCACCAAATTTCAATGTAATTCTCAGGGATTAAGCGGGTAGGGCCCATTGAGGTCCCATATAAAATTCAACATGATAGAGCCAGCGGTTCGCCCTGCGCATGCGCTAACGTGAAATTCTTCAAACACGCATAACTTTCGCAATTATGTATAATGGACGTAATGTATTATGGACGTAATGTTATTTAATATGTATATTCCATGTAATGTTATGTAATGTTATATTATGTAATGTAATGTTATGTAATATGTATATTTCACGTTATGTAATGTAATGTAATGCAATGTAATGTAATCTTAACATTTTGCTTCCGAGTCTGTTCTATTTTTATAATGGGTCACTCTGATTGTGACGAGGAAGCTCCTGTGCCATCACCTTGGCAGTGTATTTAACTTCACATCTTGCAGAAACTGAATTTTAACTCCAAGTTGGTGAAGTGATTTAAATATCTTGCTACAAGTCAGAGTAACCTGTTCAACCCGCAGGTTGGCCAATCTTTAGAACTGCCTGATCATAAACTTGACTAATATTTAGAATTCTTCCCCTCCCCCCACAGTTTTCAACTCGTAGTTATTAGGGAAGAGAGGAGATTTTGATTTTTGTTGTTGTTGTTGAAAATATTATATTAATACAAAACATAGATCGTGGGGGTAGAAAACGGGGAAAAGTCCTTGTAATGTAACTGTAGCGTGAACCGACCGCGTTTTATAATCCAGAGCCCTTGAGTTGCCATAGCAACAGCCCCCGGTTCCCTCGCCGACCAGCAAGTCCCTCTCTGCTCTTGAAGCCTCAACAGTTCGATAGCTGAACATGACAATATCTTAGAGTATTTTACATAAAAACCTATCTTATAGCTGAGGATATGATCCGTATGTATTCACATATTTTTTCCAGGCTATGTATCCATAAATTTCAACTAGATGTGTTCATACTGACACTTTTTGAACCGTTTTAGCACACTTTAATTTCACATATTTTGCTATTAATGCATGTTTTCATATTTTGTTTATTATTTTCAATAATGAACCACTGTAATCGAGCATGAACCCCCCCCCCCCCCCCCCTTCCCCCTCAAAATTTGATGGTTTACGTTTCAAGGTATGTAGAATCCGAAAATACAATAAAAATATCTCTTTCTGTTCGCCGTACGCTGTACTGAGGACTTTTCTTAGTTACCATGAAACAAAATTGATGAAATTCGGGTTATAGGTTCCGTTCGGGGTCTAGTTTGCGTCTAGTCTGCGATTCACATAATATGTATAGACTAGTACATATTATATTAATAAACGGGTTATCTATACAGAGAGCTGTGATCTGTAGCCTTTCAGATTTAGTCTCAAAATCCGTATACTTTTTCTTAAATAGTTACAGCGTGGTTTTGAGCGTCGAGGCGATGAAAATCGCTGTTCTGCTGCCCAAATGATCTGAACGGTCTTATCGGTATAAGCCCTGCTGTCCCAAGGGACTTCCTGTCTGCATGAAAAGAATCTATCATTTTTATCAACGCTTGCATACGAGTCTGCAACGCATTGGGACATTTTCATGTCTTTCCCCTCCTTCCTTCTCACCTACCAAATTAGGTAGGTACCTAATTATAAAGTCGCAATCTAAGTTGTAGTGTTGATCATAAAAGAATTGGTAATTAGACTCAGTTCTTCGATTAATGTAATAAACGTTGTATTATTGTTTAAATGAAATGTCGGCTAAGATTGAAGAGTGAATTTGAATTTGGCCAATAGATCTTCAGCAGAGCGCTGAGCCTCCCTCCATTGTGCTTGAGCGCGTCGTTCTTCTGTAAGAATTTGGCACGTATGTATAATCTTTGCTTGGTGGTTGGAAACCATTCTCGCGGCTCTATCTCTTTCCAATTTGTATATGATAATAACCGGAGAAGTTAAAGTTCCGTAGCAACGAATCGGTTGTAAGCGAAAATCATCAGAAACTTATATGAAGCTTGCATTCGTGTTGACAATATAAATTATTGAGAATGTTTCACCTGTGTGTAAACAATTATTTAAACAATCACGCTCATACCGCAGCTTGTCGGCCACGCACTCCGCAGTGGTTAACGTAGTATGGTTAGGTAAATCGAGAGCTATCCAACGAGTGGTGAACGATTTTTGTACGATGATAACTGGCGAAGATAAAGTTCCGTAGCAACGAATCGGTTGTAAGCGAAAATCATCATTGTGGCGACTTGGGACAATTTTCGTGAGCAAATTTCGTGATGATTTTTCGTGACGATTTTCGTGACGATTTTTTTGTTATGTGCCATATGAAAGACATGAAAATGTCAAAAATGCATGTTCTAAATATTTCTTCGTTGATAATTCGTGTCATAACTTATTCCATGTCTACTAATTTGTTACTGGACTAATTTATATTTGTTTTGTTGTAGGTAAGTGTCTAAAAGGTGAATCAAGTTCTCCTCGATGGCTGTTGAGTGAGTACAGTAGATTGGTAAATTTAGCAGTGTGAGGACGAGCTTAACTGGAGGTTATATATGTACGAATTAAATACCAGGTAGTACAGTTGAGTACCTAACAGTCTGTGCAGGTGTTATGGTTCTCAAAGCTTTTGGAAATCGTACAGGTACTTACCAACTAAGTTAATTCGTACAAACTGAAACACTGCTGATAACTTGTAAGGGGCCTCACATAATTTTGTGGCCGTTACATTCTGAAAACCTCGTACCTTCTTGAAGTTTTGATTTGTTACCTACCGATGTATTTCAAACTTGTGCACTCTGTTCAAATTGACGTGGATATGTCTTACCGCTGGGGGTCAGCCAAATTTTGCGTTCGATGCATTTTTAAGAGCAAAAAACTTAACGCTATTTTACATTTTACTGGGGTTTTCACTTACAACCAACCCGTTGCTAAGGGTTAGTAACTTCATTAGTTTTCATCGCACGAAAATTGTTCTCCTTTCGCTGGAAAGCTCTTGATTTATCTAGTATTTATCTTGTAGTTAGATATTAATTTATTTTAAATTCATCGAGTTTTAAGCTAATATATAAATAGATATAAACAGTAGATCATGGATTTCTGTTGGAAAAAATTGGAGGAAATGAAGTGACCTATTTCATTTTTGATTTTGTACGTGTTTTTTTTTAATTGGACATTATTTACATGGGGAAAAATAAGATGTATCCAAGTACCGGTGTATCTGCATATAGTGTAGATACTTAACATCAATTTACTGATGTTTAGGGAAAGTCGTTTAGTTTATACCGGCGAATTTTATCAAACGTGGTTAGAATCGCATTTCAATATGATTTTTTCTAGCCTGATGAGATTCATACAGGACCATCTAGAAAATGTTCACCTTTTAAACATAATCAATACCCGTACAAGTTTCCTACAAACATTTCATTTTTACCTCATATGGCATAAAACCCAAGTCGACTACGACTCCGTCAAGCTCCTCTGTTTGTGAAAGGAAACACCAGCGGGGCTCAACGTATTTATTGTGAACGTAGCTGTTACAGCTTCGTAGGAGAACTTGTCAACTTCTTCAAGCTACACATTTAAGAAAGAAACAGACACATCAGACTCATTGAAACCATTGATGGGGATGAAAGAGGTAACAGACCCCGCAATAATGTCCTCTACCTGTGTTGCTGCCAACAACGTTTCGTAAGGACACATAAATATAGATGGATTCACCAGCCCAGTGCCTGCTTGGGAGGGAAGGGGATCATTTAGGAGAACATGTCTCTGAACTTATTTCTAACATTTTGAGCATCCTTAATTTTATGAGATAACAAGGAGAACATGTCTCTGAACTTATTTTTAACAATTTGAACATCCTTAATGTTATGAGGTAACAGGTATTTTGGCACTTGGTTTCAATGAGCCTGATGTATGTGTAAATCTGTAGCTTGAAGAAGTTGAGAAGTATTCCTACGAAACTGTAGCAGCTGCTTACACAAGGAGAGGAATCCCATAGAGTCGTAGTCGACCAGAGAATTGCCAGCAATACTCACGAATGATCAATATGTGATCCTTATGATTAAAAGTTCTTCATGAAGCATGGCTGTAAGAGCGAATTTTCAAAGAAATATTCGTGCTGTTATGTAAAAAGATGATATAGCGAGAAACCTTACCTTTCGCAATATAATTTGTTCGTGATTTTAGCCATTTTTACCGATTTTTGACCATTATAAAGTCAAATTTGACACACTGTTCTTTGAGAAAAATATTTTAGTAATCGAAATAGTCCCTCTTTCTGTCGTCAACCACCATCCCGCACAGTGTCAGGTGAATTAATATTGGTTTTAGCGCTCAATACCAACTTTTAACCCCAAAAGATCCAAATTTTGACTCCCTTTGAATTTTCAAAAATTGCTCATCTTCGAGCTCATCCTCCTTTATGGCAATGCGACCATTTTCGCGAAATTTGGATTTTTTAATCATTTACCCAAGGTCTGGAGTGACACATAAATAAAGAAATATAAAAATACAAAATATAAATAAATAATTCAGGATTGAAGAATGACCAGTCTAGTCTTGTTTTTGAAGAGTTTTTAAATTCCCATAACGGTTTCTTCCCAGGATGGGTCCTATTTATGTAGATTTGTGGTCCAGAGTTAAGTATGATAGGTGGATAAGTTAGTCCATGTTTAGTTAATAACCAGAGGTAAAAAACGAATCAATAATTATTCGCTCAATAATTCAATTGACAATTCTAAACTTGGAACTAACACCTATCATACTTACCTCTGGGCCACAAACCCATATAAATAGGACCCAGATCCTGGGTAGAAACATTGTGGGAACTAAAAAACTTCAAAAACAACACTAGACTGGTCATCAACTCCGTAAGGCAAGTTTTTGCTCTTAACGGGTGGCAGAGTAACTTATGGAGCTCATAAGGATGAGCGTGATAGGAATTTAAAACGATTTCTAAGTGCAGCAAAGAAGCATAATTTGACTTGTAGATAAATGCCAATTCTCTCAAAATACAATAACTCTCCTTGGATACCAAATTGATAATAAGCCTATGCGCCCTGACCCAGACAGACTCATACATACCGTTGCAAGCTTCCCCCTGATGCAACAGCCATGAAACGAGCACTTGGGATGTTCTCCCAGTACTCAAAATGGGTGCCAAGATACACCCGACAAGATAAGGTGTTTGGTTGACTGCAAAACTTTTCCCAATTCAGCCTGACTCGCCTGCAGCTGAGGATTTCCGGCAAATAAAGGAAGACATAGCCAAGTCCCTGCTCACGACTGTTCAAGATGCCTCTTACAGTTGAAACTGACGCTTCTGGCATTGCTGAAGCGGCTGCTCTTAGTCAGAATGGGCGTCTCGTAGCGTTCTTCCCGAAAACTCTACTCGATAACGAAAAACGGCATTCTGCTATTGAGAGAGAGGCCTTAGCGATCGTCCTATCTTTAAGGAAATGGCGTAATTTCTTACTAGGCAGACACTTCCAGCTGCTCACTTCCAGCTTTATCGTATATATTCAATTCTCGACTTGCAAGCAAAATTAAGAATTACAAGATCCTCCGTTGGTGTCTTGAATTATCTCCGTACTCCTTTGACATTCAGTACAGACCTGGGGTTGAAAATCAGCCAGCAGATGCCCTGTCACGCGTCTGCAGTTCTGTACACAATCCTGAATCGTGTTCAGCAACCTAGTCATCATGAAAATCACCTTATTAAATAACTAAATATATATACATACATTTTTTTGTTAAAATTTAGGGATAAATTTAGGATGCTATGAAACGGATTTGCCTATTACAAAAGTGCAAAAAGTTTTCTCAAAATTTTCAACTCGTGCAATAGTTTTTTTTTTTTGGAAAATTCGCTAAAAGGTAAGAAAATGTATAGCAACCAAAACTACCTAGGCTTGCCAAACATACGTAGGAATGATGTGCTTACCCTGCATTGATTTTCTCGTATTAACAATATTTTTGGTTTATTATTTTCAATAATGAACCTTTGGAATCGAGCAAGAAAAAAAAATCCTAACCCCCCTCAGAGTTTGATGGTTTACGTTTCAATTTATGTAGAATCCGAAAATGCAATAAAAATATTTCTGTCTGTCCGCCGTACGCCGTACACTTTTCTTAGTTACCATGGAAAAAAATTGATGAAATTCGGGTTATAGGTTCCGTTCGGGTTCTAGTTGGTTGGTTGAAATTTTCAGAAAGCCGTAGCTCGAAAACTTTCGATAGAAGGGTTTTGTTTTTTTACGTTATTAAATTTGTCTTGAGCTAATGTCGAGTTTGTGAGAAATTAGAAAATAATTTATATTACGTAGGTGGTGGTTTACTGGGGGGTTGTTGAAACCCTCATCCCCCCCTGCCTCACTCCTTTGCCCCCCTTTTAACCCCCCACCATGAACCCCCTCCCCCCACTCTGCCTCATCAGTCTTCATCGGTTCAAACCTCCCGTCGGCGCGGCGTGAGGGAGAGAGAGAAGGTAAACTTATGGAAGAGCGGGTCGGAGAGAGACAGAAGAAGTTGAAAATGGCGGTGAAATGAGGGGGGGGGGGTGAAAAAGAGAGGTTGGTAGTGGGTTTTGGGGGTGAGTGAGAGGGGGAATAATTTGACGGGAATTTCAGGGTTTGGATATAACGTGGAAAACGGGTCGTGAGAGAGACTGGGAATAGCGAGGCAGAGTTGTGCCGAGAAAGACGGTATTATCCATGTTGCCATGGCGACAGTGACCCCCCCCCCCACCCCCGCTACCATCACTGAGAGGGTGCCAGGGGAATGGGAGGGGGGTCAATGCAACGTCGGTACTGGGTCACCAGGCGAACTACAAATTCAGTTATTGCCCCCCCAACTTCGGTTGCCACAAAACAGCAAAAATAAACGGGTTAAAAATTTATTTTCCTCTTTTTTGCTTCCTCACTACCGAAAGTTAGGGAAGCCTTGGATTCGTGATTGAGTGAAAAAAAACCCTGCAAATCCCTGCAGAGGGTTTATTATTTTGTACAGAATACCCTTCTGTTACAGATCACAGCTCTATGTATAGATAACCCGTCTATATAATATGTACTATTCTATACATATTATTATGTAGATCTCAGACCCTCAGTAGGTTAGTACCTAACCCCGTACTCGTTACTAGGTACCTACCTAAATCACGAGTTGAATGATGCTAAAATAATACTGTCGATAACAAATAGTAGCTAAAATAGCAAAAAAGAAACGCAAATAATGAAGTTCTGAAGGAAAATTGTTATGTGGAGTGAAATAGATGCCCCTTCTGCGTAGATCACTGTTTTCTGTGGTCAATTCCTACCCTCTGGTCAAGTATAATGAACCGTTGTGTAATAACTTGCCCATCAATAATACTTCAAAGTTTGTTCAAGTTGCAAAAGTACCGATCAACAAAATCCAATAGTCCATCACTTATCAAATGAAATAATATCGCACAACAACCAACTCGACTTCATACAGCCATCCTTGATTATATTCAGGTGCTCCCTAGTGATGATACCCGGGCCGGATTTATACCGTTTGATTCACGATCGTGTTGACGAAGATTTTTGGTGCGCACGAACGGCTGGACGTACAATGCTCCGGGTGGTCTCAAAAATGATTAGCTCAAGACAAATTTGATAGCGTTAAAAAAACCATACCCTTCTGTCGAAAGTTTTCGAGATACGGCGTTCTGAAAATTGCAACCCCTATTTTGAATCCCTTAGAGATGAGTGACAGTAACGCCGAGCTTCGAGGACCAACTAGACCCTGAACGGAACCTACAACCCGAATTTCATCAATTTTTTTTTCATGGTAACTAAGAAAAGTGCGAGGTACGGCGGACAGACAGAAATATTTTTATTGCATTTTCGGATTCTACATACCTTGAAACGTAAACCATCAAATTTTGAGGGGGTTAGAATTTTTTTTCATGCTCGATTCCAATGGTTCATTACTGAAAATAATAACCTGAAATTGATGTCCTCCAAAATGAAGATTTCCACAACCATTTTGCGTTTCAGATGTCGAGGAACATTTTTGGTTCCCCTGCTGTCTGTCTGTTTGTGGCAATTCCTTGTAACGCCCATAACTACCTAGGTTTAGGCACAGATGGTCCCATACCAAAAACATTGAAAAATTAAGCAAACGTTAAATACTTGAAACGCCCATAACAACCCTAAATGTCGTTGAAATGAGTTCAAACTTGGAGGGTCGATCAGGAATAGTAGTGTGATAGTTCTAGATGAATTTCATCGGGTTCGTAATGTAACTTCCGTCTGCGCATGCGCAAACATGAAATGTTGACCGTTTCCTAGTAACGCTTCTAACTACGCGAAAAATAGTCGTAGAGAGATGAAATTTTGAGGGTACACACGGGTTGGATCGCAGATGGTCCCGTATCAAAACGAACCTACTCAACTACTCCATACGTTCATGGATCAAGTGAGGAAGCTGTACTGCCTACTCGAATGGCGCCATTCTTGCAAGTAAGAAACAATGTCGGTCATGCAGCGTGGCTTAAGGAGCAAATTTTCAAAGGAATAGTTTGGGAAATTGAAAATTTAAATTAATGGTCATCTGCCAGAGCGCTCACTACAGCCTGACCATCGATTCAAAAGGGTCAATTTTTTATTCGATGGGCCTGAATGGGCACTCGTGGAGACCGGAGTGGTGCGTCGTGTTGAAAAATTACTTTAAAAAATCATTTTCGGTTGTTTTGAACTGAAAATTTGTTGTTTTGATCACTTGGTGCTGTCTGAACGTGCTGAACCTACTCGCAATCGATTCAGCGACCAAAAAAAATATATGGTAAACTGGTAAATGAGGTATTTTAAGCATTCAATATAGGGTGGGTTTTTCCCCAATTCAAAATTTAACTACTGACCTACTTGATTTTAATTTATCGTAGGTGAATGAAAAAACGTCTGATAATTCGAGTAGGCAGTATAGCTTCCTCAATTGAATCACATGATCGTATAGAATAGTTGAGTAGGTTCGTTTTGATACGGGACGATCTGCGATCCAACCCGCTTGTACCCTCAAAATTTCAGCTCAGCGACTATTTTTCGCATAGTTAGAAGCGTTAAAAGGAAATGGTCAACATTTCAGATTCGCACATGCGCAGACGAATGTTACATTACGATTCCAATGAAATTCATTTGGAGCTATCAGAATGAAATTCATTCTGGTCGACCCTCCAAGTTTGAACTCATTTCAACGATATTTAGGGTAGTTATGAGTTTTTCAAGTATTTTACGTTTGCGCATGCGCAGCCGAAAGTTACCGTACTTTTTCAATGTTTTTGGTATGGGACCATCTGTGACCTAACCCGCACCTACCCTTCAAATTTAGCCCATTTCGAGCATTATTTCGGGTAGTTATGGGCGTTACAAGGAATTACCAGAGACAGACAGACAGAGACGGAACCAAAAATGTTCCTCGATGTCTGAAACGCAAAATGATAGTGGCAATTTTCATTTTGGAGGGCTTAAATTCTTTTTTACTCTCAAGAATCCAAGGCGGTAGTGTGGAAGCAAAATTGTACCTCATGTGAAGAAAAAAATCTAATTTTGAATTTGAAACCTTTAATCTGAAACTGGAAAAAGTCGGTTGACAAATGTTGAAACTGCAATTAGACGTGATATATATTCATTTATGACGAAACTGAGAGCGCTGTAGGTGGGAAACAACCGATTTTGTCAAAGGTCCTTTCATCGAAAGGTTCGTTTCCAACGGCCTTCCCACAAAGGAATATTTATAAATACTGCCCATTGTCTTTCTGAAACCTCAATTCGGTTGGTGCTTCACGGCTCACGATGTTTATTTTGTAGTTTTAAAAACCCAATAAAACACATTTTTGTGATGATGAACGGATCAGTATTAAACATAGTCTACCCAGTGCCGAGGTCTTCCATTCAATCTTCGCTAAACGCCGTCTTTACTGACGTAATTATTTATTTAAATTTCCAACTCGCTCAACTCACCGCGTAGTAAATCAAAAAGAACATTCGTACGTCGAGAGGTCGCTCCGGGAAAAGCCAGAGGACTCAATAAATTAAACGTATACATTAAACATGAGCTCTGTCGTCGAATATATTACTTTAGCTTCCCCGGGTTTTTCCCCATTCCCCACAACAAAAATCATTAAATTAATTTTCCATAAATACACTTTTTCCACTCCACCACTCTCAATTATCATATTACGTGTATTTTAGTACGTCCTTGGCATACATTTTATTCGAGAGGTATCGAAGGACGTTTTTTAGTGGTCGAGTGTGTTTTCAAATCGTGTGAAAATCAGCGGTGAACCGCGCCATTCATTTGCATTTCTGAAAAGTTCGTACTAAGTATGCCATATTTATGCGTTCTACAAATAGTTCATACCGCAGCCGGCTCGAACAGGTCGTGTAAATGTTTCGTTTTTATTATCGTATACTGTTACATAGTTGCAGTACAAACTGTATTTTTAGGAGTAGGTAGTAGTTTTAGTAGTTTATGAGTATTTTTACTCATTCAAATACTCGTTGAAAATACTGATAATGCAACAGAAAGATCGTACTTCTGAAGGAGCTCGAGGATTAGCTGAGCTGAGAATCAGCATCTAATGTGATAGCAAAATATTCATAATGGCTTGCGATAGGATGAGTTTCGAAGAAGAGCAATTCTCAAAAACAAGTTGTGGGTCAGATTTGTTTTTTGAATCAAAAATCGAAACAAATGGCTGTTGAAATGGTTTTAAATTAATTATTAACAGGAGATTTGGGTTTTTGACCGTTGATGTTCAGACTTAGGTGAAGGATGAGGATCTTGAGGTTCGGTCGAGAAATTGAATAGTTTTTGGCTGACGTTTCGATTTATTTGTACATCATCTTCAGGGCTTAGGTATCATCTGCCGTTGTTCCGAGCGGTGACTATATGAACGGCTGCATTATTGTGTTTACTTAATCAATATTGTTGGGGTGTGAACCATTGATGTTGTATTAGAATACATAGACGTTACATGTGCTGACAGTGGATGCGCAGACATGTTATGTTGTTATGTGACATGTTATGTCTATGTATTCTAATGCAACATCAATATTTTACACTCCAACAATATTAATTAAGTTCAGCCGTTCATATAGTCATCACTGAGAACAACTGCAGATGATACCTAAGCCTTGAAGATGATGTACAAATACATCGAAACGTCGGCCTAAAACTTCCATTTCTCGACCGAACCTCAAGATCCTCATCCTTCAACTAACAAATTATTAACCGTAAAGAATTCAGAATTTTCCCACATTTGACGGAGTTCGTAGCAGTGGAATGCGTGAAAAGACCGGAAAGAAAAGAGGGGAAAAAAATGATGCATTTGGGAGGATGGGAAAAAAAATGTTTATATGATAGACGAGCCCGCGCCCGGAACTGACAACAGAATCAATCATCATTATCTACCGGTGACGATAATCAATAGTTGAAAAAAATTAGGTTTATTCATCACATTGCGTTCACCAGTTGTTGGAAAGCTCTCAGTTTTTCTCGAAACACCACACTGTCAAATTCCCACATCCCCTTTATTCATTGCAGTGGCGTAGCCAGGATTATTGAATTTGTGGGGGGGTGTCGCAAATATAAAATGTAAGATTCGACTTTACATACAAATAAGTTGAATGTAAATTTAAAGCTCCACATGTTACAGGTACCTAACGTTATGTAAGATAAACTGATAAAATGAAACATATACATATTTATTTGCCAACAATGTTAGTGAATTTTCAAAGAAAATGAAGCTGTTGCAGTGGGTCCTAAATTTTCAGAGCATCTTGTTTTTGTCCCTAGATTTCAACAAAAATTTATATGTTTATTTGTGTGTCAGTCCAGACGATATCTGACCTTGTGTGCATGATTAAAACTCCAATTTTAGCCAAAATGTTCTTATTGCCAAAAAGAAGGATTAGTTCGAAGATGAGCAATTTTAAAAAATTCTAAGGGGGTCTAATTTGAGTTTTTAGTGGTAAAAAAAATTGGTAAAAGCTGCTAAAATCGTGAACAATTGATATGAAACCATTGAAAGTGGTATGTAAGGGGGCGTAAAGACAGAAAAATACCATTTCAGTTGTTTTTTAAAATACAGAATAGGGGTCAAATTTGGATTTTCGGAGGTCAAATGTTGGTATTAAGGGCTAAAATCCATATTAATTCACCTTGATTCACAACAGAAAGAGGGACTGTTTCGATGATAATTATATTTTTCACTTGAGGATTGGGCCAAATTTGACATTATAAGGGCCAAAAATCGGTATAAATGATTAACGCTCACCGCCACCAGGCCGCCGTCATCTCGAAGTTTCTTGGCGACAAATATGCTGCTGGATTTGACGGCCGTCATTTTAATTTTCGCGCGTTTTTGAGGTTTATTCTCAGTTTTAATATCGTTGTTAATCTTCAGAATGGGTAGCGAAAAACTGATTGAGGAAGTGCGGACATAACCTCCGCTCTATCCCGGCTCCAATATTCAAATTGGACGCAGATTTCAAGAACAACATCTGGAGTAAAATAAATTGGAGAGCAGTGTAAAACAGCTGATAAGAAATATGTGTATATTTTTATATTGGACGTTAATATTGTTATTTGCTCAGTTCTCACTTGCCAAATGACTGACGCTTTGCACTGTTCTACGATGGATTCGTGAATGATGAAACTCCGCCCGATGTGAACAGGAATCACGGACCGTCACCGGCCGATCTCGGCCGCTGGAATCTCGTGACGGTGACGGGCCGGTCTCGTGACGGTCTGTTGTGGAGTACTGTGAAGTGACCTTTGTAGGGAATTTTTTGTGGCTTCTCTTCGATGCCTGTCGCTCCAGAGCCCGTTGTATTTAGTACAACAGGTTTTCCTGCTAATATAATAATAAATCTGCGCATGCCTAGTGACCGTTCCTGTGATCCGATCGTTCTGTAATTCACAGAGGACCATCTGGGGCCCAACCCGCATGAGCCCTGGAAATTTCAGCAAAATCGGATTTGAATTGAGGAATTTAAATGCTTGTGGCAAGGATTTGCGGTCTCAAGACCGACACCTAACGATTATTTGTTCAGACAGCTCTAAAACGTAAAACGCGAATGGAAGTTTAGATTTTAAGTATAACCAAATATTTTATTCCTCTGAAAGGTGAAATAAAGCTACCTTGGTAGGCTCGGAAGCAAAGCAGTAATAGTAATGATAAAAATATAATAATAATAATAATAATAATAATAATGATAATAATGAAATAAAAGCCAGGTTGTTGAAATAACCCGTATATAAAGCTGTGGCGAACATGTTCATAACTGCAGGGCTGTCCGAAACCGGAAAACCATGACCTTTGAGAAGGTAATAAAAGAGCTATTAAAAAAACCATAAACGATGTGAGAGTAGATGTGAAAAAATGGAAAGAAGTGAAGCGAATAGAGTGGAATGGAGAGGAGTGGCAATTGGTGACAATTCTCAGACGCCAAAAATAAAATAAAAAAATAAAAATTGAAGTAAAAATTAAAGATATTCTTTAGGTAAACATTCGTGGGAGGGTTGGGAGGGAACTGTGGAGGAATCGGTGTTTTTATTACTGGGGCGAGGCTTTTTGATTTATGACGTCATTAAGGGGGAAGCCATTCCGAGTTGCCACTACATAAATCGACTGTGCACTTCCCACCCCTCTTGTACCCCTCCGATCTCCCCCCCCCCCACCGGTGGGTTGTATTTATGGTTTTTAAGGGCAGCGTTGGTGGTAGTTGTGAGGGAGGATGGCAAAGGGACAATCAGCGTTTCGTGTTTAGTGCCAGAGGGTGGTTGGTCTGATTGTCATGAAGACGCATCTACGTGGGGGTGTTCAATCGGTGCGATCTACAGATCAATCTGAACGTTTATGAGCGATAGCACAGGGTTTTGTGTGTCTCCTGAAGCCTGTTAATCACACACATTTATTCTTTACGAAAAAAATAAAATAAAATAAATAAATACAAAACTATTGATTCTGCGAGGACACCGAAAAAATCAATAGGTCTCTGAGGTCTGGTGAATTCTCTGAAAACTCCCTGAATCTCCGCTTCCCGACGGCGTACTCACAGTTCGTTTGTTATGACGAATGAAAAAAATGCCTTTTGAAAGTAAAATAATTAATAAATTGAGTTACCAAAATTACTGTAGCTGTATTCATTTTAAATTCTGTAGACCCGCACCAACAGTTGATATGCTGCAAAAATTCGCTAAAAACCGTTTTGTTGTTGTTGTTGTGAAATTGGGTTATTTTGGCTTATTGTTTCAATAATGAACCTTTGAAATCGAGCTTGAACCCCCCCCCCCTCCCCTTAAAATTTGGTGGTCTGCGTTTCAAGGTATGTAGTTTTTATAATCCGAAAATGGAAGAAGAAAAATTCTTGTCCTTACGCCGTACTTCCACTTCCTCAGTTACCATGAACCAAAATTAATGAAATTTGGTTTGTTGGTCCCATTTGGGGTCTAGTTGGTCAGTGAAGCTCGGGGTTACTGTCAGTCATCTCTAAGGGGTGAAAAATGATGGTTGACATTTTCAGAACTCCTTAGCTCAAAAACTTTCAATAGATTTTAAATTTATCTCAAACTAAAGAATTTTTGGAGCACGGTACGTCCAGCCGTTCGTTTGTACCAAAAAGCTTCGTCAACATGATCGTGAATGAAACGGTATAAATCAGGCCCAGATATCATTGCTAGGTAGCACCTGATTATAATCACGGATTGGATGGCTGGCTGTATGAAGTCGAGTTGGTTGTTCTGTGATATTATTTCGTTTGAAAACGCTGCAAAGTCCTTGTCACATGGGTTTATTATTCTACTGGACTTACCTACAGAAATGTTGGCCGTTCATTTATTGTTTCTTTCATGCGTAATAATCGAAATAGCTATTTCTGATGGTTTCCATTAATTTTGGCCCGTAAAACACAAATTAGGTAGGTACGCGCTCTTTTTTTTTTTTTTTTTTTTTTTTTTTTTTTAACTATCTTCAATCATTGGTAGTGCCATTTAATCGTCTTGATCCACGTGTTGACACTTTTTCTAGGGTTATTATTTAAACTGATGGTGATTTCAGACGATTTCCCAGGTTTTTCACTCATAAAAAATCAATTTTGGGAGCTGAACATTTGGTAGAACTCAATTTTCCACTCTTTGGTCAAAATAGACTTCATATTCGGTCTTCTCGTCCCCAAAAACATGGAAAACGATACCTCAAAAGCTCATTTTACTAACATATTGCTAAAACGCAAAAAGTAGGTACCTATTTTTATACACATTTTCACTCATAACACCCCTGGGTATATTCCGATTTGGCTGAAAAGTTTCGGGACACAACTAGGGCCCAAATGGAGCATTTGTGCGAAAGAACGATTAGTACTGTTGTAACTTGAACAAACGTTATGCTTCATGAATAATGTGATGAATTTAAAATTGGTTCATCACGGTGGCGTGAGGAAGTGCGCAGGCGGTTATGAGCGGATCACCACCGACATCTACGATCTTTTGGGAGAGTGAAAAGGTGGAGGTGAGTGATAGAATTTGCCCAGGCGGCGGATCTCCACCGACATCTAGGATCTTTTGAGAGAGAGATGAGAGGTGAGTGGTAGAGTTTGCCTAGGCGGTTATGAGCGAATCACCACCGATATCTAGGATCTTTTAAGAGAGGAGGAGAGAGAGCAAGGTAGAGGAGAGAAGAGAGAGCTGGTTAGAGGAAGTGTCGAATGAAGTTAAAGTCGCAGGATCCAGGGTTTTATAGGAAAAGGAGGCCTCTCCCTCCAATCCCCCGTTAGGGGTTGGTGGTGGGGCCCCAGGTTGTCTACCCTGGGTTCTGTGGCCTGTCTCCCCACTCATTCGTTTATTGACGGAAACTAACTTTGGCGTTTGAATATTGGTGAGAACTTAAGTTAGAGGAGTGTTCCCAGGAGGGACTCACGACAAATAACAACAAATGATTAATAATTATTGAATAAATTATTGAATCCTGCGCATTTTTATGAAAATGTAATTCCCGGGCCGGCTCCAGAACTCGATTTATAGGGCTGTCCTGGGGGTAGCTCGAAGGTATTGACCACAGAAAACAGGTGCATCAATACAGGCATTGTGTAATATTTTGCAGCGTTTTTCAGTATGTCATCCACTTAAATAACTCTCCCTGGTTCTATCATGGTTTTGATCTACGTCCACGAATTCGCGATGTTCGCCGATTGTTCTAATTTGGCGTTGAGTGGATTTGTAAGTTACATCTGTCGCCGAAACACAAGGCGATCCGCCCTAATCGATTTAAATCTTTAGCAAGCGGGCAGCGAACTAGAGATGGAATCCCAACTTGCATTATGCAACTGAATATTCATGTTGTCATGTCGGACCAATCTCGTGTCAGGTTATGCATCTCTGGATCGGTACATCTCATAACGGTCCCACGTCATCACTTGGGGCAGTCGGTCAACAATCATTACCCGTACCGGTGGCGATAACGCTCATTAAATTGTATTTCCTGATTGGAGCAATTGGTTCAGTTCAACACATTGCGTTCGTTTACAGTCCCTCGAGGGCCAGGTATCGACAGTACAAAATCGTGCATATTTTGCTGTTTTTGGTTTATTATTCTGTGAATAATACACCTATGTATTCGCTCAGCAAAAAATTTGTATAACACCCCCTCAAACTTTTTTCTTTTCCGTTTCAAGGTGCGTAGATTCCAAAAATGCAATGTCCGTCCGCCGTACGCCGTATCACGTGTACAGGCTTCATTTTAGATCTAAAAAAGTCGTTCTTTCGCACACATGCTCCATTTGGGCCCTAGTTGTGTCCCGAAACTTTTCAGCCCGATCGGAATATACCCAGAGGTGTTATGAGTGAAAATGCGTGTAAAAATAGGTACTTTTTGCGTTTTAGCAACATGTTAGTAAAATGAGCTTTTGAGGTACCTATCGTTTTCCATGTTTTTTGGGACGAGAAGACCGAATATGAAGTCGATTTTGACCAAAGACGCGGAGATTGAGGTTTTACCATTGGTTCAGCTCCCAAAATTGGTTTTTTTGAGTCAAAAACCTGGAAAACTGTCTGAAATCACCATCAATGTGTATACGAACATTAGAAAAAGTGTAAACAGCTGAATCAAGACCATTAAATCGCACTACCAATGATCAAAGATGATCTGGGGGGGAAAAAAGTGTACCTATTTCATGTTTTGGGGGCCAAAATTGGTGGAAATCATCAGGAATAGCTAATTCAATCATTCCACATGAAAGAAACAATAAATTTAACTGCCAACAAGAATCTCTAGAACTCCAATAGAATAATAAACCCATGTGACAAGGACTTTGCAGCGTTTTTTCTTTTCCGTTTCAAGGTGCGTAGATTCAAAAAATGCAATGTCCGTACGCCGTACGCCGTATCAAGTGTACAGGCTTCATTTTAGGTCTAAAAAAATCTTTCTTTCGCACACATGCTCCATTTGGGCCCTAGTTGTGTCCCGAAACTTTTCAGCCCGATCGGAATATACCCAGGGGTGTTATGAGTGAAAATGTGTGTAGAAATAGGTACTTTTTGCGTTTTAGTAACATGTTAGTAACATGGGCTTCTGAGATTTCATTTTCCATGTTTTCGGTTCGTAACTTATCCAGACAATTAAAGAAATGTCTAGGTAAGGTAGGTAGGTAGGTATGTCTACGTGGCATGGGCTGTGGCACCAGAGGATCGATTCTCCTGATTCACACAGGTACTTGGAACGATGAGAACACCGTCTAGATCCCTTATCAGTAGTTTTTGGATATTCAAGATCGTGTTAAGCACGAAGTTCAATCAAATAGGTAGAAACTGCCATGCAGATACCTAAATTCGTGATTTTACTACACTCACGTTTATAGTTATAAGGAAATATTAGTTACAATCAAGGGATGTAACAAAGTTGTACTTACCTTTAGTAGCGGATGATCCTTGAATGAAGTTGGTAGAACCCAAATCGCAGCACTAATAATCAAAACCACAATCACTGATAATACAGGCCAACCTGCACTCACGTGAGGTATCGGAGTGTCCATATCACTTCTCGCGGTTATTCGGCGGATAATACCGAGGCGATTCCAGGAGAAAACACACCAAAATTTATAATCTAGTCCAGGAATTATTGTTTAAAGATCAATTTTGACGAAAAACTACCGCATACCAACCAATAGCGGGCGATCTAGGGACTGACTTCAGAAAGTATCAGAGGATCGATTCTCCTGATTCACACAGGTACTCGGAACGATGAGAACACCGTCTAGATCCCTTATCAGTAGTTTTTGGAAATTCACGATCGTGTTAACCACGAAATTCAATCAAATATGTAGAAACTCCCAAGTAGATACCTAAATTCGTGATTTTACTACTCTCCTGTTCATAGTTACAGGGAAATACGACTTAGAATAAAGGGAAATAACAGAGTTGTACTCACCTTTAGTAGCGGATGATCCGTGAATGAAGGTGGTAGAACCCAAATCTCATCACTAATAATCAAAAACACTGATCAATACGGGCCTGGGGGCCTATTCACTAAAATAGATAGTGGAAAGAGATTATCTATTTTGAAAATCTCACGCGAGAGATAGTCTCCCCTGGGAGACAGTCTTTTCCAATGTCTCCCGGGGGTTCGTCTATTTTACTGAATAGCTCCAGAGACCTTGAGAAAGAGATATGGATCCTAATACACGAAAATGCCATAGTATCCATGAAGTGCGAGATGTTTGTGCCCCAGGGAGTTCAATTCCTTAATAATGAACGCATTTCTTAGTAATTCCTATTCAATGGGTACCTACCTACCTTAATCCATACTTGGACGTTTTTACTCACGAATCGGATAAAAGTTTAAATGAAATTGAAAAAAAGTCTCAATTATAAACAGAAAAAGTCGAATTAGGGGGCTTAATGCTTGTATTATATCTACACCTAATGAACGGCCATTCTTAGGAAGGTAGGTACCTACCTCAACCCGTTTACTCATGACTCAATAATTATGTATATATTTTTAATTACAATTGAAATGAAAAATTTAATCTTCATGAAATGAAAAAACGCTGCAAATCCCTGCACAACGGTTTATTATTTTGTATAGCATACCCTTCTGTTACAGATCACAGCTCTATGTATAGATAACCCGTCTATATAATATGATATGTACTATTCTATACATATTATGTAGATCGCAGACCCTCCGTAGGTTAGTACCTAACCCCGTACTCGTTACTAGGTACCTACCTAAATCACGAGTTAAATGTTGCTAAAATAATTCTGCCGATGACAAACAGTACCTAACAAAAAGAAACACACATAATGAAGTTCTGAAAAGAAGTTGTTGATGAGGAGTAGTACCTACCAACAAACCTTCTACGTAGATGGTATAATGAACCGTTGTGTAATAATTTACCGTTGAGTAATGATTTACCGTAGTAATAATTTACCCATCAATAATACTTCAACGTTTGTTCAAGTTTCACTACCTACCAACAAACTCCAAAAGAGCCATCATTTTTGCAATGAAATAATATCACAGAACAACCAACTCGACTTCATACTCCGCCAATATAATCAGGTGATCCCTAGCAATGATTTCATCTCCGCCAAATTTCCTATTGTGGGCGCGTCTCTGGTTACGAGATTTGGTTTGAATTGTATACAACATTCTCACTGGAGTCGAAAATGCCTGTCGGTGCAAACTTCGGGGCCTTACTGTGAACGAACGGCTGGACGTACGATGCTCCGGGGGGTCTTAAAAACCTCGCAAGTTCAAGAACTATTTAAAACCGTAAAAATATTCACGTTAAAAAATGGTATTGGCGTTTTGAAAATTTCAACCCCTATTTTGAACCCCTTAGAGGTGACTGACAGTAACGTCGAGCTTCGAGGACCAACTAGACCCCGAACGGAACCTATAACCCGAATTTCATCAATTTTTTTTCATGGTAACTAAGAAAAGTGGCCCGTACGGCGTACGGCGGACAGACAGAAATATTTTTATTGCAGTTTTGGATTCTACATACCTTGAAACGTAAACCATCAAATTTTGAGGGGGGGTAAGGATTTTTTTTTTTTCATGCTCGATTCCAATGGTTCATTATTGAAAATAATAAACCAAAAATACACGATCAAAATTACTGATGTGGTTGCGGATGAACGAGGATATTACACGAACACTGTGAAACAAACGAGAAATAGACTCTCTTTCGAGGAAATACACCTAATTAGCTGTCTCTCTTAAGGAGATCGAGAATGCCAAGATGGCCGCCAACTCTCTTTTAAAAGTTACTGAATAACCCTGTCATGGATACTATAAAAATCCATTTTGCCAAAAGCGAGAGGTGGACCTGAAAGAGATGTCTCTTTGGCTTAGTGAATAGGCCGATAGGCCCCCTCACGTAAGGTATCGGAGTGTCCATATCTCTTCTCGCGGTTATTCGGCGGATAATAATGAGGCAATTCCAGGAGAAAACATACCAAAATTTATAATCTAGTCCAGGAATTATTGTTTAAAGATGAATTTTGACGAAAAACTACCGCATACCAACCAATAGCGGGCGATCTAGGGACTGACTTCAGAAAGTATCAGCATGGTGGGCCTTGGTAGGTTTTTACTTCATATTTTCCCCCTTCATTTATCTGAATTCTCAATCTATTTTTCGGTTCGTAACTTATCCAGACAATTAGAGAAATGTGTTGGTAAGGTAGGTAGGTATGTCTACGTGGCATGGGCTGTGCCACCAGAGGATCGATTCTCCTGATTCAGACAGGTACTTGGAACGATGAGAACACCGTATAGATCCCTTATCAGTAGTTTTTGGAAATTCAAGATCGTGTTAAGCACGAAGTTCAATCAAATAGGTACCTAGTACCTCCCAAGTAGATACCTGAATTCGTGATTTTGTTACACTCGCGTTTATATTTATAGGGAAATATTACTTAAATCAAGGGAAATAACAGAGTTGTACTTACCTTTAGTAGCGGATGATCCTTGAATGAAGGTGGTAGAACCCAAATCGCAGCACTAATAATCAAAACCACAATCACTGGTCAATACGGGCCAACCTGCACTCACGTGAGGTATCGGAGTGTCCATATCACTTCTCGCGGTTATTCAGCGGATAATACCGAGACGATTCGAGGAGAAAGCACACCAAAAATAATTTATATATAATGTAATCCAGGAATAAAGACGCATTTTGACGACCGCATACCAACCAGTAGCGGGTGATCAACGGACTGACTTCAGAAAGTACCAGCAGGGTGGGTCTTGGTAGGTATATTTACTTAATATTTTCTCCTTTCATTTATCTGAATACTCATTGTATTTTTCGGTTCGTAACTTATCCAGACAACTAAAGAAATGTGTTGGTAAGGTAGGTAGGTATGTCTACGTGGCATGGGGTGTGCCACCAGAGCGATGATTCTCCTGATTCACACAGGTACTCGGAACGATGAGAAAACTAAAAACTCTTATAGATGGTTTTTGGAAATTCAAATCAAATAGGTCGAAACTTCCAAGTAGTAGGTAGATAGGTACCTAAATTCATAATTACTATCCTCGACATGATAAATTATAAAGAAAATATTACTTACAATAAACCTAAATAGCATAATTTTACGGTACCTTTAGTAGTGGACGGTCGGAGAATGAAGGTGGTGGAATCCAAATCGCAGCACTGAACACAATCATCATCGGCGCGGGCCGACAATGCACCCACGTTGGTTTTCGAATTGCCCATATCACTTCTCCCGATTAAATCGGCGGATACCGAAGCGATTCGAGGAGAAAACTCACAATAACACAGTAAAATTTAGTCCAGGAATTATTCTTCCATGATAAATTTTGAATAAAAACTACCACTTACCTACCATCCGTCGCGGTTGATCGGGCCAGACTGACTAATAGAGAGGGAGGGTGGCAGGGTGGGGAAGGTGATGTGGCTGGGCGTGGTGGGGTAGGTAGGTATTCACTCGATTTTTATTTATTTATTTATTCATTCATTTATTTTTTTACCTGAATTTTCATTGTGTTTTTCTTTTCCTAACTGCTTCAAACAATCGAAGAAATAATTATACAAGTTACTAATCTATGTGGCACTGGTTGTGCCACGAGGGCATCAGTTCACATCATGATTTAGTTACTTGGAACGATTAAAACACCAACTATACAACTATTGGTGGTTTATTGAAATTCAAGATAGCATTAATGACCAATTCCAATAAAATAGATGGAAAATTCCAAGTATTAACCTACATCTGGAGAGTTTAAGCTCTGGCGGGCACACCCAGTGCCACGTAGAGGGACTTCAATCATTTCGTGGATTTTTTTGGAAAAGGGTAAAAACAGGTAAAGACAATAAGTCGGGTAAAATGAAGGGAAAAATAATTAAAGTTACGTACCTAAGTGCCTACTTCCCCCCCCCCCCACCCTGCCGCCCCTTTCTATTAGTCAGTCCCTCGATCACCCGCGACGGATGGTAGGTTTGTGGTAGTTTTTCGTCAAAATTCATCTTTAAACAATAATTCCTGGACTAGATTATTGTGTTTTTGTGTTTTTTCTCGAATCGCCTCGGAATGATCCGCCGATTGACCGCGAAGTGATATGGGCAATCCGATGAATAACGTGTGTGCACTGATTGGCCCGCGTTGATCAGTGGTTGTGTATGCGGTTAGTGCTACGAACTGGATTCTATCTTCATTCTCGGATTGTAAAAACTACTAAAGGTACGTGCGACTTTGTTATTTTGATTTATTGTAAGTAATATTTCTTTAAATAACTACAAAGTCGAGGGTAATCATCATTAAACATACAGGTAATTATGAAACATTTTAGGTAGCAAAACTACTTATAGCAACGCAGGGTTAGGTGCATTTTTTAAAAACTAAATAGCTATTAATTTATTATCTTGTTGCAAACTGATGAGATACGCAATTTCTCCTAGGTTTAAGCCATAGCAAATGGTAGGATGTGGAGGTGAAACTGGAGAATCCAAGTCAGGAGATCCGACTTTGGTGGCACAAGCAGTTTCAAACTGTGCATTTTCATGATTATTTGGAAATGGTACGAAGATGAACAGGAAAATACTATGGCAGGTCAAAAGAAACGGAAAATTTCGTTCCTGCCTACCAACTCAATCAATGGTTGTGTGTTGTGATTTGGTTTTGTACCACCTTCATTCAAGATTCTACCACTGCTAAAGCTCCGTACTATGTTATTCGGTTTTATTGTAATATTTTCGATTGTTTTTATTGTAATATGTGTCGAGTTGACGTCTTCTCATGCTCATCGCTTAGTGGCCAGTTACGGTATTTTTTCCCTCCACCGCGCCCTAATTGTCCGACTGGAGTCAAATTTCGTACATGCCCTTTCTAGAACCCAAGCCCCAAGTCCTATCTGCCCCCGAAACTCAAACCCTTTCTGAGCCGATGAAGAGAGAAATTCGGCATATTCCCATACCTGTATACTTCACCAATAAAAAACTAGGTTTGTACTTGAGATTAAGGAGATTGAACTAATCTACATCACAAAAATATCATTACACTTTTACCGGGTAGTTTTTTAAATTTTTGGTTTATTATTTTCAATAATGAACCATTGGAATCGAGCATGAAAAAAAAAAAAAAAAAATCTAAGCTCCCCCTCAAAATTTGATGGTTTACGTTTCAAGGTACGTAGAATCCGAAAATGCAATAAAAATATTTCCGTCTGTCCGCCGTACGCCGTACTGGCCACTTTTCTTAGTTACCGTGAAACGAAATTGATGAAATTCGGGTTATAGGTTCCGTTCAAGGCCTAGTTGGTCCTCGAAGCTCGACGTTACTGTCAGTCACCTCTAAGGGATTCAAAATAGGGGTTGAAATTTTCAGAACGCCGTACCTCGAAAACTTTTGGTAGAAGGGTATGGTTTTTTTACGTTATTAATTTTGTCTTGAGCTAAACCATTTTTTGAGACCACCCGGAGCATTGTTCGTCCAGCCGTTCGTGTGCACCAAAACGCTTCGTCAACACGATCGTGAATCAAACGGACGGTATAAATGAGGAGCACATGATTATAACCAAGGATGGCTGTATGAAGTCGAGTTGGTTGTTCTGCGATATTATTTCATTTGATTAGTGATGGGCTATTGGATTTTGTTGGTAGATACTTGTGAAACTTGAACAAACGTTGAAGTATTATTGATGGGTAAATTATTACACAGTGGCAAATTATTACACAACAGCAAATTATTACACAACGGTAAATTATTGAACAACGGCAAATTATTACACAACGGTTCATCTACTGAGAAGGGGCTGGATTTTGTTGATCGGTACGTTTGCAACTTGACCAACCGTTGAAGTATTATTGATGGGCAAGTTATTACACAACGGCTAATTATACTTGACCACGAGGGTAGGTACTGACCACAGAAAACAGTGATCTACGCAGAAGGGGCATCTATTTCACTCTACATCAACAATTTTCCTTTAGAACTTCATTATTGCGTTTTTTTTTTTGCCGTTTTAGTTACTTTTTGTCATCGACAGAATTATTTTAGTAACATTTAACCCGTGATTTAGGTAGGTACCTAGTAACGAGTACGGGGTTAGGTACTAACCTACGGAGGGTCTGCGATCTACATAATATGTATAGAATAGTACATATATGAAGGTTTATCTATACAGAGAGCTGCGATCTGTAACAGAAGGGTATTCTGTACAAAATAATAAACCGTTGTGCAGGGATTTGCAGCGTTTTTGTGTTTTAGTAACATAGTAGTAAAATGAGCTTTTTGAGGTATCGTTTTCCATGTTTTTGGGGACGATAAGACCGAAAATGAAGTCCATTTTGACCAAGGAATGGAAAATTGAGGTTGTACCAGATGTTCAGCTCCCAAAATTGATTTTTTATGAGTCAAAAACCTGCGAAATCGTCTGAGATCACCATCAATTTGTATAATAACACTAGTAAAAGTGTCAACACGTGGATCAAGACGATTAAATGGTACAATCAATGATCAAAGGTAATTTGAAAAAAAAGGAGCGTAGTACCTAATTCAAGTTTTGGGGGCCAAAATTTGTGGAAACCACCAGAAATAGCTATTTCAATTATTTTACATGAAAGAAACAATAAATAAACAGCCGGCATTTCTGTAGACCAGTAAAATAGAATAATAAACCCATGTGACAAGGAATTTGCAGCGTTTTTGCATATTATATGCATCTGCATATTTATGTTACAGAGTTTTGCATATAAATGGCATATTTCTAATAAATATCTGCGTACCTACACTGAAATTTCCGATCTCCGGTCATGTGAGAGATCTTATACTTATACGTGTCTTTGTATGACTGCCCTTTCGATCTCTCCGGGATATCTCACTGCTGGAGAAATTGCCAAGTTAAAATTCGTTCCTGTTGTCGGCTGCGACGTTGAAAGATCCTTTTCCGCGCTGAAAATGACTCTTGTCAGACCGGCGGAGGAATTTCACAGTCGAAAACCTCGAAAAAGTGTTGATAGTCCAGGGAATTTAATCTGTACCTACACCTACACATTGAAGTTTTAATTGCATTTAATATTGTACTGTTTTATTTGCTGTCATTTGATAAAATATAGATGAATGATTAAGAGTTTGGGGTTAAATTGCTCATTCCCGTATTAGACTTCTCAATAAAAACTTGAAAACCGAAAAAATTTGGACCAAAATTTCAACTTGCATAGTATTTTGATTTTTTGCATGTTTTTGCATATTTTGCTAACTTTTGATGCATATTTCAGCAATTTTGTTGTTGTTGCATATCGATCCGAACTCTAGTTATTACTACAGTGAGGCATTTCAATCAGGCAGACTTCATTAGAATTGAAATTTCGCTTTGATCAAATTTAACGCTTGCAAATGTGTGATACAAAAGGGCGATCTACACATAAAGGGTGGTCTACACACCCCACTCACCTGTATTTTTGACTGTAAGGACTTCTCAGATCACGTTTCATAAAACGCTGCAAATTCCTTGTCCTTGATGGGTTTATTATTCTATTGGACTTACTACAGAAATTCTGGCTTTTCATTTATTGTTGATCCATTTGCAATAATTGAAATAGCTATTTTTCATGGTTTCCACCAGTTTTGGCCCCCTAAAACACTCCCATTTTTTATACAAAAAAAATTATCTTTGATCATTATAGTGCCAGTTAATTTAATCACCTGTTGGTACTACTTCTAGTCTTATTGTATAAATAAATGGTGATTTAAGACAGTTTCCAGGTTTTTGACTCATAAAAAAAGAATTTTGAGAGTTGCACTTTCGTTAAAACCTCTATTTTTTACTTTCTTCTCAGAATCGACTTCATATTCGGTCTCCTCGCCCTGAAAAACATGGAAAACGATCCCTCACAAGCTCATGTTACTAAAACACAAAAAAAAAACTATTTTTACACCCATTTTTCACCCATAACACCCTTGGGTATATTCCGATTGGCTGCAAAGTTTCGAGACACAACTAGGGCCCAAATGAAGACTGTGTGGCGAAGAACGAATTTTTTGGACCGAAAATAAAGGATAATACGGCGGACGGCGGATTTCGCAAAATGCAGTGTTTGCGTAGATTCTAAAAATGCAATGATTTTCGAATCTGCGTACCCTGAAACATAAAAGGAACAATTTTGAGGGGTTGTAAAAAATTTTTGATGAGCGAATACATAGGTGTATTATTCACAGAATAATAAACCAAAAGGGCTATGTATAAGTGAGGGTGATTCAAACTCGTCAGTCGCATGCAAAAGAAACAATGTAGGAAACAAACGTTCAGCCGTGGTAGTGACTCGTGCACAAACACAAACCAACAGCGTGGAGGCACATACCTATTTCCCTTGTGTAATAGTTCATTGTGTGCCCCCAAAGTTTTAAATTTGATAATAATTCTTCATGTAAGAGGCGGGTTAGGGGCTGGTCGACAGGAGCAGATGAAAGAAAAGATTTTGACGTTACCAAAACTCTAATCATGTTCATTTATTAAAGTAAAGTAAAGTAAAGTAACAGCCATTTCAGGCTGGGGCTTTTCGTCCGACTGCCCTGCCGGCGTCGCGGACGTGATCAGCTGTCCTCCAATGGAGGATCAGAATTCGATCTGATCATTTCGCTCTTTACTTGGCTGCTCATTGCCTCGCCCCCTTGAGTGGAGAGGGGTTCGCCCAACAGCTACATGGGTCATACTTGGACGTGCCACAACGTGTCACGGCGGTCACCCATCCAAGTACTAACCACGCTCGAGGTTTCTTAACTTCGGTGATCTCACGGGAACCGGTTTATTCCACCTGATAAGGCCGTTGGGCATCATGTTCATTTATTTATAGAATAATTACCGAATTTGACAAGTTTGAAAGTGGGGGCACATACGGAACTATTTCCCTAGTGTAATCCGTATATGTCCCCATTCTTTTTTTAGCGGTTTTTTCTTTGTGTGGGGCTTGTAAATAAAAATGTGTAGGGCAAACAGAACGAAAGAAGAGGTGTCGTGGTTTCCAAAACACTATAATCATTTTCATTTTTTTGTGCAGAAAAATGACTGTTGTGTAGAAAAATGATTATAGTGTATTCAAAACACAATAATCATTTTCATTTTTTGTGTAGAAAAATGACTGTTATATAGAAAAATGATTATAGTGTATTCAAAACACTATAATCATTTTCATTTTTTTGTGTAGAAAAATGACTGATTTGGTAGTACAGGTACAGCCTGGTTGTTCCTGACTGGAGCAGTTGGTTCAGTACTTCGTGCCGAATTTCTAGCGATTTATGACTCACAGAAACTAAAATTTGACCTCTCTTCGAAAAACACTATATTCAAAAATTTGACCTCTCTTCGAAAAACACTATTCAAAACACTATAATCATTTTCATTTTTTTGTGTAGAAAAATGACTGATTTGGACAAGTACAGCCTAGTTGTTCCTGACTGGAGCAGTTGGCTCAGTACTTCGTGCCGAATTTCTAGCGATTTATGACTCACAGAAACTCAAATGTGACCTGTCTTCGAACTCATCCTTTCGTTTGCCATTACGAACTCGTTGGGCGAAATTTGGAGTTCTGTGTCTCATAGATAATAATTATAAATTATAGATCATATAGGTGTGTATTATACATTTTTTTTCTGCGGTTTAGATAATTATTTAAATTGTCGTCTGGAATGGCACACCATGGACATATGTATGAAAATTGTTTAAATCAAAGCGTTGGATTCAGGCAGCTCAATTTGTTTGAAAATTCATGTACCTACTACTAAACCCCTTCTCCCCCCCTCAATTGCAACAGCCTATTTTTTCTTTGAAAATTCGCTAATAATATAACACAGAAAACGTCTTATAACTTGTTATTTCACTATTATTCACGTACCTACTTACATACTGCTACCACTGCCCACCCACTAGTTGCCATTGAATTCTAATTGGGTAGGTTATCCCGTCTAAAACTTCCCTAACACCCTATTTGAATAAAATGCACCCAATTTGGGTGGAAGAACCATCACCCAATTTGAATAAATACGAAGGTTTTGTGATGAAACCCGTCCGTCCATGAATATTGGGCGTTCGCGGTCGAAGGAAACATTAAAACTACGGACTCACAGGTCAGTGCAAGAAGTTGATGCTAATTAGCCCAACAGGTGCGAGGATGACCGTTCAGCTCAACCGACATTTACGGCACAGCTGGAAGTCCTGACATTTTCTAACTAACGACTCGTCTCCGCTGGGTAAACCTTGAATAATGGTCAATAATAGTAGGAACTGTAAGTTCCAGTCATGTAGCATGACCATAAGTGCACATTTCTGACTTACGGTGACTTATGGTTAGCAGTCGCTGACGATTTGTAGCCGCATTCTGACTTTATTTTACATTCCACTTCTATTGAGTTTATATATCAGTTTTTGGTGATTTCAGCGTTCATTGCTTTTTTCCTAGATTTTTGACCAACCTAGAACACGACGAATTGACCAACTTGTTTGGAGAAAACGTATTTTTTGGCATTAAAATGGGCTTGGACCATATGATGAGCAAATTTCTGACTTACGGTTACCAGTCTTCGAAGATTTGTAGTCACTTTCTGACGTTATTTTACATCCTGCTTGTGTTTGTATATCAATTTTTGGTGATTTCAGCGTTCATTGCTTTTTTCCTAGATTTTGACCGCCTAGAACACGAATTGACCAACTTGTTTTGAGAAAACGTATTTTTGGGCATTAAAGTGGGCTTGTTCCAGTCATGCAGCATGACCAGATGAGCTAATTTCTTACTTACAGTGACTTATGGTTACCAGTCTTTGACGATTTATAGCCATTTTCTGACTTTATTTTAAATTCGACTTCTATTGAGTTCATATATCAATTTTTGGTGATTTCAGCGTTTATTGCTTTTTTCCTAGATTTTGACCGCCTAGAACACGAATTGACCAACTTGTTTTGAGAAAACGTATTTTTGGGCATTAAAGTGGGCTTGTTCCAGTCATGCAGCATGACCATATGAGCGAATTTCTGATGATGACTTATGGTTACCAGTCTTTGACGATTTGTAGCCACATTCTGACTTTATTTTACATTCTACTTCTATTGAGTTTATATATATCACAGTTTTTGGTGGCTTGAGCCATTATTGCTTTTTTCTTAGATTTTGACCACCTAGAACACGAATTGACCAACTTGTTTTGAGAAAACGTAGTTTTGGGCATTAAAGTGGGCCTGTTCCAGTCATGCATCATGACCATATGATGAGCAAATTTCTGACTTACGGTTACCAGTCTTTGAAGATTTGTAGTCACTTTCTGACGTTATTTTACATCCTGCTTGAGTTTATATTTTTGGTGATTTCAGCGTTTATTGCTTTTTTTCCTAGATTTTTGATGGTTTTTTAAATTGATATCTGACTAAAGAATTTTTTGAGACCACCCGGAGCCAAAGGTTCATTATTGAAAATAAAAAACCAAAATTAGGGAGTTATGTATTTGCAATTTCCTACGCTTCACTCAGCTGAATGAACTTACAGGGACCTAACGAGAATCCTTCAAAAACTAGGGTTTTCCAACTTCATTCCAGTTTTGTGACAATTCAAGCAAAACGGTTTTTCATCAACCAAACTCTTGAATTGCTTTTGTTAGCTACCGTAAATAACAGAAATACCCGGGAAAAATTGAGTTACAATCAATTTTGAAATTGAGGGGTTTTCCACTAGTGACAGTCCTCCTCCCCCCCCCCCCCCCCCCCACACACGTATTTTCGGATTTCACATGCCTGCCTTGAAACGCAAACATAAAAGTTGAATAGTGTGTGTTGCGAGGTTTTGGATGGGTGGGGGGGGGAGGGCAAAATTTTCTACAGGTTCATTATTGACAATAATAACCAAAATTTTGTCCTTCTGCTGCTATTAAATCTCCAAAAGTTGTACTTGTAGCTTTTTTCAAAATATTCCTTTTGGGGTGTTACGAGAAAAAGAGATCGAAAGGCCGCGACGACGGGATAGTGCGAAGGCTGGCGGGGACGGGGATAGAGTGAGAGAGAGCGAGAGCGAATGAGAATGACGAGAGAGATGGAGTAAGAATGAAAGAGAGTGAGTGTGTGAGTGAGAGAGGGACGTGTCGTGTCGTGTGGTGGGGTGGTGGGTGGTGGGGGGATGTCGGCCGTGCGGCGGTGGAGGCGGAGCCGGGGGTCTGAAAATAAATGGCCCAGCGTTGCCGGACCGGGCGGTGAGTGCGGCAACGTCGCGTTTATGTCATCCCCTCCCCCCTCCCACCCTCCCCTCCGGGCCGCCACGGTCATCCCCTCCCCTCCGCCTTCCCGCACGTTGCATTTCTCCCCCGTCGTGGTGCGGTGGAGGGGGGTTTGGTCAGGTGAGTACGACGCGGCTTCACCTGTTGTGGGTTCCGTGCGGGGGCTGCGGCTAGCGGTCGGGTTCGCGAGGGGGGGTCATCCCGTGTGAGTGGAGATTCCTGGGTGGACGTCATCTGTGTGTTGCGGTGGGGGTCTCATCTTGTGGAAGATGCGACGTACTCATTTGTTACTCCGTCTCATTGTTGGCCGACCCGAGCAATAATTCACGAGGCCACTGATCACGCGGCTCCTTCTTTTAATTTTTCTATTTTTTATATTTATTTGAGGAACACAAATTACAATGTACGTAAGGTCATAGGCCTTTTATGGATACATGGTAGTTAAGAGCATCATAATTGTAAATCATTGTACGTAGAATTATAAGAATGAGCATTACAAAATGATAATACAGACGATTTTGAATAATAATAAAAGAGTATTTAAGTAAGTAGAATCAAGTATAATAAAGAGAGAGAGGAAGGATTAAAGTGAAGGAAGGAAGAAATGAACATGAAAGGAAAAACTGAAAAAGAAATGAAGAGAGGAAGGAAGAAATGAGCATGAAAAGAAGAATAAGAAGTTCCAGAAAGATGGGAATAATGACAAGGGTCGTACTAATTGAGATGAAACTCTCTCACTCCGCTCTCAAAGGTAGCAATCGACGCAGCAGCTCTGGAATTCAGGGGCAAATCCGACCACAACCTCGCAGTCACCACCCTGAGTGATCCAGCCATTGCCTTGCAGGTGGTGCTGTCTTTCATTTGCTCCTCCTGATGACTAAATTAATAAACAAATTAATATCTTCATCGTTCGTCAAGATTATTCATTTTACTACACTCAATAAATCTTGTCCCTCACTAACCCAAGTATTGGTTTAGTGTTTTCAACAATAAACCTTTGAGATCGAGCATGAAAAAAAATTTAACCCCCTCGAAATTTGACGGTTTCAAGGTGTGTAGAATCCGAAAATGGAATTTAAAAAAAATTGTGTTCGTCCACCGTACGCCATACTTCTCACTTTTCTTAGTTATCATGAACCAAAGTTGATGAAATTTAGTTTTTAGGTCCCATTTGGGTCTACTTGTGTCCCGAAACTTTGCAGCCCGGTCGGAATATACCCAAGGGTGTTCATGGTGTAAAAACAGAGGTTTTTGGTGTTTTTGTAACATGAGGTTGTGAGGTACCGTTTTCCACGTTTTTTAGGACGAGGAGACCGAATATGAAGTCGATTTTGACCAAAGAGTGGAAAACTGAGGTTCTAACGAAGTTCCATCCTTAAATTTAGGTTAAATCTCTGTCTAAAATCGTCGTTCTTCCGCAGACAGTTTGGGTCCCCATTTGGGGCATTTGGGTCCTAGTTATGCGCCGAAGCTCGTGAGCTCGATCGGAATTCACCGAGGGGTGTTATGGGTGGAAAATATGTGTAAAAATAGGAATTTTCTATGTTTTTTTGAGGTTTTAGTGAACATGAACTTGTGGGGTATAGTTTTCCATGTTTTTTCGGGCGAGAAGAATATTACGTTGATTTTGACCAGAGATTGAGAATTGAGGTAGTAACGAAGGTTCAGCTTCCAAAATTCATTTTTCTTGAGTCAAAAACCTGGGAAAGTGTCTGAAATCACCTTAAATTTGTACAAAAACACTAGAAGTAGTATCAACAGGTGAATCAAGATCAGTGGCGGCTCCTGTCCTGAAACTCAGGGGGTGCACATAGATCAAGAGGGGCTATCGCGAAGTGGACGGGAGAGGTGCTTTTCTCAGCCAAATACAAATTTCAATCATATGGAAATGGGATAAATCCTGTAAGCTTTCTCATCTTCAAATTACAAACGCGACTAAATACATACTCGTAAATAGACATGAAAAATGTTCTCTAATGGAAGAGGAAATTCTGAAATAATCATTGAAGGAGTAAACCCAAGAAATGTATGTAATTACTAGCATGACCGCTCGCTTCGCTCGCTATCCGAGATTCGCTGTACGCAGTATCGTGGAACCAACAAACGACGGAAAAATCCCATAGCCTACCGGGTATTCGTGCCCAATTTTATCAAAATCCGTCAAGCCATTCAGGAGTTGACCATGGTCGACCATATTTCCGCTACGGTCAGGGAATTAAAAATGCGCCTACGTTCAACTTGGGAGGCTACCGGATATTGCTGCCAAATTTGGTCAATATCCGTTGAGCAATTCGGGATTCGACCATGGAGGGGCCCATGGATGCGCTATGGTCGACCGCGGGGGTAGTCCGAAGGGTCGATCGTAGATAGAATTTCACGTAGATTACGAATACGCGATAAAAAATAGGGGTTACCATTTCAATTAACGAAGTTGACCATGGTCGACCATAGTTCCGCTATGGTCAGGGAATTAAAAATGCGACGTTGCATAACTTGGGAGCCTACTGGATATTCGTGCCAAATTTGGTCGATATCCGTCAAGCCATTCAGGAGTTGACCATGGTCGACCATTGTTCCGCTATGGTCAGGGAATTAAAAATGCGACGTTGCACAACTTGGGAGCCTACTGGATATTCGTGCCAAATTTGGTCGATATCCGTCAAGCCATTCAGGAGTTGACCATGGTCGACCATAGTTCCGCTATGGTCAGGGAATTGAAAATGCGACGTTGCACAACTTGGGAGCCTACTGGATATTCGTGACAAATTTGGTCGATATCCGTCAAGCCATTCAGGAGTTGACCATGGTCGACCATAGTTCCGCTATGGTCAGGGAATTAAAAATGCGACGTTGCACAACTTGGGAGCCTACTGGATATTCGTGCCAAATTTGGTCGATACCCGTTGAGCAATTCGGGATTCGACCATGGAGGGGCCCATGGATGCGCTATGGTCGACCGCGGGGGTAGTCCGAAGGGTCGATCGTAGATAGAATTTCACGTAGATTACGAATACGCGATAAAAAATAGGGGTTACCATTTCAATTAACGGAGTTGACCATGGTCGACCATAGTTCCGCTATGGTGAGGGAATTAAAAATGCGACGTTGTACAACTTGGGAGCCTACTGGATATTCGTGCCAAATTTGGTCGATATCCGTCGAGCCGTTTGGCCGTGCATAGAAAGACACACACACAGACAGACAGACAGACAGAGATCCGTTTTTATAATATAGTAGGGATTAAAGCTGAAATGTGTATTTGCCCAGCAAGAACCAACGCGGAGGTGAAAGCAACTCTTGCCAGGGAGGGGAAGGAAGGAGGGTGGGAGATGAGAGGTTTATGGGGAAAGGGAGGGGTTAGATATCATTGAGGTAAATAACGGGGAATACAAAAATAAAATAAAATAAAATTATCGTACAAAAACAGGCGATAACACCCCATGAACAAAAATATCACGAATAGGGTGTCTACCCTAGGAACAAAATATGTATCACCAACACCAATGGGTGTCTACCCCAGGAACGAAAATATTATCTCGAATTGGGTGTCTACCCCAGGAACAAAGATATTACCAATCAGGTGTCTACCCAGGAATAAAATATTCATCTGTCACAAAATGGTAACTAGGATGTCCAACAAAATGGTAACTTCAATGAATGGTCTTGTAAATAAAATCAGCACGCCTCTCCTTCTTACTTGCAAAAATATCAATAACGTTCTCATTAAAATCTTGAACGGATCTCACCAAATCTTTCTCAATTGGCAGCATTGAAAGCGCCACCAATCTGTCCTCTGCCATGGGATTGCGTAATACTGTTTTGATTCTCTTCAAAGATGAAAACGTTCTCTCACTTTCTGATGTTGTCATAGGTATAGTAATCAGGAGCTTTAAAACTTTTGTCACTTCAGAAAAAACGGAACATAAATTATAGAGAAAACAACGGACGAAACCACGAAAACGAAGACCAATAAATTGAGAATAACAGATAATAATGCAGGAGGGAACCGAATTCGAATTGAGATAACAGAGATGATAATGCAGGAGTAAAAATACTGCCCTCGAGCGACTGCAGCGAACCTGACGAGGTGCAACAACAGTCTGTGCACCGAGCTAAACATTTTTGCTGCTTTTGATTGGTCAATCTCACAGGCCCGCCACGTTCAAACCGAAAAATGTCAGGCAGAAACAATGAGGAAATACGAGTCAAGGGAGGGGACGAGAGCAACTGCTCCAAGTGTGTGTGTGTTTTTCTCAATATTATCGGTTCTTGGCTCAGATGCCCAGTGGGGCGGTGGGGCTCGGTTTCGCGCGTCGATTCAAATAAGTAGTAAAATCCTGTTATCTGTAAATAGCCGACACTCTTCAAATGGGATGGGGGAATTTGGTTATTATGTTTGGTTTATTGGCTGGGGGTGCACATGCTCCTATGCTCCTATCAGGAGCCGCCACTGATCAAGATAATTAAACGGCGCACTATCAGTGATCGAAGATAATTTGTAAAAAAAGAGGCCAAAATTGGTGGAAACCATCTGTAAGAGCTATTTCAATAATCGCACATGAAATAAACAATAAATGAACAGCCAACATTTCTGTAGGTATGTCCAATAGAAGAATAAACCCACGTGACAAGGACTTCGCAGCGTTTTTTGCCACATTTTGGGTATCTGCTCGTAGCCTTACATTGTCAGGAATGGTCATAATATTATGTATATCATCCTCCTTTGGGCTTCATCGATGATAATGTAATGCGTTGAAAAATAAAAGTGATTTGAAATCGAAAGTGGACGCGAGGAGAACGTTGATTTATGAAGTTGAAAAACTCGTTTTCCCACCCGGCGGTCTCGTCTTTATTATGAATAAAACAGGACTCCAGAAAAAAAGAAAAAGAACAAAATTGAAATACCAGTAAATTACTGGGGAATTACAGGCAGGGAACCCGTCCTGCTGGTGCGGAATCCGTTGTTTTTCCCGCGGTGTGGACGCCCGTATTAGGGAGCAGGCGCAAGGACGTCCAGGACCATTTTGGTAGCGGGAAGAGGATGAACGGGTTAACTTCTTCTGAGGACGATCAGATGGTTCGACGTTGGCTGTTGGATTTCCTGGAGATGTGGGTCGGGGAAAAACTCGGATCTGTCCCTCGTCTGTTGCCCATTTTATTACTTACAAATAATAAAGTCCTGTTGGTCGTAATGAGCGAATTTTAGAAGTAGGTACCCATCTACCTACTTAACATTTTTGATCATTTTTAGCAAATGTACGCACTTTCTTTGACCCCCTTTTGATATATTTTTGGTTCATTTTCAATATTGAACCTTTGGAATCAACCATGACATTTTCTGCCCCCCCCCCCACAAAATTTCATGATTTACGTTTCAAGGAACGTAAAATACGAATATCGAATAAAAATATCTCCGTCCGTACGCTGTCCGTAGCTTTTTTCGTAGTTCCTATGAACCAAAATTTGCGAAATTTGGGCTTTAGTTGGTCCTCGAATATGTCGGCGTTACGTTCACTCTAGTCTGAGGGGTGAAAAATAGGGGTTGCATGTAATATCCAGAGTGTACCTGTCTCGTTAAATTTCATTTTGAGATGTAGATTTTCTCGCATTTTTAAATAATTTGATTTTTTTCTGAATTTTTGAGACCTTCCGGAGCATTCTGCGAAGTCGGTATAAAATTGTCTATAAGATTTTCCCAAACGATCAGCGTGTATGCAGGCATCAAGCTGGGTTTAGAGCGCACGTCACTTGTCTCTCGTCCAGGTGGCCACTTTGGCGTGGTCTGGGCGTCGGGCTCTTACACTTGAAATCAGAGGTTCGAATCCCGGTTCCAGGACCGAATATTTTTCAACATCCTCAATTTTCCTTCAGAACTACGTTTCCGTTTCTTTTTGCCATTTTAGCTACTGTTTGAAAATTCAGCGCATGATAATAATTTGCAGTGGCGAATAGGTACTAAATTACGGAGGGGCTGTGATCTATACAGAAAGCTGTGATCTGTAACAGAAGGGTGTTATATACAAAATAATAAACCGTTGTGTAGGGTTTTGTAGCGTTTTTTTAAAAACTCATTGAGCAGAATTACCCTTTCTGTTTTGGTTCACCTCTATTATACATACTGGTAATAGTATGTATTCTATTATCTGTATCATAGTATACACCGTATGCAAGGTGATAGTAGTAAATCTTCATTGATTCTAGCTATTTGTGACAGTCTAGCTACTCGGTCCACCAAAACGTGACCCACTTTCTGTGAGAAAAGAACATGTTTATTGAAATCGTATTTTTCTGTCAGCAGCTGCCTATCTAAGGTTTGGCAAATTTATAGCCATTTTTACCGATTAATAAATTATATTTGACCCACAAAACCTCAAATTTGACTCACTTTTTGTATTCCAAGTCCCTCATCCTTTTGTTTGTAATTTCGATCATTTTAGCGGAATTCTAAAATTTTTATCTCGTAGGTAGCGAAGGCCAGAAATCGTCCGGAATACAATTTTTGAAATTCGATGGTGAATTTGGGATATTTTGAAAAGGTATGTTTCAAAAAATCATGTAAGAAAAAGAATTGTGACTTTTCTACAAAAATTCGCTATAACAAACAGAAGTCGTTGAATTTTGTGCTTTTGAACATCAAGTATTGATAATTCGCCCGTACTAAAGCTACCAACGTTCGCGAAGACATTTCTATTGCTAATTCTATTTAAAATCGGTACCCACCTATAATTTTTCATAATTTTGGTTTGTTATTTTCAATAATGAACCTTTGGAATCGAGCATAAATAAAAATAAAAATAAAATTTACCCCTCCCCCCTCCTTCTTCAAAGTTTTATGGTTTACGTTTCAAGGTATGTAGAAACCGAAAATGCCAAATTTCTGTCTGTACCATGAACCAAAATTGGTGAAATTTGGTTTGTAGGCCCCGTTCTAATGGGTGAAAAATAGGTGTTGAAATTTTCAGAACACGTAGCTCTAAAACTTTCAGTAGCATGGGTATTTTTACGTTTTTAAATTGATCTTGAACAGACGAATTTTTTGAGACCACCCGGAGCATTGTGCGACCAAATTTTCGTTCGCATTGAAAAGCTTCGTCAACATGATCGTGAATCAAACGGCATAAATCCGGCCCAGTTATCATTGCTTGGGAGCACCTGATTATAATCACGAATGGCTGTATGAAGTCCAGTTGGTTGTTCTGTGGTATTATTTCATTTGAAAAATGATTGATCTCTTGGATTTTGTTGATAGGTACTTTTGCAACTCGAACAAACGGTGAAGTATTATTGGGTGTATTATTACACAACGGCAAATCATTACACGGCGGTAAATTATCACACAACGGTTCATTATACCACCTACGTAGAAGGGGCACCTATACAGGTTAATTATTACACAACGGTTTATTATTTACCTTATATTTCATGAATAACTACAAATAATTAATGGTTGAATTATTGAATCCCGCGCATTTTTATGGAACTTTTATTCTAGTACTCGATTTAGGGCTTTCCTGAGGGGAGCTCGAGGGTAGGTATTGTCTACAGAAAATAGTGATCTACCCAGAAGGGGCATCTATACAGGTAAATAATAAACCATTGTGTAATAATTTGCTGCGTTTTTTGTTTTCTCCTTCATTTGAACAAATGGGTTGTTTCTGGTGGGTCAGAAAACATTTTGGCGTAGCGGGGCGTTTCGATGGAGGGGAATTTGTTGGGGGTGATGGAAACAATACTCTCATATGGGGTAGCCCCCCCCCCCCCCCCCCCCCAGTACTCCTCTCGCAATCATTCATCAGTTTGAGAGATGGATCCCGGGCTCATCAATCAGGCGGCAGATCATCAGAACGTCCTTCCGAACTCCCCTCCACCACATTTCCTCAACAAAGCCAAATTCCGCCCTTTCCCTTGACGCCCTTCTTTTATTCATTATATCTTTTCGACGTTCCTCCGCGAAGTGCGTAAAATATTACCTTAAGACAATTTCATTCATGAAAAATATTTCTTCTACAAAAATGCACTCCTCCTAAAAATTGAAAATTAACAGTATCCAGAAATAACCACCTTCATTGTTCCAAGTGTGGGCATTTTAAAGTATCAAGTTTATTCAAATACAAATTTTCAAATTTAGGTTTCTCCGCTTCATGGAAAAACGCTGAATCATTGAAATGTTTTAGGGCATTTAATTTGCATGTGAACTGATCGGCTCAGTTAAATAAGATCATCAATAAGCACACAGTTGTTTATTAAGGGAATACAAAGTTGATGAACGTGTTAATAAAATGATTAACACTTTCAGGTGATTAGGGAAGGTCCTCACTTCGTCATCGTTACTCAGCAGTCCTACTACAGAGGCTCCATTTCGGATTTCATCATCCTAGGTCAAACGTAGCAAACACATTATTTTATTAACCTACTACCTACCTAGCAAATTTTGTTTATCGGTATCGCGTTACACTTTTTGATGTCGGAAATTTCGGATTCTCCCCCAGCCCAGAAACTTATCCATGTTAATCTAGTAACTACAGTGACAACCGCATTTTTTAATAATCGCCTTCAGGTCCGCCGTATCACGCATAACTACTTAATTTTTGATGTAAAAAATTCGTTCTTTCGCACACGTGCTCCATTTGGGCCCTAGTTGTGTCCCGAAACTTTGCAGACCGATCGGAACTAGTGTTGGACGTTATTGCTATTTTCAGAAAACGACAACAGGCTGTTGGTTGCCCGAGAATAACTGTTGTCAATAACAGTTGTAAATAACATTCTGTGCGTCTTTCAACGCACAACAGGCTGTTGTTGATAATACCTCTCGTTGTGGAAGTTTTTTCGTTGTCGGTGTTTTTGGAAATAACTTTGCGATGCTAACTCAACTAATAACAGGCTGTTGTTGATGAGCTGTTGATATCACATCTCGTTTTGCACGTTTTTGGAAATTTTTTGTTTTAACAACTCGTACAACAACTGTGCAATACAAAAAACAAACAGTTGTTTCTTCAGAAAGAGGGTTTGAACGGGAAAGAAATGAGCGTTAGAAAGGGGCATTCCAGTGAAATATGCATAGGGTGTTCAGAAGACTGGCTCCCAATTCAATTTGGCTTTCGTACCAAGAACAGGCCACTCGATCGGTTTCTGTTGTTTCTTCAGACAACAAATAAAGGTTTCCACACACATACCAAAGTAACAGTTCTCTGACAACAGTTTTACATCTGTTATATATGATTGTTGAGGTTTGTCGCGCCGCTTTGAAAGTAAGCTGTTATTTTCAAGTGTTACTTTCTTTTCTTGACAGCAGTTGCTTCGTTTTTTTTAATCCGCAACTGTTGTAGCGAAACTGTTGTGCTTTTTGTTCCCATCACTAATCGGAACATACCCAGGGGTGTTATGGGTGAAAATGTGTGTAAAAATAGGTAGTTTTTGTGTTTTAGTAACATGTTGGTAACATGAGCTTTTGAGGTATCGTTTTCCATATTTTTACGACGAGAAGACCGAATATGAAGTCGATTTTGACCAATTAGTGGAAAATTGAAGTTCTACGTTTCAGCCTTAAATTTACGCTAAATTTTGGTCTAAAATCGTCGTTCTTCCGCACACAGTTTGGGAACACATTTGGGTCCTAGTTGTGCTCCAGAGCTCGGCAGCCCGGTCAAAATACGCCCAGGGGTGTTATGGGAGAAAAATGGGTGTAAATATAGGGGTTTTCGGGGGATTTTTGGAGGTTTTAGTGAACATGAGCTTGTGAGGTATCGTTTTCCATGTTTTTTAGGGCGAGAAGACCGAATATTAAGTTGATTTTGACCGAAGAGTGAAGAATTGAGGTTGTAACGAAGGTTCAGCTACCGAAATTCATTTTTTATGAGTCAAAAACATGGGAAATTGTCTGAAATCACCATACATTTGTATAATAACACTAGAATTTGTATGAACAGGTGAATCAATACAATTAAATGGTACTATCAATGATCAAAAATAATTTGGGGGGGAAGAAAAAGAGCGTGATTTGTGTTTTTGGGGGTCAAAATTTGTGGAAACCATCACAAATAGCTATTTAAATTATATCACATTGAAGGAACAGTAAATGAACAGTCTCCATTTCTGTTCAATAGGATAATAAACCCATTTGACAAGGACTTTGCAGCGTTTTTTGACATTTTGCTGGACCGTCAGAAGGGTTTGGATTTGGGAGGGGGGTAGCTTCCGTGGGTTCTCTGTAGACACTGCGGCTGGTTGTGGGCGAGTGTGCTGACGCCTCCGGGGTCCTGTGATGGGGTCGGGGGTTGTAACTCATCTTTGTGGTTTGTGGTGGGAGGGGGGTTCGGACCTGAATTACGGACCTCTGATAACAGTAATTATCCTCCTCCCCTCCGTCAACCCTTTCCCCCCACCGTCGAACCCCTCCCCTCTCTGTGAATCCCCTCAATACCCCCTCCCCTCCCATCATCACTACTCTCGCCTGGAGTCGCCTTCCTTCCCCTCTTCCTTCAGATGTGGCTGAGGCATCTCATTCCGTTCTCGGTCCTCCAGAGTTTCCTGATTGGCGAATAATTTTCTATTGAGCTGTTAGCGATTTTCCGGAGAAAATGAGCCGTTGGGATGGGAGCAAAATTATATAAAGTTTATTCCAGTATAATTATATAAAAGTCCATTTTATTGTTATGTTATATACCGGGGAACGACGAAACTTCAGGGATCGGTTTTACAAGTAATTTCCTACAAAAAGTGTCTCCTACAGTTTTTTCTGTAACCCCTTGTTTTCGAGAGTTTTCACTTCCAAGATTTTTTAAGTTTTTTCGACCTAATCTCACTAAAAAGGCCATAAATTCCTTAAATTGCATGGTGAATCAAAATTTGAGGATACCGTTGGAAAGAGCGTTAAATTTTCTTTCAGATTCAACCATCAACTTTTCTCTGAAGTCAAGAAAAACAAGCGTTTTTTGAACCCAAACTACAATTTTTGTCTTTTTTCATCTTTCTTGGCGATTTTCGACGATATTTTCCAACAATACCGGCTGCTGAAAAACTGATGAGCTCCACGGTAAAAACATCTACGTTTTATAAGTTTTCCACCGGTATTATTCAATTGTATTTTTAACGTCGTCGTTAAAAGAGAAATTGGAGATTGAATGCGAAAAAAACGTGGAGAGGGAGGGCATTCCCACACATTTCGGGAACCCAGTTAAATGCGAAAAAGCGTGGAGAGGGAGGGCATTCCCACACATTTCGGGAACCCAGTTAATGAGGAAACGAGGGATTTTCGGGATTAGGATGGGTTAAATAACAAGTCGGAAGTGAAAATCGAAAAATAATCTCTTTTTTTCCCTTCACATGAAAAAATAAAATAAAATAAATAAATAAAAATAACTTCTTTCTACAAGATTTTGCAATTTATAGCTACTTCAAACTACTACAAACTACTTCATTTTTGGTCTAAAAAATTCGCACACAGGCTCCACTTAGGCACTAGTTGTGTCCCGAAACGTTGCAGCCCGAATACACCCAGGGGTGTTATGGGTGAAAAATGGAGGTAAAAATTGGGTTTTTTGGTGTTTTAGTAACATGAGGTATCGTTTTCCATGTTTTTTAGGTCGGGAAGACCGAATATGTAGTTGATTTTGACCAAAGAGTGAGAATTGAAGTTGTAACGAAGGTTCAGCTTCCAAAATCCGTTTTATGAGTCACAAACCTGGGAAATTATCTGAAATTACCATACGCTTGTATAATAACTCTGGAGGTAGTTTCATCAGGTGAATCAATAACTAGAAATAATCAAAGGTAATTTGTCAAAAATTGTAGCTAATTTCGTGTTTTTGGAGGCGAAATTGGAGGAAAAAACCATCAACAATATCTAATTAATTAATTTCGCATGGAAGAAACAATAAATGAATCCAGCAATAAATGTATTTCCAGCATTTCTGTGGGTGCCTATGTCCAGTAGAATAAATAAACCCATGTGACAAGGACTTTGAAGCGTTTTTTTGGAATCTACTCATCTTGAAACGTAAAAGAAAAAATTTTGGGGGGTTGTTATAACAATTTTGTGCTGAGCGAATACGTAGGCGTATTATTCACAGAATAATAAACCAAAAGGCAGTTAAATCGCGAAATGCGACCTTCCAACTGGACGTTGATTTCCACCCATGTCCTACACCGTCTGGTCTGTCCGTTCCTCATGTACCCACCTTTTTGCAAGCTACTCGAGAATGCGCGCTGAACACGAACAAGGTTTGTGTACCAGCGAGGGACATCTTTCATTCTCGAGAGAGACCGTTTTATCAGAACTTTCGCACTTTGTCACATTCATTGGGAAGTAATAGTCCGTCGTGTTACAAGGTTGTTCCATCTTGTAGCTATTTGTAAAGCTGTGTACGTCTGGGCGCGTGCCCTCGCCTCAGCTCCTTTCCATTGATATTGTCCCATATGATTCGAAACAAGTGGCTGACAAAACGTTTTCTTTTAGTTCTACTTCTAGATTTAACCTAACCATTCCCGTCGCTATTAGTTTTAAACCTAATAATATTAATTGCTATCTTTAATGCTATAAAAATCCATGATTTCGACACAAAAATTGAGGCTGTAAAGAATTCAATCACCCGAGCATTGCACATTCCAGTGGAGAGCACTGATAACTTATGAGTTACCATCAGCAAAGTGTGATAAAACCGCTTATATCACTTATTATTAAATCTTATATTATATTATAAAAATATATTATACCTAATATTTTGTAATATAATATATTATAAAATCACCGCTTAGGTATATTATAAAATAATCAAAATATTATTAATGTTCGAATTATCTTAAGCCTTATCCAAATTTGAAATTCAGTCAGCCCTCTCTCACTCAAATCGAATATAGAATTCGGTATGCAGAACTGTATTTGAGTGAATTTTCGGATGAAGCAAGCTAGTGAGGCGTGCATTTTTAGCACTTCATGATTGTTTAGAAAGTTTTCGATTGTTTGCCGATTCAGATAAATATACCTGTATAAATTATGATTTATATATATACCTGTCTATATAAATTGTGATTTATATATGCACCTATTTATTCATGTGTCACTGCAGACGATACTTGACTTCGGCTATGGGATGAAAAATTTCCAAATTTAGCCGAACTGCGACAGACGAAAGAATTAGCTGAAGATAGCAATGAGCAACAAAAAGTAAGACGAAGATTTTTTGGGTCAAAAAATCTTTCTTCTCTCTTCAAAATTGCCGTAAAATGGTGATCTGGAAGAGACATAAAAATACAATATTATAATTATGGGCACTATTTTTCTTCAAAAAAGTTAGTCAAATTAGAGTTTTGATGGGTCGAAAGTTGCTACAAGTCCTCAAAAAGTGCTAGATGTCATTTGCTTTGAAATTTTTTTCATAATATGGTCATGCTGCCGGACTGAATAATTCTGTTTAAAAGAAAATAGTGTTTTAACCCCCCCCCCCCCCCTTCCATCATCGTCAAAAGTGCTGTAAAGTGGGATTCGAGATAGACATAAAAATACAATATTATAATTATGAACAATAGTTTTTCTTCAAAAAAGCGGGTCATATTTTGAGGGGTCGAAAGTTGCTGAGAGTCCTCAAAAAGTGCTAGAAGTCATTTGCTTGAAAATTTTCTCATAATTTGGTCATGCTGCCTGACTGAGTAATTCAATTTAAAAGAAAACCATTTTTTAAACACCCCTCCTTCCCCCCTCTTCAAAAGTGCTGTAAAATGGTGATTCGAGACAGGCATAAAAATACAATATTATAATTATGGACAAATTATGGACAATAGTTTTTCTTGAAAAAAGTGGGTCAAATTTTGAGGGGTCGAAAGTTGTGCGACGAGTCCTCAAAAAGTGCTGGAAGTAATTTGCTTTGAAATTATTCTCATAATATGGCCTGACTGAATAATTCAGTTTAAAAGAAAATCATTTAACTGAATAATTCAGTTTAAAAGAAAATCATTTAACAATCCCCCCCCCCCCCCCTTGTCTTCAAAAGTGCTGTAAAATGGTGATTCAAGACTGACATAAAAATACAATATTATAATTATGGACAATAGTTTTACTTGAAAAACGCTGCAAATCCCTGCACAACGGTTTATTATTTTGTATAGAATACCCTTGTGTTACAGATCACAGCTCTATGTATAGATAACCCGTCTATATAATATGATATGTACTATTCTATACATATTATGTAGATCGCAGACCCTCCGTAGGTTAGTACCTAACCCCGTACTCGTTACTAGGTACCTACCTAAATCACGAGTTAAATGTTGCTAAAATAGTTCTGCCGATGACAAACAGTACCTAACAAAAAGAAACACACATAATGAAGTTCTGAAAAGAAATAGTTGATGAGGAGTGAAAAAAGTTGCAAAAGTACCTACCAACAAACTCCAGCCCCTTCTACGTAGATGGTATAATGAACCGTTGTGTAATAATTTACCGTTGAGTAATGATTTACCGTAGTAATAATTTACCCATCAATAATACTTCAACGTTTGTTCAAGTTTCACTACCTACCAACAAACTCCAAAAGAGCCATCATTTTTCAAATTAAATAATATCACAGAACAACCAACTCGACTTCATACTCCGCCAATATAATCAGGTGATCCCTACCAATGATTGGCCGTATTCACAAATTTCCTATTGTGGGCGCGTCTCTGGTTACGAGATTTGGTTTGAATTGTATACAATTTCATTCACACTGGAGTCGAAAATGCCTGTCGGTGCAAACTTCCGGGCCTTACTGTGAACGAACGGCTGGACGTACGATGCTCCGGATGGTCTTAAAAAACTCGCAAGTTCAAGAACTATTTAAAACCGTAAAAATATTTACGTAAAAAAATTGTATAGGCGTTTTGAAAATTTCAACCCCTATTTTGAACCCCTCAGAGATGACTCACAGTAACGTCGAGCTTCGAGGACCAACTAGACGCCGAACGGAACCTATAACCCGAATTTCATCAATTTTTTTTCATGGTAACTAAGAAAAGTGGCCCGTACGGCGTACGGCGTACGGCGGACAGACAGAAATATTTTTATTGCAGTTTTGGATTCTACATACCTTGAAACGTAAACCATCAAATTTTGAGGGGGGGTAAGAATTTTTTTTTTCATGCTCGATTCCAATGGTTCATTATTGAAAATAATAAACCAAAAGTGGGTCAAATTTTGAGGAGTCGAAAGTTGTGCGACGAGTCCTCAAAAAGTGCTAGAAGTACTTTGAAAATTTTCCCATAATATGGTCATGCTGCCTGACTGAGTAATTCAGTTAAAAAGAAAATCATTTTTAAAAATCCCCCCTCCCCTTTCTTCGAAAGTGCTGTAAAATGGTGATTCGAGACAGACATAAAAATACAATATCATAATTATGGACAGTAGGCTTTTTGAAAATTGGGTCACATTTTGGGGGGTCGAAAGTTACTACGAGTCCTCAAAAAGTGATAGAAGTCATTTGCTTTGAAAGTTTTCTCATAATTTGGTCATGCTGCCTGACTGAATAATTCAATTTAAAAGAAAATATTTTTTTTAAATCCCCCTCTTCAAAAATGAAGTAAAATGGTGATTCGAGAGAGACATAAAAATAATATTTTATAATTATGGACATATTTTTTCTTGAAAAAAAGTGGGTCAAATTTTGAGGGGTCGAAAGTTGCTATGAGTCCTCAAAAAGTGGTGAAAGACATTTGCTTTGAATAATTTCTCATAACACGGTAATGCTGCCTGACTGAATAATTTTGCACTCGCACAATTTAGCCCTGCCACTCCACAGTCCGCGGTGCTTGCTCACTACCGATTAGTTTGCAAATTCCTTCGCGTGTTCCCACTCACAGTTCGATTATCATACTCGAGGGCGATCACAGGTGGCAGGAGTCGCTGTCAACGCAAACTGTCCATATATCTACTGCAGATCTACGGTAAACTGGTCCTGAGTTACGGGGCAAACCCTCCATACAAGCCAACCCCAGCCGTTTTCCGTCCGTTTCAGATGGAGTCGGTGGTTGGGGATTTCAATATTTATAGCCGGCGAAACTAGTTATGACCTCCCCCAACCGTCTGATTTACCGTCGAGGGCTTTTGTTACGGCTGAGGTGAAGCTCCCCATTCACAGACGGGAAATGTTTATAAGACATTCGCAGTTGCGAAGTAAAAAAAAAAGCCCTTTACGACCTTTTGCATTTGTCTAAACGCTCTCTGAACATCGATTTTAGAAGCAGACGCTTGGGATCTACCGTCATTTTTTGATGGAACGATATAAATAAATGAAAAATATAAAAATGTAAAATATTATCAAATCATTATTTGTCGGTTCCACTGTAGTTCATTACTTTACATGTAACAAAAATGACATTTTTCTGTTATGTAGGGGTTAGGTGTGTAAGGAATCTGCCCTAGCCGTCCGGCTGCACACGAAGTTAGGATTTTTCCGTCACTGCACATTTTTTGCGGCCTGTTGGTTTGTTATTTTGGAATCGAGCATGAAAAAAAAAAAAAATTTAACGCCCCCTCAAATGACGGTATCCGTTTCAAGGTACGTAGAATCCTAAAATGGAATTTAAAAACAAATTCTCTCCGTACGCCGTATTTCGCACTTTTCTTAGTTACCATGAACCAAAATTAATGAAATCTTGTGTGTAGGTCCCTTTTGGGGTCTAGTTGGTCCTCGAAGCTCGGCGCCACTGTCAGTCATCTCTAAGAGGTTAAAAATAGGGGTTGAAAATTTCAGATCTCCGTAGCTCGAAAACTTTAAATAGAAGGGTATGGTTTTTGTTACGTTTTTAAACTGACCTCAAACTAAAGAATTTTTCGAGACCATCCGGAGCACTGTACGACCGTTCGGTTGCACCGAAATGGTTCGTCAACATGATCGTGAATGATACCGTATAAATCCGGCCCAGATATCATCGCTAGGGAGCACCTGATTATAATTACGGATGGCTGTACGAAGTCGAGTTGGTTGTTCTGTGATATTATTTCATTTGAAAAATGCTTCATGAATACCTAACAACAAATTTAATGATTGAGTTATTGAATCCCGCGCATTTTTGTGAAGGTGTAATTCCCGGGCCGGCTCCAGTACTCGATTTAGGGCTTTCCTGGGGGGGACCTCGAGGGTATTGACCACAGAAAACAGTGATCTACGCAGAAGGGGCATCTGTACAGGTAATTTATAAACCGTTGTGTAATAATTTGCAGGGTTTTTTGGTTCTTCTAGATTGATACTGGAGCAAGTTTTAACACGACAATAATACATCTGCATGATAAATAAATCCATGTTAAGTATTAATGTTAGGGTTTAAGTATTTTCAGATTTGTCCTCACGTATGCCATATACTGGTAAGCTTGTCACTATAGATCAACAAGAAGAAGTGTTAAATACTTCTAGAGTATAATGTGCTAAAACATGGTTGGGTAGGCCCTAAACTAAGTTTGCAGGAAAACTAACAAGAGTGGTGTCCTTGAGGTGATGGTCAAAACCACCTTGGGGTTCGGTGCTTACTGCAGCGTTTAATCATTTTAAATGCAGGTTTTCACTATAGCAGGTGATAGAGGAGAAGGAAGCGTCCTGCGGTTTTCACCGCAGCAGTATCAGGAAGGAAGGAGAGCGCCCCGCGGTTTTCACCACCAAGTGCAAGAGAAGGCAGAAGAGAGAGGTCGAGAGGGAATTCGCAAGTCGAGGGTCGGTCCGTCGAATGACGAGCTGGGCCAAAAGGTCTGCTTATATAGGCCCGTTCCCACCCGTCCCCCATCCAAATCGGCTGTTACGACCGTTGAGGAGCGATGGCGGTCGATGGAAGGAACCCTTCTCCTTTGGCGCTACCCGGCTCGTCGTTCCCTTCATTTATTTGGTTAAATCTTTCTATATTACATAGGAGTGGTTAGAGTAGATATTTGAGGGGAACCACGACAGATGCCGGTGTCGTTGTGGTACATACCGCTCTATTAAACTGATTAGGTAGTTCATTCATCAGGTAGTTTCCCGTACAGGAATGTTTCAGAATGGCAAGAGCTCGTTACTTTGGTGTCTTACTAATCCCTACAGTTTTTTGTAGCACGATTTGGTGCAGTTCGCCCAGTATTTTCCGGGACTGTTCCTGACAGGTGTATTCGAAGTATTTTGCACTTATTTGAATTTCTGTGATATCTTTACGTTGGTAATCTATTTTTATGGATTTCGATTTGCTTTTGGTGCAATTTTCGCATTTCATTGTATAGAACGATGAATAATCAGTTGGTTATTTAATAGTGAAGAACCAGTGATCAGAATACTGGTCATCTCTGTTGTAGAAAATATCGCGTTAGGGCCTGATGTCTACTCAAGCGGCCATGCCGTCATTCTTACGGGTGCCAATTGAAATTAAATAGAAACCATGACGCCTCCTAGGGTCAGTAATACATCATTCACAAAAGGGTCCGTATGAATAAATGGGTTTTTTGGTCCATATCAATAAATGGGTTTTTTGGCCCATATAAATGGGTTTTTGTGGTCCCTATGAATAAATGGTTTTTTTGGTCCATATGAATAAATTCTGTGCGGTAGGAGCTGATCACAGAATTCACTCTCCTTGCGGGGAAACCGAAGAAGAATTCTCCATGTTGTTGCTGCAATTTGGATAATGAACTGCATGCTGAGTTGCGTCTTGGATTGGCTGCATTCGTTATGCGCTGGAAAAAAGGTTGTAAAACGAAGTCGGAGCGTGTAATGCGGAATTGCAGGGTCGGCGATTACGTGGAAGGGTGCAATTGCATTTTGATTTGGCGCTGTGCTCGTTTCGTCCGTCAAGAAATTACTCCTCAACACAGTCGTAGGTTATATCCTTGTGAAACTTACCGTGGCTCCGATGGATTTCTTACGGAACAGGAGCACCAACCGGCCCTGTTCCGTAAGATGACCAGAACCAAGTGGGCATATTTCCTTGTTGTACTGATCAGTTCTGATCAACTTGTGAAGAAGGACGTTTCCGATCGTCTAACCAAGATTTTAACGTGATTTTTTATTGATTTTACCTGAAACATTCATTTGAGAAATAAAAGCTTGATTGGCAGGTTGTCGAAATTTTATTTCATTCGAGCTCACTTATACTGCGGTAACAGTTGCTAGTCAAGAAATCTTGGAACACTAAACGGCAAAAGCTGGATAAAGTTATATCTGTTCTTGAGGCTGGCATATCTTACCGTAAGTACGTCATGATAGTTTCGAGTACTGAAGATGAATCATGATCATGACTGATAGAATGAACAAAAATTTTATTTTTATTTCGAATATATTGAAATTATTGAGATGAGTGTCGAAAATTACAGGATTTGGTTCATTTGGTTTATATGGTTCATGAATAACAACAAATAGTAGGTAATTAGTGATTGAAGTATTGAATCCTCGCATTTTTATCGAACTGTAATTCCCGGGCCGGCTCCAATACTCGATTTAGGGCTTTCCTGGGGGGAGCTCGAGGGTAGGTATTGACCACAGAAAACAGTGATTACGCAGAAGGGGCATCTATACAGGTTAATTATTATAACAACGGTTTCTTACACAACGGTTTATTACACAACAGAACGCCGTAGCTCGAGAACTTTCAGTATCTTTTGGTTTATTATTCTGTGAATAATACACCTATGTATTCGCTCAGCAAAAAATTTTTATAACACCCCCTCAAAATTTTTTCTATTCCGTTTCTAGGTGCGTAGATTCCAAAAATGCAATGTCCGTCCGGCGTATCGCGTGTACCGGCCTCATTTTCGGTCTAAAAAATTCGTTCTTTCGCACACAGGCTCCATTTGGGCCCTAGTTGTGTCCCGAAACTTTTCAGCCCGATCGGAATATACCCAGAGGTGTTATGAGTGAAAATGTGTATAAAAATATGCACTTTTTGTGTTTTAGTAAGTTAGTAACATGAGCTTTTGAGGTATCCATCGTTTTCCATGTTTTTGGGGCGAGAAGGCGAATATAAAGACAATTTTGACCAAAGATTAGAAAATGAGGTTCTACCAAATGTTCAGCTCCCAAAATTGATTTTTTATGAGTCAAAAACCTCTGAAATCGTCTGAAATCCCCATCAATTTGTCTAAAAAAACTGTCAGCACGTGGATCAAGACGATTAAATGGCACTATCAATGATCAAAGATAATTTTGGGAAAAAAAGAGCGTACCTAATTTAGTGTTTTGAGGGCCAAAATTGTTGGAAACCATCAGAAATAGCTGTTTCAGTTATTTCACATGAAATAAAACAATAAATGAACAGCCAACATTTCTGTAGGTATGTCCAGTAGAATAATAAACCCATGTGACAAGGACTTCGCAGCGTTTTTTTGTTAAATGGTTTCAAATTCATCACGAACTAAAGAATTGTTTGAGACCACTCGGAGCACTGTACGACCAGCCGTTCGTTTACACCGAGAAGGTTCGTCAACATGATCGTGAATGAAACGGTATAAATCCGGCCCAGATATCATTGCTAGGGAACACCTTATTATAATCACGGATGGCTGTTTGAAGTCGAGTTGGTTGTTCTGTGATATTTCATTTGAAGAATGCTTGGCTGTTTTTGATTTTGTTGATAGGTACTTTTGTAACTTGAACAAACGTTATGCTTCATGAATAACAACAAATGTAATTATTGAATTATTGAATCCTGCGCATTTTTATGAATTTGTATGCGCATTTTAATTCCCGGGCCGGCTTCAGTACTCGATTTAAGGCTTTCCTGGGGAGAGCTCGAGGGTAGGTATTCACCACAGAACAGTGGTGAAGGCATCTACACAGGTAAATTATTACACAACGGTTTATTATTCCCCTTACCATGAATAGCAACAAATAATAATAATTGAATTTAGGGCTTTCCTGGTGTGTGGGGGGGGGGGGGGGGGGGTGAGAAAGAGGGTACGGAGAGCAGAAAACAGTGATCTACGCAGAAGGGGCATCTATACAGGTTATTAATAAACCGTTGTGTAATAATTTGCAGCGTTTTTTTGTTTTGTTTTTTTTTCTTCCTTTTTTCGGAAAGGCCAACTCCAGGGAGACGGTCTGACCATGCCTTAGAAGTGTGTCGTTTGCTTTTATATTACATGGTGTAGAAAATCTATCTTTTCATCAGTTACATGTTTGGAGTTCATCATCATCATCATCATCATCGAATTCATCACTCGGTGGTAATCAAGGTTCTGTTTATCGTCGACGCGCGTGCATTTCACGTGGTCACCGTACCGTCTCCCTCGCCTGGTATTGTTACAAGGGCAGGTTAAATATTTGTTTGTAATCCGCGAGGGCTTGTCTAAACAACGTTGGATTGTGTCTGTAAACTATGATTGTTTACTTTAGTGCTCCAGCAGCGCTAACAACGTGGTATTTCTCTGCCCTCCCCCGTGCGCTATTCCTCCCGTGATGCACAATAATCTTTGTTTATCCTACACCAACTATATCGCATCCATTGGTGTTCAAAATCAAACTCTAATTATAAAATAACGTTTGTTTGGTCTGATTATTGAACAACCCCTGTTTGAAAATCTGAAGTTAATAGTTTTGTTCACATTTTCATGTGGGTCGACTCTTGAAGTAGGTAATTTGTTCTACTGTGGCTTAATATTTCTGTACCCAGAGGTAAACTACTGTCATCTTAACGCGCTAAATTCCGATTTTTCAGATGAGCAAAAATAAGGTTTCACAACACTGCTTTTGTCTTCCCTGAAAATGGTAGTTTTCGAATTTGGTCTCGATCTTGAATATTTACATTTTTAATTGCGAATTTCGTGTTTTAAATAATTTACGATTCGATGTATCGACCACCTATTACTTTGTTACGTAATTAGGTATCTTACCAAATATTTTAAAAAGAACAAACAATACTTCCTTCTATGCATTATAATTCACGCTTATCGTCGGTACACTAATTATACCGCGTCTGATGATACCTACATCACCTGATTCAAACTCTAAATCCAGTACAAAGATTCTACTTGTCTAATAAATATTAATACCTACAACCCTTATTTTAACGCTGAGTTGTCTTACCCATTTGGCCGAGTCCCCAATTCGAATGTCAAGTTTTGGTTTACCACGTGGTAGGCACTGGGAATATTGCCGGGCGGCCAGGAATTTATTGGAAATATTCCTCAACTTGAAAATTTCCGCTAAAAAACGGGAATTTATTTGTTTCTCCTCGTTTTTTTCGAATTTCCTAGAAAATGAAGCTATTGCAATGGGTCCACAATTGTCAGAACATGCATTTTTGAAAAATGTTCACAGTCAAATCCGTTCAGAGCATCCTGAATTTATCCCTAGATTTTAACAAAAATTTATATATGTATACACAATTATATGTAATAAATAAAATTTGTTGACACAGAGTAGAAATTTAAGATCATAAGACAAAAAACTTACAATTTCAGGCGGAATATTTCGCTTGCCGGCGTCTTCGGAAATATTCCCTCTGAAGTTGCAATTTTTTTGTCTGTTGAATCTTACATTTCTAACCTCTGTCACCAAATTTCATAATTGTATCACCTGTATATGTTTATATGTATGTAAGTATTTATACGTATATTTATTCATTTGTCACTCCAGGCGATAGTTGACCCTGGGTACATGATAAAGGTTCCCCATTTCTCCAAAAAGTTCGTATTGCCAAACAAAACGATGAGTTCAAAGATGAACAATTTTCAAGAATTCTAAGGGAGTCAAATTTGAGTTTGTAGGGGTTCAGAAATCGGTAAAAACGGCTAAAGTTGCGAATAATTTATATAAAATTACCGAAAAAGGTATGGAAGTGTGAGTAAAGACACGAAATGACCATTTCAGTTGTTTTTCTTTCAGAGTAGGGGTCATATTTGGATTTTTGGAGGTAAAAAATTTGTTTTAAGGGCTAAAATCAATATTAATTCACCTGACGTAGTTTAGGATGGTGATTCACGACAGAAAGAGGACTACTTCGATGATAACATATTTTTCTCCAAAAAAAGTGGGTCAGATTTGACTTTTAAGGGTCAAAAATCGATAAAAAGTGCTAAAAACACGAAACAATTATAGGTGTAATTTTACAAAAAGTCGTATTTTTTCTCGCTCCATCATATTTTTACGCAATAGCACGAATATTTCTTTGAAAATTAGCTCTTATAGCGATGCTGCGTGACTTGAACTTCTTAATTATGTATGCTCCTGGATTATCTGAACAACATGCTCCTACATGTTAACAATTGCATGCTAATGGTGCATGAAATGGTGTTTCAATGCGACACACTAGCCCGATGTAGAAAAATTGAAATTATCAGATATGTTGGTGCCTACCTATTAAAAAAATAAAATAAAAGAAAAATCATCAGATAAGGTACCTTATAGCCTAAGTAGTTACCTAAGTACTTACTCTACAAAAGTCAAAGGTCGCTGCGAAGGTAGATCTTGGCGAGTGCTCTAACAAAAAGAATTGCAATGCTTTGATTTATTACCCTTATTAATTTATTTACGGTGGCTACTTACCAGGGGTAACCGGTAATTCACTCGTCCAACCTATCAGAACCCACTGGCTTACTGAAACTCCTGTTGCTGGAGTAGCCAATATCCGTACTTGGAGGTGGGCATTTATTATTCAACGTGTCACAAAACATAGGGTATTGATGCTGTGTATATTTCTTACTAATGCTTCATTGTATGTACCTACTATATAAATGTCGTGGTATCCTCCCAGAACCACAACAATTGTACATAGAAATAAGATCTCGCCAAATAAACACAGAAGTGGGGATAGAGGACGCACGAGAACCGAGGGCCAGCCTGGGGATCCACACCATCCTCTACCAGCTGGAGGATGGAGGGAGACACCTCCCAAGAACATCTCTCCCATCTCTCTCTCCTAACCTAAAAGATGCTGTGAATGGTGGTGGTCCGCCCATAACCAACAGCCAACTCTTCCTAAAAGATCTCGGGTATGGTGGTGGTCCGCCCATAACCTACCGAGCACACTCCAAAAAGATCCTGGTGTTGGTGGTGGTCCGCCCATAACCTTACCAGGCAACGATCCCGAAAAGACTCCGTGAATGGTGGTGGTACGCCCATAACCAACGGACACATCCGAGAAGATCCCGGGAAATGGTGGTGGTCTGTCCATAACCAGCCTGGGCATATCCCCCTCGCACCGCTCGTGGTGGATACGCCAAATCTAAATCCATCACAATAAATATTATGCACTCTTTGCTTCAAACTAGACATCTTGTTCTAACAGTATGTTTTATCTTGTTACAGGTAACTATCAATTCTGCCTTGATTCATTGCAATTGTCGACTGCTTGGAAAGTGAGTACATTAAAGTTGGTCCAGACTTCTACCATTTAAAGAGAAGTATACTTGCAGTACCTGTGTTATTTTTCTAGGAAACTTCGACCATCTCCACTTCTTTTGCTTCCTCAGTACCGGAAGGTAGAGAAGCCGTGGATTCGTGATTTGAGTTTAAAAAAATTTATATCCTCCAAAATGAACATTTCCACTACCATTTTGCGTTTCATACATCAAGGAACATTTTTGGTTCCGTGTCTGTCTGTCCGTCCAAGGAACATTTTTGGTTCCGTTTCTGTCTGTCTGTGGTCAATTCATTGTAGCACCCATAACTAACCAAAACAATGCTTGAAGTGGGCTGAAATTTGGAGGGTGGAAGTGGGTTGCAACGTGAAATACTTGAAACGCCATAACTGCCTTAATTATCGTTGAAATGAGTTCAGTCTTGGAAGGTCGATCAGGAATAATACTTTGGATAGTTCCTTATGAATTTCATTGGAATCGTACTGTAACTTTCATCTGCGCATGCGCGAACAGAAATGTTGACCGTTTCCTTGTGACGCTTCTAACTACGCGAAAAATAGTTGTAGAGAGCTGAAAACTTGAGGGTACGCGCGGGTTCGGATCGCAGATGATCCCTTATCAAAATCATTGTAATCGTACCGTAACTGTCGTCTGCGCATGCACAAGCGTCAGATCCTCGTATCACCCATTACTACCCTGCAAATCATCGTAAAGCGGTAAAATTTGGAAGATGGATGTGAGGTGTTGGATGGTCTCAAATGCATTCCCTCAAGATCAGACTGTAAGTCTGCGCATGCGCAAACGAAAAATCCTTGTTGCATTTGCACCACCTCCACCTGTCTACCTATACACAGAATGAACCTACCCAACTATTCTATACGTTCGTGTCATTCTAGCGAGGAAGCTATACTGCCTACTCGAATCGGCAGGCGTTTTCTTATCCTATCCTGCTGTAGGGGTACCTACTTCGACATTTTATAGATGGTGTCGTAAGCCTGGGCGTAGGTTTACGACACGGTGGGCAGAAGGTAGGGTTGGTTTGGATGAGTGAAGGTTGTCCTCCGTGGGAGTCTTTTGCTAACGCCCTGCGGTTATCACCACAGCAGGCGTTAGTTGGAAGAGGAGACTAGCACCCCGCGGTTATCACCACAGCAGGCGCCAGGAAGGAGGAGGGTAGCACCCCTTGGTTATCACCACAGCAGGCGCCAGGAAGAAGGAGGGTAGCACCCCTTGGTTATCACCACAGCAGGCGCCAGGAAGAAGGAGGGTAGCACCCCTTGGTTATCACCACAGCAGATGCTGGAGAAGGGTAGGAGAGAGAGTGGGTGAGAGAGAGGGCGTAAGGAAGTCGTAAGTGGGAGAGTGGTCAGCTGAATGAAGAGCTGGGCTCGGGCTCGAGGGGTCCCTTTCACCCCGTCCCCCATCCACCAATGGACGTTATGACCGTTGAGGGGCGATGGCGTTCGATGGAGGGGACCCTTCTCCTACTTTCCTCAAGGCGCCCCTCAGCTCGTCATTCCCTTCGTTTATTTAGTTAAATCTTACTAATTACATAGGAGTGGTACATTTTGAGGGGAACCGCGACAGATGGTATAATACTTCATGGATCCTTTTGAGTCGGCTATTGTATAGTCATTTTATATATTCAGTTAAACAAATTAGCGTTTTCGGTCAGATCAGCTAAAAACCGGAGATGCACTGATAGGTTCGAAACCCACTATAGGTACTTGGGTACTTCAGTAGGTATATCTACCTCCGAAGCGAGTACAAACTTATGTACTAAAAATTTAGGTACTTGGGTACCGAGGTGCCTAAGTATTGTTTTTGACATTTTGTAGGCCATCTAAATCTGACGCTTCACGGGGACCTGATTGATGAATCGCCCTGATTTGATTAATTACCTAATGATGAGATGAAAAGGGGGCAGTGAAAGGGGGAAGGGGGTTGTTTTGCATTGAGAAGTTTTGGGAGTGATTGATTGCCGGCAGGGCGGTTTGCCGTCCCTCAACCCGAAATTTTCTTACTTTTTTTTCCGGTTTGGCTTGAAAAGGATCAAGTTAGTGAAATCCGTGAACCACGTCGTCAATTATATGACAGCCCGAATCACGGGAGACTTTTTCTACTGATTCGGTGACGTTTGACTACAAAACGACAATGCAACGCATAAAATACCCCTGTAAATCCATTTCCACTACTGTCAGCGTCATGTTGCACTGCAACTTTGACGCCGATTCTACCAAGTTAGCGATGGGAACTACCGGTAGTTGCGGTAGTATCTTCCTTAACTATCGATACTATCGACGATAGTTTTCAACCTCGCCGTTTCCTGTTACGTACCTACTTAACTACCTACAGCTACAATTTGGAGAAAATACTGTAGTGCCAGTTCCCCTCAGTGTTCGTTTTATCACGCCACTGATACCTCTCGTTAACTTTTATTAATTTATTTTGCTTCCTCACCACCGAAGATAGGGAAGGCTTGGATTCGTGATTGAGTAAAAAAAATTGATGTCCTCCAAAATTTAGATTTCCACAACCATTTCGCTTTTCAGACATCGAGGAATATTTTTGGTTCCGTGTCTGTATGTCCGTCCGTCCGTCTGCCTGTCTGCCTGTGGTAATCCCTTGTAATGCCCATAACTACCCGAAATAATGGTCGAAATCGGCTGAATTTTGGAGAGTATGTGCGGGTTGGGTCACAGATGATCCCATACAAAAACCATTGAAAAATTACTTTAACTTTCGTCTGCGCATGCGTAAACGTGAAATTCTTGAAACGCCCATAACTAACTTTAATATCGTTGAAATGAGTTCAAAATTGGAGGATCGATCATAAATAACACTTTGATAGTTCCGTATGAATTTCATTAGAATCGTACCGTAACTTTCGTCTCCGCATGTGTGAACCTGAAATGTTGACCGTTTCCTTGTAACCCTTCTAACTACGCCAAAAATAGTAGTAGAGAGCTCAAAATTGTTAGGGTAAACGCGGGTTGGATCACAGATGGTTCCTTATCAAAACGAGCTTACACAACTATTCCATACGTTCACGTGATTAGAGTGAGGAAGCTATACTCTGCCTGCTCGAATTGGCAGACGTTTTTATAAATAAATTTGCGCATTTATTCCAACATATATTATATAATACAGGAAAATATCATTCATATTTCTTAATTTGCTTCTCTCCACTATAAGTTACAAACTTGTGCTGCGGGGAGGAGTTTTATAAGCCAATAAAAATCTCTCTAGAATTGATGTTTACAATAGATTATCAAAACAATAAAATTGAAATAATTATAAAGTAAAACTACAATCATAAGTTAAAAACAACTTCAAAAAACTAAAAAGTAAAACCTTCAAAAAACTTCGGAAATTAATATTTCGCAATTAAATACTTTATCACTTCCATGTTGAATTTTTCTGCTTCACTCAACGCAGTGACACTTATATTTCGTATGATGAACGATTGCAAATTTACATCTCTGTATTCACAGCTTTTCTATCCTTGTAGCGTTCTGCAAAATTTATTTTTATTTTGAGTTGCCCTTGGGATTTTGAGGGCACCATCTTCCGTAAATGACAGCTTTCTATTTTGTCTGTATTGGAATAAATATCTGATCAGTGTTGATTTACCGTTTAATTGATCATCAGTGTTCAGTACTTCAGATTCTTTAAATACCGCATGTGTAGAAAACCTTCCGTGTTAGCGAATTTTCAAAGAAAATGAAGCTATTGCAATGGCTTCGAAATTTAAATAATATAAATTTTTGGAAATTTTCTTCATAGAAATCCGTTTCAGACCATTCTAAAACGATTCCTGAAATTTAACACTTTTATATATATATATATATATATATATATATATATATATATATATATATATATATATATATATATTTATATATGTGTCACTCCAGACGATAACTCTCGATAGAATTGAGATAAACAGCTCAAATTTGCACAAAAAATCTATCTTGGCAATCGAAAGGCTAAGTTCGAAGATGGGCGAAATTGGCCTACTCTAAGGAGGGTTTTGGCGCATTTAAAGTGCGCAAAAATTACCCAAAAATCCCCAAAATGTTATTTTCCAACAAGTGACCCCTCATTTTAAAGGTTTTTGCACGCTGAACACGATGGTGGAATCGGATTTTAGATATCTTGATCCGTTCTCAAATTAGAGCATTTAAAGTGCGCAAAAATTACCTAAAAATCCCCAAAATGTTATTTTCTAACAAGTGACCCCTCATTTTAAAGGTTTTTGCACGCTGAACACGATGGTGGAATCGGATTTTAGATATCTTGATCCGTTCTCAAATTAGAGCATTTAAAGTGCGCAAAAATTACCCAAAAATCCCCAAAATGTTATTTTCCAACAAGTGACCCCTCATTTTAAAGGTTTTTGCACGCTGAACACGATGGTGGAATCGGATTTTAGATATCTTGATCCGTTCTCAAATTAGAGCATTTAAAGTGCGCAAAAATTACCCAAAAATCCCCAAAATGTTATTTTCTAACAAGTGACCCCTCATTTTAAAGGTTTTTGCACGCTGAACACGATAGTGAAATCGGATTTTAGATATCTAAATCCGTTCTTAAATTAGAGCATTTAAAGTGCGCAAAAATTACCCAAAACTAGGATAATCTTTAAACTCTTACCCCCACCCCCTTAGAGTGGTCAGATTGAAAAATGTGAGAAGTATTAATTGAAGACGAGAGTTCGAAGCAAAAAAGGGGGAGGCAAACGATTAGTACAACTCCTTGAATTTACCCACAGCGATCAAATAAATAAGCACTTAGTACAATTACGTAATAAACAAACGGTAGAATCAGGATGGACAAAACGTACAAATTAAAATAAATACGAAGAGAATATACATAGAAAACCAAATTTTAGACCGAAGTTTTCCTTTATTCAAAACCATAGCCATTAATTCGAATATTTCTTTGAAAATTCGCTCATTAAGTCATGCTGCATGACTGATTTTTTTCTTTCTATAGTAGATAGGTACTTTGGCGAGCAGTTTAAAAATACAATTTAAAAAATTGAATAGTTATTTATTATGTATTAAAATCCTAGAATAGTAGCCAACAACTGAAGCTAATTCCATTTTTACCACTTCTTTGGGAGATGATGTTCTAGTGTGTGTAATTTTATTGATCTTAGTAAGCTGAAAGTTCTTTAAAATTATTTCTATAATATAATCTGCAAAATCTGTGGTAGCTCGTCATTTTTAAGGCTGTAGGTCTCAGATTTTCTGAATACTTTCTTCAAAAATGAATCATTTGTAGTCAAGTTATCCTATTTTTTATTTGCAATACCCTTACCTAGATATGTGGGTTTTGAAGAAAAAATAAAATAAAGTAGTGTTACCTAGCATGTGTATGCGTTCATCATAATTTGCTCTATTTAATTTATGCTGTTATTTTAATTTTGTTTAAATTGGTTTGTGAAATTCTGAATTTGATTTGGAAAATTTTTACAGATTAGATTTCTCTTTTTCTGATTTAAAAAAAATCATTTTTCGTTCGTTTTGGTAGCGATAGTGTCGTAAAAAACTGTCGATTGTTCATAACTGTCGATAGTGCTATCGATAATTCCCATCACTAGTCGTGAGTGTCCTCAAATCCTTGCAACACGTGTAACCATACGAAACATCGGTCGTAATGCGCTGAAAACTGGCGGGAAGTTGCAGGTTGGGCCTTAAACAGTTCCCGCGCAGTTTTTCATAATCGATGTTTGTCGTGTATCCTCCCAGAACCACAACCTTACTATGTGAAATTAAGATCTCGCTAAATAAACCTAGAAGTGGGGACGGAAGACGCAGGAGAGCCGAGGGACAACCTGGGGATCCCCACCATCCTCCACTAGCTGGAGGATGGAGGGAGACGGCTCCCAAGCCTATAAAAACTCGCCTTTCTAGCCATTCTACGCAGTCACTGACTACTCTCTCTCTCCTAGCTCCTCATCTCTTTCCTAACCTAAAAGATCCTGGGAATGGTGGTGGTCTGCCCATAACCAAACCAGGCAACGCTCCCGAAAAGATTCCACACATGGTGGTGGTAGGCCCATAACCAAATCGGACATATCCAAAAAGATCCTGGGCATGGTGGTGGTCCGCCCATAACCAAACCAGGCAACGCTCCCGAAAAGATTCCGGGCATGGTGGTGGTCCGCCCATAACCAAATCAGACAGATCCAAAAAGATCCCGGGCATGGTGGTGGTCCACCCATAACCAAATCAGACAGATCCAAAAAGATCCCGGGCATGGTGGTGGTCCGCCCATAACCAAACCGGGCACATCCTCCCTTACGCCTCTCGTGGTGGATGTGCGCTCACTATACATCCATCACAATGTTGATGAAATCGACCGAGGGTTTTCCGGTCTGGCACTCAAGTGATCCCTTATATTATAAATTTCGTCTGTGTTGGAATAATTTATAACTCCGTGGTGATTTGATTATGTAGTGGATATGAGGAAGCTTCTCCAAACTTGTATTAGAAGTCCGTGGCATCAGCAGTATGAAGCTGTGTAGAAAAAGTCATGGTTTCGCCGTCAAGACAATCCTTTCCAAATCATACAATATGAACCAGACCTTTGCTACGATGTAGCAGTGTAGCGTTTTTGCTGTATTGTACATTTACGCCTGCTCAAAAGCCTACGCCGCCCAAAGCCATAAACCACCTGTTTTGCTTTTGAAATCTAAAATTCATCCACGCTGAGTTCAAAATCACGCTTTTTGAGTGGCGATGTGGCCGGCTCAAAGGAAATCGCCCGTTTATTGGTTCACTGAACGACCCCGGCAAGTTCGTCAGGGTTGAAGCAGCCCTTCAAAGGGAAAAACCGCAAGGACCTTTTCATTGATGGATCCCCCAACATCATGTGTGTTAGGTTTCCATAACCTTCCCTTGATGTGGTGGAGGGGTAAAAATAAACCGTTCATGAATGAATGGTGAGGAGTAAAAGTTTTAATGACTCATCGCCCGTTTAAAACGGCTCATTAAACGTGAAGTGTTGTAACGTTAACGTAAGTCTTCTCGAGGTGTTTCCCATTTGTCGTTTCCTAATTTAATCACTTGAAAACAGCGAGACGTGATCGTTCAATTCGGTTCATCGTTTCGGCATACATTATAATCCCTTTAGGTATTGTGAACACATCGGGAACAGTCGAAAATGTTCACCATAACCGACTGTTCAAATTAAGCGAAGGGAGATGCGAGTACATACATACGTGTTATGTTTACAATAACCTTTTACTTACACACGTAATGTGTCATGATGTTAAATACGTACCTATAATCGTATAATAAATAGACATATTATACGTTTATTGTTAAATATGTTCTTTGAATCTTAAAAAGATAGACCAATTACTTGTTTTCACCCTTAGCTTTTTCGTTATTTTGCTTCCTCGCTACCAAGGGTAGGGAAGCCTTGGATTCATGGTTGATTTAAAAAAATGTATGGCCCCCAAAATTAAAATTTCTATTTCCATTTTGCGTTTCAGACACCGAGGAAAATTTTTGGTTCCGTGTCCGTCTGTCTGTCCGCCTGTCTGTCTTTCTGTGGTCAATTCCTTGTGACTACCCAAAATAATGGGCGAAATGTGCTGAAATTTGGAGGGTGGATGCGGGTTGGGTCACAGATGGTCCCGTACCAAAATCATTGAAAAAGTACTGTAACTTTCATCTGCGCATGCGCAAACGTGAAATACTTGAAACGCCCATAACTCCCTTAAATATTGTTGAAATTAGTAAAGACTTGGGAGGGTCGATCAGGAAAAGTACTTCGATAGTTCCATATGAATTTAATTTGAATTGAATCGTACTGCAACTTTCATCTGCGTTTGCGCGAACATTGAATGTTGAAATGTTTGATCCTACTCAGTTTATTGCTGTTCATTCATTTTGACTCGACATTTTTTTACCAACTGATTCTACACGTCCATGTTACAATAAGTGATGAGCTATACTGCCCACCCAACTTGGCAGACTTTTTTTGTTCGTCAAAAACATGTCGTTCCACCCACATTATTGTAACGGCTGGAATTCCCCCGACAAAAATATTGAGATCCAAAAATGATAAGCATCTTGATTTTTTGTGTAATTTTTCAAAATTTCAATATTATTAACTACCTAACGAATTTATTAACGTTCAATAGTATAATTTATTAGAGCTTGGATATTGTTCTTGGAATTTCCAGAACATCAGGAATGCAAGTGGTATTGTTGAATAATGAATCATTTAGGATCTGTAACTACGTTCTGTACGTCGGGGTACGTTGGCATGTTGAAAGACGACTCCTGCACTGTATGAAGTTACTAACAACGATTTATTAGGTATTGTAGTGTCAAATTTCATTGTCCTCTCGGACTCACTTGCAGTGTACTGCAGTACTTCGTACTGTGCGGACCCCATAAATTCGAACAAAACAAACTCGTTAGTCACACCGCGTACGAGACACAAACTCATTTATGATAGAAAAACTTGGAACGAGGCGGTAGTAACAGTTTTAAGCTCGAGAAAAACGCTACAACCTTCCTGGTCCGAGCAGTTGATGCACCCGACGAGAAAAACCAAGTTTGCTGGGAGTTTTCCTTTTTTTCTGTCTCCCTTTCGAAAGTTCAGAAAAACTAGGTAAGTAGTTGTCTCCTTTCCCCCTCCCCTCCTCCGGTTCTTTTACTTTTCTGCTTTTTTTCAAAAGGTGGACGAGAAACGGCCGGTTACCCTTATCCTTTTGCTTCCGAGTCTGCGAAGCAGCGGAAGCCTTGTGTTCACTTTCGTGAGCCAAAAAATTTGTGTCCTCAGAAATCAGAATTTCCACTTGCATTTTGCGTTTCAAAGCCTAGTGTTCACTTTCGTGAGCCAAAAAATTTTTGTCTTCAGAAATCAAAATTTCCACTTGCATTTTGCGTTTCAAAGCCTAATGAACAAATTTGGTTCCGTGTCTGTCGGTCTGTGAGTCTGTGGGTCTGTCTGTCCGCATTTCCTTGTTACAGCCATAACTTCCACGATTTTGAATTGATTCAGCTCAAATTTTGAGGGATGGTGCGGATAAGGCCCCTTGAGGTCCCATACAAATTTCAACATGATTGATCCAGCGGTACGCCCTGCGCATGCGCTAACGTTAAATTCAACAAACACGCATAACTTTCACAATTTTGATTCAATTTCGCTCAAATTTGCAAGGGTTGTTTGGACAAGGCCTAGTGAGTTCCAGTATGAATTTCAGCATGATCGGACCCTCGGTGCGCTCTGCGCATGCGCTGGCGTGAAATAGATTCAATTTCCTTGTTACAGCCGTAGTAACCAAAGATTTCATCCAATTTCAATGCAATTCTCAGGGATTAAGCGGGTAGGGCCCATTGAGGTCCCATATAAATTTCAACATGATAGAGCCAGCGGTTCGCCCTGCGCATGCGCTAACGTGAAATTCTTCAAACACGCATAACTTTCGCAATTATGTATTATGGACGTAATGTTATGTAATATGTATATTTCATGTAATGTTATGTTATGTAATGTTATGTTATGTAATGTAATGTTATGTAATGTTATGTTATTTTGCTTCCGAGTCTGTTCTATTTTATAATGGGTCACTCTGATTGTGACGAGGAAGCTCCTGTGCCATCACCTTGGCAGAGTATTTTTTTTTTCTTTTCTTTTATATACGTATTTATGTAACATTATCCGGGGCATACTGACAGACAACGCACAGATCAAACCGCAAAAGGGCTGCAATTCTGACAGTGCATTCCTATAACGACATGGATAGCAGCTAAAAGAGGATTTTTTGAAATTCCATCCCTTTGGGGGGTAAATTTGGAACACTTCAATACGTTTGTGCCTTTCTTTGTCCAGTATGCGTTTTTATGCCGTTCGTTCGATTGCGATGAAATTTTGGTGAGTTCTTGTGCGTACTCCCGCGCAAGTTTTCTGTCTCTTTTGGTTTATTATTCTGTGAATAATACACCTATGTAATCGCTCAGCAAAAAATGTTTATAACATCCCCTCAAAATGTTTTCTTTTACGTTTCAAGGTGCGTAGATTCCAAAAATGCAACGTCCTTCCGGCGTATTCATCAAGCATACCGGCTTGATTTTCGGTCTTCAAAATTCGTTCTTTCGCACACATGCTCCATTTGGGCCCTAGTTGTGTCCCAAGACTTTGCAGCCCGATCGGAATACACCCAGGGGGGTTATGAGTGAAAATGGGTATAAAAATAGGTACTTGTGTTTTAGTAACATGATTTCGAGGCATCGTTGTCCATCTTTTTTAGTACGAGAAGACCGTATATGAAGTCGATTTTGACCAAAGAGTAGAAAATTGAGGTTCTAAAGAAGTTTCAGCCGTCAATTACGTTAAATTTTGGTCTAATATCGTCGTTCTCCAGCACACGATTTGGGACCCCATTTGGGAACACATTTGGGTCCTAGTTGTGCCCCAAAGCTCGGCAGCCCGATCGGCATACACCCAGGGGTGTCATGGGAGAAAAATGGGTGTAAGTATAGGGGTTTTCGAGGGATTTTTGAGGTTTTGGTGAATATGAGCTTGTGAGGTATAGTTTTCCAAGTTTTTTAGGGTTAGAAGACCGAATATGAAGTTGATTTTGACCAACGAGCTAAGAATTGAGGTTGTAAAGGTTCAGCTCCCGAAATTCTTTTTTTATTAGTCAAAAACATTGGAAATTGTCTCTAAATCACCATAAATGTATATAATAACACCAGAAGTAGCATCAACAGGTGAATCAAGACAATTAAATGGTACTATCAATCTTCAAAAATAATCTGGTTAAAAAAAGCCGAGCCTAATTCGCGTTTTTGGGAGCCAAAATTGGTGGAAACCATCAAAAATAGCTATTTCAATAATTGCACATGAAAGAAACAATGAATGAACAGCCATTATTTCTGTACGTATGTCCAATAGAATAATAAACCCATGTGACAAGGACTTTGCAGCGTTTTTTTCTTCTCTTTCTTCTTTTCTCATTCAAAACAAGTATACAAAATTACAGAAAACAAAAGAAAAAAGCACTAAGTAATTATTATATTCCCCCATGTGTGAGCAGCTATAGGGCTTAATGAGAAGAGCAAGAAGTGTTTACAAAAACAAATCAACATGAAAGAAAACCACTGATAATAAAACCATACTTCAGTACAACCATTTTAGAATAGTACGTGTAATTAGTAGAAATAATTAGTAGTAATACACTGTTTAGTAGTCGTAGTAGTACAACAAATTAGTAGAACCGTTTTACAATATTTGGGGCAGGAGTATTTCAAGCAATAAAATAAGTGTATTTCTTCATAAATATATAATATAGTATTATAGTTTAGCGGTAGTTGGTGTTGATTGTGAAAATCCAATTGCCCTTTTAGAAATGTTGAAAATAATCGTCTGATAATATAATAGTCTGATTCGGACTGGTGAGGTATGAGGTACCTAACCGTGTAGTTGGGCATCTTGCACGTTAAATAGGTTTTATTTGGTTCGTTCCAGCGTGCTTGAGTTAATGAACTAATTCGGCGCAGTCGCTCTTCGCAGGCCTTAGTGGGCTGTGAAGCGTTGCAGGGAGGTTAAGTTCATGTAGTGTTTTACCTGCCTCGAGTTCGAGCGCTCAGAGTTCTTGAACCAGCTGTCGTGGTACCCCTCAAGTACGACACTCCAGTGTAATATAAAACTTGACCAAATAAACGAGGAGAAGGACGAGCTGGGATAAGCCTCGGGAAAGGGACTTGGAGGGTCCGCTCCATCGAGCTCCCCAACGATCCTCAACGGTGGTAACGGCAGGTGGATGACCCTGGGGGGGGGGAGGTCCTTATAATGACGCCCGGCGCCCCAGCTCCTCATTCGACCGACCACTGTCCAACTTGCGACTTCTCTCTCCTACCCATCCTTGCACCTGTTATAGTGATAACCGTGGGGTGCTCCCTTCTCGAATACTTGCTGTGGTGATAGTATTCGCCTTCTTCTTCCAGGCTTCTGCTATGGTGATAACCGCAGGATGCCTCCTTCTCCTCTAGCACCTGCTGTGGTGATAACCACGGGTTGCTAGCCTCCTTCTTCCAGGCTTCTGCTGTGGTGATAACCGCGGGCTGCCTCTTCTCCTCTAGCACCTGCTGTTGTGATAACCACGGGTTGCTAGCCTCCTTCTTCCTGCTATGTTGATAACCGTGGGACGCCTTTCTTTCCTCTAGCACTCGCTGTGGTGATAACCGCAGGGTGCTAGCCTCCTCTCCAGCTAACGCTCACTGTGGTGATAACCGCGGGGCGTTTGACCTCCTTCGACCTATCCAATCCATCCCTAACCTATCACTACATACGTATTGATAAAGTCAGCTCTTAAGGTAATGTGAAACTGCCTTGTTAACCACTGAATCAAAGTAGACAGATGACTGTCTCAGGCTTGTGCAGCTGCTCGATTATCCTAGTTGATTGCTGTTTCTCGTCAACCTCTGCACTTCTGCATATTTTGCTGCACGCAAAGCGGCTCAAATCGGACGCGACAGAACTTATTGATTTCTCTGGGCTCAATTCGGTTGCTACTCACAACTTCATTTTACACTGTCGGGGCTCATTTCGACGTACGCTTCAGAAATGGGGCTCATTTAGGGAACGTTTAAACATAGTAAATTGGCGTGATTATCATTTTTCTCCGATACACCAATCCACCACGACTTTGCAGAGGTACCAGGCTATCAGTGAATGAAAAATATGAAGGCGAATAATATCACTGAAGCAACAATTTTAAATGGCAAATTAAATGTTAAAGGAGAAGTTGTACTGTTGCCACGTATCTCAATGATTCCAACGGATACGCCATTTGTATCCATACTTTCGCAGTTTCCGGTACTTTTCTTTGGTAGTATCATCAAAGCACAGGGACAGTCGCTGCAAGTGTGTAAAAAAAAGAAGTTCCATTCATGCAGCATGGCTATAAGAGCGAATTTTCAAAGTAATATTCTCGCTGTTGTGTGAAAAGATGGTATAACGAGAAATCGTACTACTTTTTGTAAAATTATATAATTTTTTCCTGATTTTTAGCCATTTTTATCGATTTTTGACCGTTACAAAGTCAAATTTGACAGACTTTTTTTGAGACAAATGTTTTTATCGTCGGAATAGTCCCTTTTTCTGTCGTAAATCACCATGCCACACAATGTCAGGTGAAGCAATATTGATTTTAGCCTTATCAATTTTTGACCCCCAAGAATCCAAATTTGACCTCTGTTCCGTATGAAAAACCATTGAAATTGTATTTTTCTGTCTCCGCCAATTTTAGCCGTTCTAACATATATTTGACCCCTACAAACTCATATTTGATCCGCTTAGAATTTTTGAAATTGCTTATCTTCTTCGAACTCATCCTTTTGTTTAGCAGCGCGAATATTTTGGCGAAATTCAGAATTTCTGTCATGTACCCAAGGTCAGGTATCGTCTTCAGTGACATATAAATATATATTTATATATAAATTTTTATAAAAATCTAGGGATGAATTCAAGATACTCTGAAACGGATTTGCCTGTTTTGAAAAAAAAAGGTAAAAAATTCGTATTCTGAACATTTCAAACCCGTTGAAATTGCTTCATTTTCTTTGAAAATCTCTGATATTATTTTGTATACAAAAGCGATTCAGTAAACAGAATTAAAATACAAAATTTTTTATTCCTTGGGTGGCATTGCAACGTATGCCGGGTTTGGCTAGTTATTGGCGTATCACTTTTGGCTGACCTAGTATTTGTACATTTGTCCTCACAGCTGTTGTGATATTTTTGCGCAATGGCGCTGGATTAGTATCGATCAAATTAACTGCTCGCTCGGTTCAGACGAAAACTCGAATTGAGCGCGCACGGAACATAACGCCAAACGCCTTATCTCTTTACCTTCTCATTCCCAGTCATTCCTGACCTTGGACAAACAGAACTGCATAGCACGAAATGCCCTCCGTTATGCGCCTCTAAGCCCAGTTCACCGAGTAGGACATGAGCTATCAGCCGACGGGCAGTAAAAATAAAACGGAGAGCCCCGTCGATTTTATGGGCCTGAGGGAGTCGTTTCGACCGAGGCGGAACACGGGGTCGTAAACGGGTCCAACCTCTGCCACCATTTTTCGAAATTGGTTACGGTTCGGTGTTCTTCTGACTGTTTCCCACCAAAAGGCCCTGGTCACGCAGTTTAAAAGATTTTTGAACGAAATCAACTCGAGGTTTACAGCATTGTGGATTTTTTCACAATGATTCAAAAAACCCACAATCCTGTAAACCTCATTTCAGTTTCGTTCTACAATTTTTACTTCCGTGTTCCTGTTACAGAGGAGTGGAAGTATGATGATACCATCAAAAGTAGGTGTTCGAGAAAGTCATGGAATCTTGTTCGGAAGTGCTCAAAACGAGTTTCTAGAGGTTCGTATGTTGGAATTTTCCAAATGGTCATAACATCTTCAAAATAAGGTTTTTTTCAGATTTTCTTTTTGATTTTTATTCAGCTGGTTAAGCTCTGCAGTATGAGATGAGAACGAGCTTTCTATGTGGGAAAATAAGTGAGTTATGACGGGTGTTCTGATTTTTCGATGTTCAACAATAACTGCCGTAAAAATGAACCAGAGTTGGTGCGGTTGGAGCCAAAATTTCCGTTAGGATGTCAAGATCATGCCTAATGATTTTGAGCTCGACCGTATTTAATTTGGCTAATTGACACCAAAAAACGCTGCGAAGTCCTTGTCACATGGGTTTATTATTATATTGGACATACGTACAGAAATGTTGGCTGTTCATTTATTGTTTTTTTCGTGTGCAATTATTGAAATGGCTATTTTTGGTGGTTTCCACTAATTTTGGCCCACAAAAAAACAAATTTACGCTCCCATTTTTTTAAAAATGGGAAGTGCCATTTAGTTGTCTTGATTCACCTGTTGACACGACCTCTAGTGTTACTTTCCAATTGTTTGGTGATTTCAGGCAATTTCCCAGGTTGGTTGATTCATAAAAAATGAATTTTGGGAGCTAAACCTTCGATACAAACTTAATTCTTCACTCTTTGGTCAAAATCAACTTCATATTCGGTCTTCTCGTCCTAAAAAACACAGGAAACGATACCTCACAAGGTCATGTTCACTAAAACCCTCGAAAACCCCTATTTTTACACCCATTCTTCCCCCATAACACCCCTGGGTGTATTTCGATCGGGCCGCCGAGTGTTCCCAAATGGGGACCGAAGCTGTATGTGGAAAAACGACGGTTTTATACCAAAATTTAACGCAATTTTAAGGCTGAAACTTCGTTAGAACCGCACTTTTTCCATTTTTTGGTCTCCTTGTCCTAATAAACATGGAAATCGATGTCTCACAAGCTCATGTTACTGGAACACCAAAAACCCCTATTTTTACACCCATTTTCGCTCATAACACCCCTGGGTATATTCCGATCGGGTTGCAAAGTTTCGGGACACAACCAGGGCACAAATGGAGCATGTGTGCGAAAGAAAGAATTTTTTACACCGAAAGTAAAGTAGAGACGTATACGGCGGACCAGGACGTCGCCTTTTGGTTTATTATTCTGGTGTATTCGCTCAGCAAAACATTTTTATAACACCCCCTCAAAATTTCTTCTTTTACGTTTCAAGGTTCGTAGATTCCAAAAATGCAATGGCCGCTGTACCGTCATCATCCATATCTGCTTTATTCCCCAGTTGTATTCCTTGGGTATATTCCCCAGAGGTGAAAAAATAGACCGAAGTCGATTTTGACCAACGAGTGGAAAATTGAGGTTCTAACGAAGTTGAGCTCCCAAAATTCATTATTATGAGTCAAAAACCAGGGAAATTGTCTGAAATCCCCATAAATATTTGTATAGTAATACTAGGAGTATCAACAGGTGAATCAAGGCAATTAAGCGGCACTCACAATGATCAAAATTAATGTGCAAAAAATATGAGCCTAATTCGTGTTTTGGGGGCCAAAATTGGTGGAAATCGTCAAAAATAGCTATTTTAACTATTGCACATGAAGGAAACAATAAATGAACAGCCAACATTTCTGTAGGTATGTTCAATAGAATAATAAACCCATGTGACAAGGACTTTGCAGCGTTTTTATGGCAGTTATCGTTCTAAATAGAAAAATTAGAAAACCCTTCATAACGTCTTATTTTTCCACATAGAAAGCCCGTTCTCATCTCACACTGAAGATTTTAACGAGCTGAATAAAACCCAAAAAGAAAATCTGAAAAATACCGTATTTTGAGGATGTTACGACCATACATAACGTACGCAACCGGACTGACGGATTTTGATGAAATTAATACGCAACCAACTGCAGTCAAACATTCGAAATTTCGGTTCGCTTGCTCTCTGAGATCTGGTGGTTACAAAGCGGTTTCTTACGTACAGAAACATAATCAAATTCCATAATCAAATTCGTTCCTTGATAATAAATATAAAAATTTCTGTCAGAATTATAATCCCCGCTTGTTTTATATTCTGTTCCTCAAAGAACTTTCTTCGTACAGCAACAGCAACAAACTGTAAAAATGTTTGTCAAAAATTCTAATTTCGTTAAAGTTTAAAAATTTCGTAACAAGGGTTTTGAGGGACCAGTACTGATAGGACCAAGTTAAAATTTATTCTACGATTTTACCCAATTAAGATGAACGTTGAAATTACGAGTAGGTACCTAACTTTCCTGGTTCGTACATCGTGGTATGAAACTCATTGTTTACAATAATTCACGAGTTTCGAGAGCTCTGAATTCAATTTTACTTTCAATTACAGTCGACATTGTGCCACTTTCGTTCGGTTCCCCACTACCAGCCATTTTTCAGACCCAAATTCAGACCGTTCCTGTATCGGATACGATCGCACGCACTTTCTCTTCATAGGAATGTTCACTCCGTCGGTCCTTTGCGGTTTTTATGGCAAAAACCCGCTATCCAACGTTTTTGGGTGCTTGCCGCCAAAACAGTACCAGTTTGAAATACTTCGATTGGCAGGAAATTGATAAATTCTGCTTCAATACGGCCCCATTCAGTTCGGTTTTTATGAAAAATTTAAAATAATTAAAATTCATCACTTTTTCAGAACAATTTTTTTTTTCAAGGGTACAGTACTGGGTATAGTACTTTCAAGGGGGGCAGTATGATCTGCAGTAAAATTGTATCGTTAGGAAATTGGATTCTGGGCAAACCTTCTTCAGACTGTTTCTTTTCCTGCTTGAAAAAATATGTTTTTCATAAAACTTTGAAAGGTGAACAAAAATCAAAGCTGCATACCCTTGTGTGGGGGGGGTCCTTCCATTCGACGCAGAATTCCACAAAGCTTATATCGAGAGGTTTTTCGACACGAGCATTCTTTCTGGTGTTATTTGCCCCAAAAAAGGGTTTAAAGGGTGGTTCCTTTTCTTGCCCATAGAATATGTAACGGCCTATTCAGGAACCCAGAAAATATGGCCTATACTGAGTGGGTGAAAATAAAGGTGGTTCACCCCTTTTTTCCGGGCTTATTTCGCACTCTAGAAAAAAAAAAAAAACTAAATACGCCTACCCCATTAAATCTAGCCTACTCCACTAAATCGATAGTTCTCTATCGATGTAGCCTACCGCCGACTGTCCAACAGTGTCCAGAAGTGTCCAAAGTAACTTCGTTATTTCAAATGGGAACCCCCTAATTTTCATTGCAGATCGGATTATACGAAAAATTTCACGAGTAATAGACCTCTTACTCGATTTTCAAAACTGGCCAAATTTGGACACTTAGCCAGTTATCACCAACTTCAAGTGTGGCGCATGACTGTTGTTTCACGCTGAATTCAACGGTGACAATTAATTTGAATTTCGAGTGCATTTGAGGTTTTAAATTCCATCGAGAAAATTTGTAGCTTTAAAATTGTTGAAATTGCTCCAAACGCAAATTTCTACCAAAATACCGGAATTTGAAACTTGAATGCATTCTAAATTCCAAATAATTGTTAACCGTTGAATTCAGCGCGAAAAAACCGTTAGAAGTCTTGTGCCACACTTAAGTTGGTGAAAACTGCCTGAAAGTGTCCAGTTTTTTCTGGTTTGGAAGTGGCGTAAAAAGTCGAGTAATGGGTCTGTTATTCATGAAATTTTGCTTACAATCCGAATCTGCAATAAAAAAAATGGGGGTTCCCATTTGAAGTAACTCCGTTAGTACCCTTGCGGACACTTCGGACAGTCGGCGGTGAGCTAGATCGATAGAGAATTATCGATTTAATGGATGGTGGGGGGGGGGGGGGTAGGCGTATTTAGTTCTTTCCTAGAATGAGAAATGAGCCTGGAACAAAGGGTGAACCACCCTTTATTTACCTCCCACCCCGTATATGGCATCAACTTTCTACTGATGTCGACTGTTCGAATTTTAGTGAACCCGCTGCTCATGTAATTAGATAGGTGCGAGGCTGTACCTAACAACTGTTAAAATTATACCCACCGCAGTATATTTCTGCACACATACTTTTATTATCTGTCACAAAATGGCTGGGTATTGGGGATATTGATGTTTCTGTGTGACCCTTCAGCCCCCTACAGGGCTGTGAACTTTCGTCTAATTTGAAGTAGATGTGTACCTGTTCCCAGGAGGCATACCCCGTACTTCGGTCAACCCGACTACCGGATATACGAGCTCAATAAGAGATTGCAGCAAAGGACTGATGTAAGTAACAATCAAAGTTCATAATTTTGATCACAGTACCATCATGAATGCGTTCAAATGCTTAATAATGTACTCGTAATATGGTTGCGGAAATAATTAATTTTTTGTCCGTGATTTATTTATTGCAGCTGAAAAATATACATTTCGTCTAGCAATATTATTTCAGTTCGTAATAATTTCGTGCCACTAGGGTTTCAGCAAAACCTGGCTCATATTATACAAGCTAGGGTAGGGTTTCAGCCAAAACTAGCCCATATTATATAAGCTAGGGTAGGGTTTTACTAGGGTAGGATAGCCCATATTATATAAGCTAGGGTAGGGTTTCACTAGGGTAGGGTTTCACTAGGGTAGGGTTTTACTAGGGTAGGATAGCCCATGTTATATAAGCTTGGGTAGGGATTCACTAGTGTAGGGTTTCACTAGGGTAGGGTTTTACTAGGGTAGGATAGCCCATGTTATATAAGCTTGGGTAGGGATTCACTAGTGTAGGGTTTCATCAAAACCTAGCCCATATTATATAAGCTAGTGTAAGGATCATCAAATCCTAGCCCATTTATATAAGATTGGGTAGGGTTTCAGCAAAACCTAGCCCATAATCCATAAGCTAGGGTACGGTTTCACTAGGGTAGGATAGCCCATATTATATAAGCTAGGGTAGGTTTTCACTAGGGTAGGATAGCCCATATTATATAAGCTAGGGTAGGATTTCAGCAAAACCTAGCCTATATTATATAAGCTAGGGTAGGGTTTCACTAGAGTAGGGTAGGGTTTCAGCAAAACCTAGCCCATATTGCATAAGCTAGGGTAGGGTTTCAGCAAAACCTAGCCTATATTAGATAAGCTAGGGTAGGGTTCCAGCAAAACCTAGCCCATATTATATAAGCTAGGGTAGGGTAGCCCATATAATATAAGCCAGGGTAGGGTTTCACGGGTAGGGTTTCACCAAAACCTAGCCCATATTATATAAGCTAGTGTAGGGTTTTACTAGGGTAGGATAGCCCATATTATATAAGCTAGGGTAGGGTTTCACTAGGGTAGGGTTTTACTAGGGTAGGATAGCCCATGTTATATAAGCTTGGGTAGGGATTCACCTGTGTAGGGTTTCATCAAAACCTAGCCCATATTATATAAGCTAGTGTAAGGATTCATCAAATCCTAGCCCATTTATATAAGATTGGGTAGGGTTTCAGCAAAACCTAGCCCATAATCCATAAGCTAGGGTACGGTTTCACTAGGGTAGGATAGCCCATATTATATAAGCTAGGGTAGGGTTTCACTAGGGTAGGATAGCCCATATTATATAAGCTAGGGTAGGATTTCAGCAAAACCTAGCCTATATTATATAAGCTAGGGTAGGGTTTCACTAGAGTAGGGTAGGGTTTCAGCAAAACCTAGCCCATATTGCATAAGCTAGGGTAGGGTTTCAGCAAAACCTAGCCTATATTAGATAAGCTAGGGTAGGGTTCCAGCAAAACCTAGCCCATATTATATAAGCTAGGGTAGGGTAGCCCATATAATATAAGCCAGGGTAGGGTTTCACGGGTAGGGTTTCAGCAAAACCTAGCCCATATTATATAAGCTAGGGTAGGGTTTCACTGGGGTAGGGTTTCAGCAAAACCTAGGCCATATTGCATAAGCTAGGGTAGGGTTTCACTAGGGTAGGGTTTCAGCCAAAACTAGCCCATATTGCATAAGCTGTGGTAGGGTTTCAGCAAAACCTAGCCCATATTATATAAGCTAGGGTAGGGTTTCACTGGGGTAGGGTTTCAGCAAAACCTAGGCCATATTGCATAAGCTAGGGTAGGGTTTCACTAGGGTAGGGTTTCAGCCAAAACTAGCCCATATTGCATAAGCTGGGGTAGGGTTTCAGCAAAACCTAGCCCATATTATAGAAGCGGGATCACTATCGACACAGCACAGTTTAATCCAGTGTTTGTTGCGCTTGAGGCGCCGAAGTTCTCCTTCGTTGTTCAGGGCGTTGAGCATCTCATGTTTTATGGAGGCGTTGTTCATGCTTCCTTGCGTATTTAACAGTAGTTTCGTCATGTCACCTGTATCTCCTCTCAGTAAACTCAGTATTTTTGTTCTGAAAGGTTTGGATTTTTTTAAATATTCGATTTTGTGGCACAGCCCCAGAGCTGTAGCCCGTAGGTCCAGATAGTGTGAAGAATCTGCTTATCCAGAACTGCAGATAAGCAGTTTGTTGTGAAGTGAAACGTGGGAATTCCTCCCCATCTCTTCCGTCTTTTTTTCTATGTGATTTTCCCAGGTGAGTGCGGGGTCAGCCTTCATACCCAAGTATTTTACTGTATCGGCTTACGGGATTTTATTCGAGTTGATCTCAACTTCTGAGGCTAAGATTTTCGGGTCAGTGAAGTTGATGTTTGCTGACTCTGGCTTCATTCGGCTTCATTATTCACATCTTGGTCCACTTAGCTACGTTGTTTGTAAACGTGTGGAGTTTGTGAGTTGCAGTTTCTTTGTCATCAACAGAGAGTATAAAGCAGTGGTTGCATTTTCTTCTTGTTTGCGGTAGGTCCCTTATAGAGTACTGGTTCTACAACGCTTCCTTGGGGGACACCTGCTTTTATACAGGATGGGACGTGAAGGGTGGTTCACCCCATTTTTCAGGCTTATTTCTCACTCTAGAAAAAAAACCTAAAAACACCTACCCCCACTATCGATCTAGCCTATCGCCGACTGTCCAAAAGTGGTTAATGCTTATGGTGGAATCGAACTCCATTAATCAATTAGGGAACGTAATCTGATTAGAATCGTCTAACCGTGATCAAAAATGTTGGTGATAATCGGCCCTAAGGCCTTTTCCATCGTGTTTATGATTTGATGTACCTACTTGATATAAATTAAATGATAAAAATTTAAAAAAAAGGTCGATTATTGATTTCCTGTCTTGATCGGCATTGTAAATGTAGCACATTTGGTGATTTTGGTTTATTATTCTGTGAATAATACACCTATGTATTCGCTCAGCAAAAATTTTTTGTAACACCCCCTCAAAATTTTTTCTTTTTCGTTTCAAGGTGCGTAGATTCCGTACGCCGTGTCGTCCATATCTACTTTATTTTTGGTCTAAACAATTCGTTCTTTCGCACACATGCTCCCTTTGGGCCCTAGTTGTGTCTCAAAACTTTGCAGCCCGATCGGAATATACCCAGGGGTGTTATGGGGTAAAAATAGGGGGTTTCAACTTTTTTTTTGAACATGAGCTTGTGAGGTATCGTTTTTCATGTTTTTTAGGACGACGAGACCGAATATGAAGTCGATTTTGACCAAAGTGTGAGAATTGAGGTTGTAACGAAGGTTCAGCTCCCAAAATTCATTTTTTATGGGTCAAAAATCTGGGAAATTGTCTGAAATCACCGTAAGTTTGTATAATAACACGATAAGTAGTATCAACAGGTGAATCAAGACAATTAAATGGCACTAGAAGTGATCAAAAATAATTTGTAAAAAATAAAAAACCTAATTCGTGTTTTTGGGGGCCAAAATTGATGGAAACCATCAAAAATAGCTATTTCAGTTATTTCACATGATAGAAACAATAAATGAACAGCCAATATTTCTGTAGGTATGTCCAATAGAATAATAACCCCATGTGACAAGGACTTGGCAGCTTTTTCTGAAATCAGTTTACGGTTATTTCAGCCATATGTAGCAGTTTTTGGTCCATAAAAACTCGAAAGTTGAACCACAGTTTGTATTCGCTCAGTCGGCCATGCTGCTAGAACTCATTCATTAATAATAGGCTTGATTATGAAGTCTTCTTAACGTAAAAGAAAGTTCGGAATACGAGATCTTGTTCTGGGGTTTTCATTATTCGATTTTTGGTTAATATTTAACAATAAAATTGCCTGGATTTTCCAAGATTTAGTAAATTTGTTGGAAAAATATTTCGAAGGCACTTTCACTGAATTTATTGAGTTGCTTTCAAATTTGGTGGGCTTCGGTAAATTATGATGATGTTCATTTAGCGGCGTGAGGGATATTTGGCGGGATTTCGCGGCCGAGCCAATTTTGGAGCAGGACATGTCTTTAGTCGGAATTGAAGACAATACCCCCGTGGGAGGGCGTTCATTTCAGGTGAGAAATACCCACGCGGGCTGCGAAGGTGGAGGGAGAAATAAAGGGAAAGAGAGGGGCGAGAAAGAGAGTGGTAGAGGAGAAAAGAGACGCAAACGGTGGAGAAAACGTGGAGAGATGGAGAAAACACGAGTCTGGAGAAAGGGGATCCTGTATAATTTTTGCCCTGGGGTTTTCTCCCCTTAATACCTTCTCTCTCTTGTCCCCCCCCCCCCCCCCCCCTCCGACTCGTCTTTACATCTTCCACAATAAAAAAAAAGGGGGGGAGGGGAAAGTTTTATGACCCAGGGGGAAGGGTAACTTTATTTGTGCTGCGCCCTTCCTCTCTGCCCATTTTCTCCTCCGCGCCCCTTTTCTCCCTTTCCCAGTTTCTCCCATAAACTCGGTAAATGAGTTTACAGCGTTGCCCTCCATCCCTTAGGGGCAGGAGAAAACCAGAGGGGTGAAAACTGAGAGAAACCCTCCCCCTTCCACCATCAAGAATTGTCTCTCCCCCCCTTCGTTTCGCTATCTAGCAGAAACCCCCCCCTTTCAATTAAGAAGAAGAAGAAGAGACGGTTGGGGGGGGGGAGGCGGGCACCAATTCGAAAATTATTTACCTCTTGCCCTACATTTCACATAAAGTTGCGTTAACGTTTCTCCTTTCTGTGAAGTGAAATACGTCCTATCATCAAAGCGCAATCTTCCTTCCGGGGAGGTCGTTAATCCAAAGGGGTTAACCCTATTCTACCCCGGATACCCTCGTGTTGCCTGCTCGGCCCTTACGTGCACCTCGCTTTCTCTTTATCAACCTCGTTCAATTCCTCCATTCATTCAATTCACTGTTCTCTTCATATTCGTTCTCGGTGTGCATAGTTTGAGCGGAAGGTGCCTCAGAAAATCAGAAAGCTCGTTCGTCAGAAGTGATAAAACTGAGGTGGGAATATGAAATGAATAACGAAATTATAGAATAGAATAGAATAGTAGAATATAATAGAAGTATAGAACACAATTTATATAATATAATATAATAGAAGAACAGAATAGAACTTTTAGAATATAATAGAAGAACAGAACAGAATTTATATAATAGAAGAATAGAATAGAATTTATAGAATATAATGGAAGAATAGAATAGAACCGAATTTATAGAATAGAATAGAATAGAAGAACAGAATAGAAGAACAGAACAGAATTTATATAATATAATAGAAGAATAGAATAGAATTTATAGAATGTAATAGAAGAACAGAATAGAATTTATAGAATGTAATAGAAGAACAGAATAGAAGAATAGAACAGAATTTATAGAATAGAAGAACAGAATAGAAAAATAGAACAGAATTGATATAATATAATAGAAGAATATAATAGAATTTATAGAATATAATAGAAGAATAGAGTAGCATTTATAGAATATAATAGAAGAACAGAATATAAGAATAGAACAGAATTTATATATTATTATATAATAGAAGAATATAATATAATTTATAGAATATAATAGAAGAATAAAAAAACAGAATAGAATGGAATTTATAAAATAAAATGGAATAATAGAATAGAAGAATGGAAGATTTATTGCAGAATTCGTTGGAATAAGGAAGGAGTTACAATAATAGAAAGAATCAATGTGAAAATAACATCATCGAGCTGCCGAACTAAATGTAGTAATTTGGTATAATAAATTACTACAAAATTCATTTAAAACACAAATACAATATTTTCATTAGGAAACAAATCAGCAATGAATTTCAAAGAGCAGCAGTGACTTTATAATAAATATAAAAACGTTCGTCATGCAGCATGGCTATAAGAGCCGATTTTCAAAGAAATATTCGTGCTATTGTGTAAAAAGATGATATAGTGAGAAACCATACAGTTTTTCGTAAAATAGATCATTTTTTCGTGATTTTTCCGTGCCATTTTTACCGATTTTTGTCCCATTTAAAGTCAGATTTGACCAACAACGATAGGTGAATTATTATGGATTTTAGGCCATAATACCAAATTTTGACCCCTCCCCCTTCCAAAAATCCAAATTCGACCCCTGTTCTGTATGGAAAAAAAAACAGTGACTCGTTCGTCAGAAGTGAAACTGAGGTGGGAATATAAAATGAATAACGAAATTATTGAATAGAATAGAACAATTTAAAGAATATAGGTAGCAATTTATGGAATATTATATAGTAGAAGAATAGAATATAACATAATTTATAGAATAGAATAGAAGGATAGAATGTAACAGAAGAGAAGAATAGAATAGAAGATTTATTGCACAGTTCTTAGAATATTTGCAAGGAGTTACAAATAATTGGAAGAATTCTCCCTCAGAAAAAGTGGAAAACAACTTGCTAAGCAGTACAAAATAATTTTGGTACAGAATATGAACGCACATGAATTTGAAAATAACACCACCGAGCTGCCAAACTACACAACATCAGTATCAACACAATATCAATTGTCATCCGGGAAAACATCAGCAACTAATTTCAGAGAGCAGCAGTGACTTCATAATAAATATAAAAGCGTTCCGGGCATGCAGCATGGATATAAGAGCCAATTTCCAAATAAATAAAATACAGTCGTGCTATTGTGTGAAAATATGATATTAACTAGAATCATTTTTTCGTGATTTTTTTTTAAACCAATGTTTGTCCTGTATAAAGTCAAATTTGGGACGCTCATTTTTGAGAAAAATATTTTTATCATCGAAGTAGTCCGTCTTACTCTCGTGAATCACCACCCTACGCAACGTCAGGTGAATTAATATTGATTTTAGCCCTCACAACCAAATGTTGTGACAGTGGACCCACGAGAGTCCCCATCGTTTACCAGCGAGATTGTCACCGGTTAGGAAGGGATATCGATTAGGCTTCCCCAAACGACCCGGTGTTCACCTGACCAAAAAACGACTCGAGAACACCCGCACCGTCACAGTGTTGACCCCCCCCCCCCCCCCCCCCCCCCCCCGAGAAAATCCAAATATATAAGTGTAATGTATAATATGCAAGCCGTCTATATAATATAATATGTACTACTCTATACATATTATGTGGATCGCAGACCCTCCGTAGGTTGGTACCTAACCCCGTTCTCGTTACTAGGTACCTACCTAAATCACGAGTTAAATGTTGCTAAAATAATTCTGTCGATGACAAACAGTAACTAAAATGGCAAAAAGAAACGCAAATAATGAAGTTCTGAAGGAAAATTGTTGATGTGGAGTGAAATAGATGCCCCTTCTGCGTAGATCACAGTTTTCTGTGGTCAGTACCTATAATGAACCGTTGTGTAATAACTTGCCCATCAATAATACTTCAACGGTTGTTCAAGTTGCAAAAGTACTGATCAACAAAATCCAGCCCCTTCTTGGTAGATGAACCGTTGTGTAATAATTTACCGTTATGTAATAATTTACCGTTGTGTAATAATTTACCCATCAATAATACTTCAACGTTTCAAGTTTCACAAGTACCTACCAACAAAATCCAATAGTCCATCACTTATCAAATGAAATAATATCGCAGAACAACCAACTCGACTTCATACAGCCATCCTTGATTATAATCAGGTGCTCCCTAGTGATGATATCCGGGCCGGATTTATACCGTTTGATTCACGATCATGTTGACGAAGCTTTTTGGTGCACACGAACGGGTGATCGTGCAATGCTCCGGGTGGTCTCAAAAAATTGTTTAGCTCAAGACAAATTTAATAACGTAAAAAAAAACCATACCCTTCTATCGAAAGTTTTCGAGCTACGGCGTTCTGAACATTTCAACCCCTATTTTGTACCCCTTAGAGATGACTGACGCCGAGCTTCGAGGACCAACTAGACCCCGCACAGAACCTATAACCCGAATTTCATCAATTTTTTATTCATGGTAACTAAGAAAAGTGGCCTTTACGGCGGACGGACAGAAATTTTTTTAAATTGCATTTTCGGATTCTACATACCTTGAAACGTAAACCATCAAATTTTTAAGGGGGTTAGAATTTCTTTTTTCATGCTCGATTCCAATGGTTCATTATTGAAAATAATAAACCAAAAACCAACTGAAATGTTGAACGTTCAACTCAGATAAAATGATTATCAGATAAAAATGATGATCAAGATCTGATCAATGATGATCAGATAAAATGATTATACTACAGAGGACAGGCTGATAGATCCTGGAGTTAGTGCGTACTCCAGAGCTTCTTTTATACTAAAAGCTTCCGCAGAATAGATGGATGCTTTGTCTCCGATGGCCTGAACTGTCGGCCTGTCGTGGACTTGGTGTCAAATGACTTCAAATCCGAAAAACTCGAATTCGATAATCGACAGAATCTTCTCAAAATCGGCGGATGACGAGTTGTGGAGGATGCGATCGCCTCGTTGCTCTTGTCGGCCGCGGCAACGTCGAATTCTATTAAATTTCATCAGGAACCGCGAGAGAAATTAATAATACATAATTCAGCAGCGGGATATTGTCTTCAAACTTGAGCAAAAGTTGTGGGAAGGTCCTTGATAGCGGATTCCTTCAAGTTTATTCGCAAGATCTTCCTCGTGAAAAGTTTCATTTAAATCCGTCAAAACTTTTCCCCAAGTTCGGAGTGGCAGAGGAAATGGGGGTGGGGGTTGCTTTCACTTTCTTCGACCTTTTAGAGAACAACATTTTGAGAGATTAATGTCTTTGAAAATATAATGAGTTGTTACTGTACTGTGTCGCGTAATAAACTCTTTTTCAGTTACCCTCTCTCTGTCTTATGTCGTTATTAATGTATATACGTCTTGTAAATAATATTTTATCGTCAATGTAAAAGCCACTAAAACAGGCTGTCAAACAAAAATGCTGCAAATGATTACACAACGGTTTATTATTTGCCTGTATAGATGCCTCTTCTGCGTAGATCACTGTTTCTTTGGTCATTTCCTACCCTCGAGCCCCACCCAGGAAAGCCCTAAATTGTTTATTGGAGCCGGCAGGGAATTACAGTTTTATAACAATGCGCAGTGTGGTGGTTAGAAGGTTTGAGGTGAGGCTTGGATAGGTGAGGTTGTTAGATGGAAAAGAAGTTGATGGAGGGGCGTTTAAAAGGTTAAATAACACCTATGGCAACGCCAGGGAGGTTAACACCACTAAAAACGCTAGAGGATATGCCCAGAAGGTCCCACCTGGTCGGTTAACACCAGACTGGTTCCACCACTCGGAGTTCTTTTTGTTAAGAAAGGTAAGGAGGTGTGAGGAGAGAGAGAGAGAGAGAGAAGTCATCGACTTGAGGTTTGAGCGAAGAATGGAGAATCTGCTGGAAACAGCGGGTTTTATAGAAGAACCCTTTCCACCCTCCACTACCTGACCAATGTGGGGTAGATCTCCCTTCCCTCCAGCAGTCCTTCTTCCGACTTTTGGAGGGAAGGGAGATCTACCCCAGGTTGGTCACGTAGACCCTCCATTCCTTTGGTTTATTTGTGCAATCTAAAATAGGTATACAGAGAGTGATATTTCTGGGACGATATCACGACACGCAGGATTCAGTAATTCAATAATTAACCATTTGTTGTTATTCATAAGCATAATAGTTTTTGAAGTTACAAAATAACCTATCAGCAACATCCAAAAGAGCCCATCATTCTTCAAATTAAATAATATCGCAGAACAACCAACTCGACTTCATACAGCCATCCTTGATAATAATCAGGTGCTCCATAGTGATGATATCCGGGCTGGATTTATACCGTTTGATTCACGATCATGTTGACGAAGCTTTGCGGTGCAAACGAACAGCTGGACGTACAATGCTTGGGGTGGCCTCAAAAAATTCTTTAGTTCGTGGTCAGTTTGAAAACGTAAAAAAATCGCCCTTCTGTCGAAAGTTTTCGAGCTACGGCTTTTGGGAAATTTCATTACCAATTTTTCATTCCTTAGAGATGACTGACAGTAACGCCGAGCTTCGCGGACCAGCTAGGCCCCAAATGAGACCAATTAGGCCCCAAATAGGACGTACATGCCAAATTTCATTAATTTTGGTTCATGGTAACTATGTACGCCGTACGGCGGACGGACAGAACTGTTTTTATTCGATTTGCGGTTTGTACATACCCTGAAACGGAAACCATCAAATTTCGAAGGGTGGTTGAGGGGGGGGGGGGGGGGGATTTTCCATGCTCGATACCAACGTTTCATTATTGCCAATAATCAACCAAAACGGCAAATTTTTTCAAAAAATTAAATTTCAAGTTTTGGTTTTGTTTTGAGCCGAATGTTTGCCTAACCGTTTCTCGTGCTGAAAAGTCATGAAGGGGGGGGGGGGGGAGGTTGTGGGAAATTTAATTGGCTTTCGTTTAAGCGCACAACGTAGTCTGCAGGCCTAATCGTTCTCTTAATTGTAAAAACAAAATTAAAAAAGGGAGAATTTTGTAGAAATGTCCTTTTGATTTATTATTTTCAATAATGGACCTTTCGAATCGAGCATGAAATAAAATAAAATTTTAACCCCCCCCCCCCCCCTCAATTTGATGGTTTCTGTTTCAATGTATGCAGAATCCGGAAATGGAATACAAAAATTGCTGTCCATCCGACGTACTTCGTACTTTTCTTAGTTGCCATGAACCAAAATTAATGAAATTTGGTTTGTGGGTCCCGTTTGGGTTCTAGTTGGCCCTCGAAGCTCGGCGTTTACTGTCAGTAATCTCTAAGGGGTGCGAAATAGGGGTTGAAATTTTTTGAACATCGTAGCTCGAAAACTTTAAATAAAAGGTTAAGGTGTTTTTAACGTTTTCAGATTGATCTCGAACTAAAGCATTTTTTGAGACCACCCGGAGCATTGTATGACCATCCGTTCGTTTGCACCGAAAAGCACCGTCAACATGATCGTGAATGAAACGGTATACATCGAGCCCAGATATCATCGCTAGGTAACAGCAGGTTATATTCACTGATGGCTGTATATAATCGAGTTGGTAGTTCTGTGATAATATTTGATTTGAAGAATGATGGTTATTTTGGATTTTGTTGATAGGTACTTTTTTAGTTTGAACAAAATTTATGCTTCATCAGTAACAAATAACTAATGATGGAATAATTCTTTAATCAACCGCATATTTATGAAATTTGATTGATCGGCTGGCTCCAGTAATTCGATTTAGGGCTTTCCTGGGTATTGATCACAGAAAACAGAGATTCACGCAGAAGGTGCATCTATACAGGTAAAATAATAAACCGTTGTGTAATAATTTGCAGCGTTTTTCTATGATTTATTTATATTATTCCATAAAAATTCGTCCGCCTCCAGTTTACCGTCTGGTAACTCTTTGTCGTTACCCAGCAGTGGCTGAAGGGGAAATGAGTCGTTGAAAGTTTGTAAATAGCTGTAAAACAACAGAACGAGCCGCGAAAACAACAGGAACGTAACACCGGTCCGGATGGGTCTTGTTGACGAACTTCGAGAAAAGTAGGTTGCGGGGGTAAGCTCTCCCTGGTAACTTTTAATAGGGTGGTGACAAGGAGTAATTAAATTTCTACGCCCCCAGTAACTTTAAAGGGGCTTTGAAGCTCGAGGGCGGGAGTAACGAGGGTGACAAGTACATCAAAAGGTACACGTTCGCTCGTTGTGATTATTTTTCACGCTTTTGTGTCAAAACCCATCCCCGCTCCTCTGTTGTAATACAATTCGACAATAGAAAGATCCCCTGAATAATGCAGGATGAAAAGCAATAAAACCCTCACACACTCAGGTGAATATTCATTTCATGAGTTGGTCGGAACAGAATGACACTTGAATGTCTATAACTAAACAAAAAAAAAATTAAATTTACCTAATGAATAATGCTTATTAAGTTTAATATTACTATGATTTAAAAAACATGAAAATTGATTATGTAAACCTTGGAAGGAAACTTTGGAGCCCGATCGGATTACACCCAGGGGTGTTATGGGTGAAAAATTGGTGTAAAAATAGGGTTTTTTGGTGTTTTAGTAAAAATGAGCTTTTCAGATATCTTTTTCCGTGTTTTGGTTTATTATTCATGGGAATAATACACCTATGTATTCGCTCAGCAAAAAATTTTTATAACACCCCCTCAAAATTTTTTCTTTTCCGTTTCAAGGTGCGTAGATTCCAAAAATGCAATGTCCGTCCGCCGTACGCCGTATCACGTGTACAGGCTTCATTTTAGGTCTAAAAAATTCGTTCTTTCCCAAACATGCTCCATTTGGGCCCTAGTTGTGTCCCGAAACTTTTCAGCCCGATCGGAATATATCCAGGGGAGTTATGAGTGAAAATGTGTATAATAATGGGTACTTTTTGTGTTTTAGTAACATAGTAGTAAAATGAGCTTTTGAGGTATCTTTTTCCATGTTTTTGGGGACGAGAAGACCGAATATGAGGTCGATTTTGGCCAAGGAGTGGAAATTTGAGGTTGTACCAGATGTTCAGCTCCCAAAATTGATTTTTTATGAGTCAAAAACATGCGAAATCGTCTGAAATCACCATCAATTTGTATAATAACACTAGAAAAAGTGTCAACACGTGGATCAAGACGATTAAATGGTACAATCAATGATCAAAGGTAATTTGAAAAAAAAAAAAAAGGACCGTAGTACCTAATTCAAGTTTTGGGGGCCAAAATTTGTGGAAACCACCAGAAATAGCTATTTCAATTATTTTACATGAAAGAAACAATAAATAAACAGAACTATAGACCAATAAAATAATAGAATAATAAACCCATGTGACAAGGACTTTGCAGCGTTTTTTTTTTTTTTTTTTCAAATTATCCTTGATCATTGATAGTGCCATTTAATCGTCTTGATCCACGTTTTGACACTTTTTCTAGTTATTCTACAAATTGATGGTGATTTCAGACGATTTCCCAGGTTTTTGACTCATAAAAAATCCATTTTGGGAGCTGAACATCCTGGTACAACCTCAAATTTCCACTCCTTGGTCAAAATCGACTTCATATTCGGTCTTCCCGTCCCCAAAAACATGGAAATCGATAACTCAAAAGCTCATTTTGCTAACATGTTGCTAAAACGCAAAAAGTACGTCTATTTTTACACACATTTTCACTCATAACACCCCTGGGTATATTCCGATCTGGCTGAAAAGTTTCGGGACACAACTATGGCCCAAATGGAGCATGTGTGCGAAAGAACGACTTTTGGTTTATTATTCTGTGAATAATACACCTATGTAATCGCTCAGCAAAAAATTAACACCCCCTCAAAATTTTTTCTTTTCCGTTTCAAGGTGCGTAGATTCTAAAAATGCAATGTCCGTCCGCCGTCCGCCGTATCACGTGTGCAGGCTTCATTTTCGGTCTAAAAAAGTCGTTCTTTCGCACACATGCTCCATTTGGGCCCTAGTTGTGTCCCGAAACTTTTCAGCCCGATCGGAATACACCCAGGGGTGTTATGAGAGAAAATGTGTGTAAAAATAGGTACTTTTTGCGTTTCAGCAACACATTGGTAACATGAGCTTTTGAGGTATCGGTTCCATGTTTTTTTGGACGAGAAGACCGAATATGAAGTCGATTTTGACCAAGGAGTGGAAAATTGAGGTTGTACCAGATGTTCAGCCTCCAGATTTGATTTTTTATGAGTCAAAAAACTGCGAAACCGTCTGAAATCACCATCAGTTTGTATAATAACACTAGAAAAAGTCAACACGTGGATCAAGACGATTAAATGGCACTACCAATGATCAACAATGATTTGAAAAAAAAAAAAAAAAAAAGGAGCGAACCTACCTAATCTATGTTTTGGGGGCCATAATTGGTGGAACCATCAGAAATAGCTATTTCAATTATTTTACATGAATTTGGAATCTACTCACCTTGAAATGGGAAAAAAAATTGGGGGGGTTATACAAGTTTTTTGCGAATACATAGGTGTATTATTCACAGAATAATAAACCAAAAGAGGGTGTTTTCCGTAAAAAACAACGGAGGCGCCCCCGTAGATTGGCACTAAATGGTAGTTCACGGTGCACTTTTTCACGGAATCACCCTCAGAGGCGGTGCATCGGTAAATATTATGCGGTCACGGATGCGCTCTATGCAATTATCCGTAACCTCCATATTGTTGAAGGATCGTCAACGGAAACACCCGTGGATTACTATTTAGGCAAAATCAATGGATGGTCATTTTCACGGGACCACCCCGAGAATATACCCGTAAAAGTGTAGTGATTTCCGTTGTTAATTCTTCAACGTTCCGTCGCACGGCCGTGGTTGTACCGTGACTTTGTACGGATCGTCATAGCCCCACCCGTAACACTCCTTCGCCTTCACCGTAGCCCATCAATGATTTCCCCGTGGACTCTCCCTAGATGTTCTGTAGCCCACCCTTCACTGTCCGTGCCCTTCCTTCACACCTTCAGTGACTTAGCGTTGATTCTTCTTTGGACCATCAGTAACGTTCCATTGATTGTCCGCGGTAATCCATAGTCTTGAGTCCCCCGTAACCATCCGTGGACTCTCCCTAGATGTTCTGTAGCCCACCCTTCACTGTCCGTGCCCTTCCTTCACACCTTCAGTGACTTAGCGTTGATTCTTCTGTGGACCATCAGTAACGTTCCATTGATTGTCCTCGGTAATCCATAGTCTTGAGTCCCCCGTAACCATCCGTGGACTCTCCCTAGATGTTCTGTAGCCCACCCTTCACTGTCCGTGCCCTTCCTTCACACCTTCAGTGACTTAGCGTTGATTCTTCTGTGGACCATCAGTAACGTTCCATTGATTGTCCTCGGTAATCCATAGTCGAGTCCCCCGTAACCATCCGTGGACTCTCCCCAGATGTTCTGTAGCCCACCCTTCACTGTCCGTGCCCTTCCTTCACACCTTCAGTGACTTAGCGTTGATTCTTCTGTGGACCATCAGTAACGTTCCATTGATTGTCCTCGGTAATCCATAGTCGAGTCCCCCGTAACCATCCGTGGACTCTCCCCAGATGTTCTGTAGCCCACCCTTCACTTACCGCTGATTCTTCCGTGGAGTTTCTGTAGCCCACCCTTCACTATCCTTGTCGTTTCCGTGCCCACCCTTCAATGATCCGTGATTATTCCGTTACATATTTGACTGATGGTCGGGGGAATCATGGCGGATGGTTAACGGACAGGAAGCACAACCCTCCATTGCCTCTCCGTTGATGATGCCCCCGTAGAAACATGCGGGCCCTTTATGAACGAGCAACAGATAGACGTGCGCTACGTTCACCTCTCCGTCAACTGGTCAACGGAGACGTCGAGGCAGTGCACGTCTCCTCCTCCGTCGTTGTCCGTAAAGGGTCCGTAACCGTCTACCGAGAACCCTTTACGGACGAGCTACTGAGGATAACGGAGAGACGTGCACTGCCTCAACGGCTCCACTAACCGATCGAAGGAGCGGTTAAGGGAAGTACACGTCTCTCCGTCGCTCGTCCGTAAGGGATTCCTTCCTCCGCGTCATTCCTTCACTTCTCCATCAATCGCATCCTTCACGACCCGCCTATTCACTAAAAGAGATAGTGAAAATAGATAATCTATTTTGAAAATCTCCTGGGAGAGATAGCTCTCAACCCGTACCTACTTAAACGTTTTGGTTTATTATTCCGTGAATAACACGCCTATGTAATCGCTCAGCAAAAAAGTTTTATAACACCCCTCAAAATTTTTTCTTTTACGTTTCAAGGTGCGTAGATTCAAAAAACCGTCCACCATCCGCCGTATCATGCATACCGGCTTCATGTACGGTCTAAAAAATTCGTTCTTTCGCACACATGCTCCATTTGGGCCCTAGTTGTGTCCCGAAAATTCGCAGCCCGATCGGAATATACCCAGGTGTGTTATGAGTGAAAATGTGTATAAAAATAGGTACACTTTTTGTGTACCCCCATTTGGGTCCTAGTTGTGCTCCGAAACTCGGCAGCCTGATCGCATACACTGGAGAAAAATGGGTGTATAAATAGGGGTTTTCGAGGGATTTTGGGGTTTTAGTGAACACGAGCTTATGACGTATTGTTTTCCATGTTTTTTAGGGTGAGGAGACCGAATATGGAGTTGGCTTCGACCAAAGAGTGAAGGATTGAGGTTGTAACGAAGGGTCAGCTCCCAAAATTCATTTTTTAATAGTCAAAAACCTGGGAAATTGTCTGAAATTACGAACCTGTATAATAACACTAGAAGTAGAGTCAACAGGTGAGTCAAGACAATTAAATCGCACTTCAAGAGATGAAAAAACATACGTAAAAATGACCGAAATGATAGCCGATGAACGAAGCATGATACACGATCACTATCAAACCAACGATATGAGAAAGGACACCTAATTAGGTGTCCCTCTGAAAGAGATCGAAAATGCCAAGATGGCCGCCAACTCTCTCTTTTAGAAGTTACTGAATAACCATGTCATGGATACTATTAAAAAAATATCTTCTGCCAAAAGAGACAGTCGGACGAAAAGTGATATCGCTTTCGCTTAGTGAATAGGGCCCCAGTACTGGTACTCAAATTTTCTGAAGCCAGTAGGTTTGAGTACTAGTAGTGGACATGGAGACCCACGTTTCCCTGAAACAGAAATCAAAGACAACAAACAAATGGTTATGTGATCAAAATTTGAAAATGCTCTCAAATCAGACGGAACACAATTGAAAGATCAACAGGAAGCAGCAAGGACGTATGTATTATACCTAATGGAATACTCTATAAATCCAGAAAATGAAAGAATAAATGGTTTCAATGACATTTTCACTTATGTAAATTCAAGAAAATTAATGTTTTTAGTGTAATACCATCTACCTTTTTTGCCAATCAGTTATTAGTTATATTGTTTTCATTCTTTTTTTCCATTTGTTCTTCAATAAATAAACCTTAAAACTTGTAGTTAGAAGGGTATTAATAAATGCGATGTAAGTAACAATGTTGTATTATTCGATAATAATTAAATAACAAAACCAACGATAACAGTCAAGGATCATATCCCGATCAAATTACTTGATATGTAACGAACTTTGTATAAGGATTTCAACTAGGTATTGTCAAAACACGTTTCAGTGAAAAGTGCGTGTTACAAACATGATTCATCAGTCACAAAGTATGAAGTAAAATTTTCTTTGTATTTTATATTATTTTATAGTACGGCTAAGCCAATTTACAAGAGTTGAATAAAGGAGTTGTAAACTCAATAAAAAAATAAATTAATATTTAAATATTAACATAAAGTCGACCAAACTTCACTGGCATTGGTGAGCTAAAAAATGGCCCCTGAGGGAAGACGATGGATCGGCAAAAAGTCGAATGACGAATTCGGAGGAAGGCATTGACTGCACGTGGCATCGGGTAGAGTTATAACAAAGGTCAACCACGGACGACGGGAGCCACATTTACACACCTCCGTTATAACAACGGTCAAGCACGGACGTCCTATGGACGACGTTCCTTTGACGGGAGACACCTTCATGCCCGTCCGTGGCGTTAAGCCGTCTATGGACACTGTACGGACGGTGTTCCCGCAAAGGAAGCCACATTTTTATGCCCCTCCTTAATAACAACTGTCAACCACGGACGACGGGAGCCACATTTACACACCTCCGTTATAACAACGGTCAAGCACGGACGTCCTATGGACGACGTTCCTTTGACGGGAGACACCTTCATGCCCGTCCGTGGCGTTACGCCTTCTATGGACACTGTACGGACGGTGTTCCCGCAAAGGAAGCCACATTTTTATGCCCCTCCTTAGTAACAACTGTCAACCACGGACGTCGGGAGCCACATTTACACACCTCCGTTATAACAACGGTCAAGCACGGACGTCCTATGGACGACGTTCCTTTGACGGGAGACACCTTCATGCCCGTCCGTGGCGTTAAGCCGTCTATGGACACTGTACGGACGGTGTTCCCGCAAAGGAAGCCACATTTTTATGCCCCTCCTTAATAACAACTGTCAACCACGGACGACGGGAGCCACATTTACACACCTCTGTTATAACAACGGTCAAGCACGGACGTCCTATGGACGACGTTCCTTTGACGGGAGACACCTTCATGCCCGTCCGTGGCGTTAAGCCGTCTATGGACACTGTACGGACGGTGTTCCCGCAAAGGAAGCCACATTTTTATGCCCCTCCTTAATAACAACTGTCAACCACGGACGACGGGAGCCACATTTACACACCTCCGTTATAACAACGGTCAAGCACGGACGTCCTATGGACGACGTTCCTTTGACGGGAGACACCTTCATGCCCGTCCGTGGCGTTACGCCGTCTATGGACACTGTACGGACGGTGTTCCCGCAAAGGAAGCCACATTTTCATGCCCCTCCTTAATAACAACTGTCAACCACGGACACACTATGGACGACATTCCACGACGGAAGCCACAATTACACCCCTTCACAATGACAACGATTTCCACGGACGGATTACGGACGACGTTCCAACGACGGAAGCACATTTACACCGCTCGGTAATGACAACAAGATCCTACGGACACGATACGGACGACGAACAAACTACGGATGCTCCTCATACCCCTCCTTTGTCATAACTGTTGGTTTACGGAACGACGACGCTCCGTCAGATGAGTGGCTCCGTGATCCTGACGGATGGTTGTTCGTTACGGAACCCACCGCGGAGTAGGTCCGTCGTGTTCACTGAGGCGCACGGAACGCGACGGACCGTCATTGCCTCACGGACACTAGGCAGGTGCTTCCGTGAAAGCCGACGTCCCGTTAAACCATGACCTTAACTGATGGTCAAGGGTCGCTACGGATGGTCAAAATGCCGGCCAAGGATGGTCATTTTTGAAGAAGCGCCTACGGATGGACGACCATCAGTGATGGTCTCCGCCTTTCCGTCACCACTTTTGCTTCCTTACTACCGAAGGCAGGGAAGCCTTGGATTCGTGATTGAGTAAAAAAAATGTATGTCCTCCGAAATGAAAATTTCCACAACCATTTTGCGTTTCAGACATCGAGGAACGTTTTCGATTCCGTGCCTGTCTGTGGTAATTCCTTGTTACGTCCATAATTACCCGAAATAATGGTTAAAATGGGCTGAAATTTGGAGGGCAGGTGTGGGTTGGGTCACAGATGGTCTCATACAAAAATCATTGAAAAAGTACTGTAACTTTCGTCTGCGCATGCGCAAACGTGAAATACTTGAAACGCCCACAACAACCCTAAATATAGTTGAATGAGTTAAACTTTGATAGTTACAAATGGATATCATTGGAATGGTAATGTAACTTTCGTCTGCGCATGTGCGAACATGAAATGTTGACCATTTCCTTGTAACGCTTCCAACTAAGCGAAAAATAGTCGTAGAGAGCTGCAATTTTGAGGGTACACGCGGGTTCTCGCAGATGGTCCAACTTCAAAATCACGGACATCGTTCCGTCTGCGCATGCGCAAACGTGAAATACTTGAAACGCCCGTAAATACCTTAAATATCGTTGAAAGGAGTTCATATTTGGAGGGTCGATCAGGAATAACACATTTATTTAATTATTTGGTAAAGCACGGCCGAGCCCAATTACAAGCAAGTTGTATATAATATAATAGAATAAGTCGTGGTATAATAATAATACTGATGAATGATGATAATGAGTAGAACAAGTAGTACACACTTAATTGAATGAGACAGGAGATGAGTTGATTAAAGATTTTAATATAAACAAAGAATGGGAGAAAAAATCATAGTCAGTCATCTCTAAGGGGTTCAAAATAGGGGTTGAAGTTTTCAGAACGCCGTATCTCAAAAACTTTAGATCGAAGGGTATGGTTTTTTTTTAACGATATTAAATTTGTCTTGAGCTAAACAATTTTTTAAGACCACCCGGAGCACTGTACGTCCAGCCGTTCGTGTGCACCAAAAAGCTTCGTCAACACGATACGTGAATCAAACGGTATAAATCCGGCCGGGATTTCATCACTAGGGAGCACCTGATTGTAATCAAGGATGGCTGTATGAAGTCGAGTTGTTTGTTCTACGATAATTATTTCATAAGGCAAGTGATGGACTATTGGATTTTGTTGGTAGGTACTTCTGAAACTTAAACAAACGTTGAAGTATTATTGATGGGTAAATTATTAAAAAATGGCAAATTATTACACACCGGCAAATTATTACACAACGGTGAATTATTACACAAAGGTAAATTATGACAACGGTAAATAATTACACAACGGCTCAACTACCCAGATGGGGCTGGATTTTGTTGATAGGTACTTTTGCAACTTGAACAACAGTTGAAGTATTATTGATGGGTAAATTATTACACAATGGCAAATTATTACACAACGGTAAATTATTACACAACGGCTCATCTACCCAGAAGGGGCTGGATTTTCTGGATAGGTACTTTTGCAACTTGAACAACCGTTGAAGTATTATTGATGGGCAAATTATTACACAATGGCAAATTATAACACAACGACAAATTATTACACAACGGTAAATTATAACAACGGTAAATTATTACACAACGGCTCATCTACCCAGATGGGGCTGGATCTTCTGGATAGGTACTTTTGCAACTTGAACAACCGTTGAAGTATTATTGATGGGCAAATTATTACACAATGACAAATTATTACACAACGACAAATTATTACACAACGGTAAATTATAACACAACGGTAAATTATTACACCACGGTAAATTATTACACAACGACAAATTATTACACAACGGTAAATTATAACACAACGGTAAATTATTACACCACGGTAAATTATTTGCAGCGTTTTTTAGACCGAAAATGATGCCTGTACACGTGATACGGCGGACGGCGGACGGACATTGCATTTTTGGAATCTACGCACCTTGAAACGGAAAAGAAAAAATTTTGAGGGGGTGTTATAAAAATTTTTTGCTGAGCGAATACATAGGTGTATTATTCACAGAATAATAAACCAAAATTCAATGTCCGTCCGCCGTATCACGTGTACAGGCTTCATTTTCGGTCTAAAAAAAATCGTTCTTTCGCACACATGCTCCATTTGGGCCCTAGTTGTGTCCCGAAACTTTTCAGCCCGATCGGAATATACCCAGAGGTGTTATGAGTGAAAATGCGTGTAAAAATAGAAATTTTTTGCGTTTTAGCAACATGTTGGCAACATGAGGTTTTAAGGTATCGTTTTTCATGTTTTTGGGGACGAGAAGACCGAATATGAAGTCGATTTTGGCCAAAGAATAGAAAATTGAGGTTCTACCAGATGTTCAGCTCCCGAAATTGATTTGTTATGAGTCAAAAACCTGGGAAATCGTCTGAAATCACCATCAATTTGTAGAATAACACTGGAAAAAGTGTCAACAGGTGGATCAAACTATCAATGATCAAATATAATTTAAAAAAAAAGGAGCGTACCTACCTAATTCGTGTTTTGGGGGCCAAAATTGGTGGAAACCACCAGAAATATCTATTTCAATTATTTTATATGAAAGAAACAATAAATAAACAGCCAACATTTCTGTAGGTATGTACAATAGAATAATAAACCCATGTGACAAGGACTTTGCAGAGTTTTTTATTAGGGCGAGAAGACCGAACACATAGTCGATTTTGACCAAAGAGTGAAAAATTGAGGTTCTGATGGAAGTTTCAGCCTTATATGTACGTTGAATTTTGGTCTAAAATCGTCATGCTTCAGCATACAGTTCGGGTCTCCATTTGGTTACTAGTTGTGTTACGAAGCTCGGCAACCCGATCGGAAAACACCCAGGGGTGTTATGGGTGTAAAAATAGGGGTTTTCGAGGGATTTTTGATGTTTCAGTGAACATGAGCTTGTGACATACCGTTTTTCATGTTTATTTTATGGCGGAAAGACCGAATATGAAGTTGATTTTGACCAAAGAGTGAAGAATTGAGGTTGTAACGAAGGTTCAGCTCCCAATATTAATTTTTGATGGGCTAAAAACCTTGGTAATTGTCTGAAATCACCATAAATTTGTATAATAACACTAGAAGTAATACCAACAGGTGAATCTAGAAAATTAAATGGCACTTTCAATGATTAAAGATAATTTGTAAAAAAAAGTAGGATCTTAATTCTTGTTTTTGAGAAACAGTAAATAAACAGCCAACATTTCTGTAGGTAAGTCAAAGATAATAATAAACCCGTGTGATAAGGACTTTGCAGCGTTTTTCTCGATCACAGAGCCGAATACACACTGTTTTGCTATTTTAAAACTAAGAATCTCCTGAAGATATGGAAAAGTTTAGTTGTGGAATACAAGCGGGTCATATGTCACCAGGATTAGCTTGTAAACCACCAAAATGACGGTAACTCCTGGCTGGAAAACCCCATTTCAATAACTAAAAGTTGAATCTTTTCATTAGAGAGTGCGTTGATAGTAGACTTACAGGTTTTGATGGGATAAATACTCTACCGTACTCGTCGTAATAAATTGTGCGTATCCGAAGCACCCAAACAACTAGTTTTCGATCGTAACTATCAATAAAACAGTAAACACAACAGTGGGTTCGTTCCAGCGTGCTTGAGGTTATGAACTAATTTGTCACAGTCGATCTGCGCAGGCCTTGGCGGTCTGTGAAGTGTTCTAGCGAGGTTAAGTTTACATACTGTTTTACCCACCCCGAGCCAGCACGTGAACTTCTTGCTCCAAATGCAGGGCAGGGTTATGAATTGAAAATTCGAAGATAACTTCACTGATGTGTATAACCTCCCCAAAAGTTTTAATGTAGCTTTGTCCGTGCTTTCCCCTCGGGGCTGGCTCCGAGCAAGTTCAGTTTTCGCTTGAACCAAACTGGCTTGGTGTAGGGTGTGCTCTGAACACGCTCGCTCGGAGCAGGGTGAGCCTGGAGCTTGTTCGGAGCACGGGCAGCTCGAACCAGGTCGAGGCTCCATGCGTGGAAGAGCAGTGCTCAGCTGGCCCTGGTCTTCTCATGGGGCATGGGAGGGCTTGCTCAGAGCAGCTTGGAGGAAGCCCCATGGCCATCACGAACACCGAATCATCTGCCCCGAGACAGCACGAACACCAGACCACTTGGCTCGGAGCTCGCCCTGGGTCTGCACGAACAGCGAATCTTGCCTCACCCTTACTGGACATGCCCGGGTTGCTCTGAGCGAGCTCTGAAGGACTGCAGAACAAAGCTATTAGCCTTGTTCGTGCTTTCCCCTTGGGGCTAGCTCCGGGCAAGTTCAGTTTTCGCTTGAACCGAACTGGATTGGTGTAGGGTGAGCTCTGAACACGCTCGCTCTGAGCAGGGTGAGCCTGGAGCTTGTTCGGAGAACAGGCAGCTCGAGCGGGTCGAAGGTGCATGTTCGGAAGAGCAGTGCTCAGCTGCTCCTGGTCTTCTCTTAGGGCACTGGAGGGCTTGCTCAGAGCAGCATGACCCGAGACAGCACGAACACCGGACCACTTGGCTCGGAGCTCGCCCTGGGTCTGCACGAACAGCTAATCTTTGCCTCACCCTCACTGGGCATGTGGAGTTGCTCTGAACGAGATCTGAGAGACTGCACGAACAAAGCTTGTACCTGGTCTTATCATTCGAATGAAATTTATGGTTGCTTGCATTTTGTTAGTCGTTTATTAGGAAGGTTTCTAGACCAGGCGTTCCAGTGGTTCAGTTCATAAACCGAAAAATGCATGAACTCATCCCCACCACTTCGGTTCTCGCACTGATCTAGTACATGTTCTGTTCACGGGCCCGGAACAAACCTAGTATATCATCACTCACATTATAGTGTATACATATGATTGTGGTGTTGTGGTGTGGTGTGGTGAGTTTGGTTAGGGAAGTGATACGAAGTCAAGTTTAAATGACTACGAGGTTTTATCCTGCGGTAGTTTATTAGTTAGTTCTTCTTATGAATGCACGACTACCTTGTGTTTCAGGACAAATCGCCAGTCTCCAACTTTGCGAGTAGTCGGGGTAATTAGCGTTCTGTTTTTGTTTATAAGGCAACATCGTAAGAAAGCCCTCTTTAGAACTATCTGGTGTGTTTATGACGGTTTTCAAGTGAAGTTCCCTTATTCCAGCCGAAACACCGGTTCACATTCGGAAGACAGGTAGGCCTGTAGGTGAAAATTCATGCGCAGGAGTTTAAGCCACACTAATCTTCATTTGCTCGTTAGTAAACTAATTTTCCCGTTCAACGAAAAAGCCGTCGCCCGTAACTTCGCTCTACTGCATTTATCTCCTGAGGAATTATTCAAGTTGAAACTCTTCTGATATAGTACCCTTCCCTCCCCTCTTACAGAGAGCTCGTACTCCGGAGAAACTTTTCTGTTGGGCAAGTTGAGGGCTACTTTGGCAGGAAAAGTAAGCTCCTCGAAAGCATTATTATCCATTTTCAGCTTCCTAAGTACCTTGCAGTTATCAACCCAAGGTCGCGAAGTGAAACCCAAGGTTAATTTGTCCTGGAAGTTAGAACATTATGGGCTAGTTAAATAAGATGGTGGTGGAAAAAATATAGGAAAGCTGGTAGCAGTTAATCGCTTTATTTGGTATGTGGGTCATTTCAAAATTATGGGTTATTTTCCACAAGTTTTTTTTCTACAGAGTGCCTCTATATGAGTCCCTTAGTAAGTCTTTAAAGCATGCACACACTTCAGTACAACATATATGTAAAATATAGATTTTGGGAAATTTTGGAAAATTTTACGTTTGCAGGGAGTGAGACGAAATTGTAGGGAGTGAGAAAAAAACAGATAAAATCAAACTTCAGAACTTATATTTCAGCATGAAAAACTTACTCAATCAACACGTTATGTTCTGCACAATCACAAAGTAATATTGTAGTAAAAAATCGTCCGAAGTTCTCACACCTGTTGACACTGGTTGTTTACAATAACTGACTGCTATTAACTAATTAAACACTTACATTGATTAACAGAAGTCTTGTAGGGAATGAGAATGTATAAAAATACGCTAACAAATTTTAAAACAATCCGTTTTTTCCAAGGAACATGTGGCGTCTCATGAAAACAAAACTAGGCTTCCCTGGCAGCCATGATGGAGCATTGTTGCCTTAGATTTTTCGAAACACCGTTTTGCTGGTTTTGGTGGTATATTTAAGAAGTTTGTAGGGAGTGAGAAAAACCTTTCATTTTTTATCTTCAATTTTTACCCAGATATTATTGTAGGGGAGAGGACCCTGAAGCCAAAAATGATTCTGTCACTAATGAAAACATTCATTAAGTGCAACATAAAAATAAGAGAAGTTAGCAACCTACCCCGTGTGACACGTGTGGGGAGTGAGAATTGTGGTGATTACCAATTTTTAATAACTAACCTGATCAACTTTTTGAGCTCAAATCAGCGGGTCCGTAGTAGGGGCTCTGTTGTTTTATCGCTCCAAGAAATTCGAACTTTCTATGACCAATAGGCACAGAAACTGTGTGACACAAAATAACTCATATTTTTGAAATGACCCATCTATTGAAATATCCTAGATTTGCACCATACACAAAGGCGGGGGTCAAAAAATGTCCGGACTTTTTTCAGATTTTTGCTTATTACGCCTAAAATATGCATCCTTCAGAAAAATTTACGTAAATAAAAGAGCGTCGGTTGACTATCCACAACTTGTAATCGATCCGGCCGTATGGCCGAAATCAGTGCCAAACATTACAATTTTTAGCAACATCGCCGAAAAATTTGAAACGTATGGAAAAGTTGTTGAGCATCAAATTCAGCGCTCAGCAAGTAAAGCGCCTTACATGTCGAAGTCTGTCAAGTCTACAAATAGAAAATTCAAGTTTTCGATTTTTCGTTATCCGCGTATTTGAGATGTAAGGTGCTTGCTGAACGCAGAATTTGATGCTCCAGTACTTTCATTCCGTACGTTTTATAATTTAGAACAGCTGTTTCGACGGTGCGGTCGTTTAAATTCTCTCTATCAAATTTTTCAACGATGTTGGTGAAGGGGGCAATTTTTTTAATCATTCATTTCGGTCGTACTGCCGGGTCGAATTACAAGCTATGGGTAGTCAGTCGGCACGAAATTTAATACTCATTAATTTATGTAAGAGTAAATTTTTGTGTAGGATACTTATTTTAGGAGTATTAAGCGAAAGTCTGAAAAAAAATCGAAAATTTCGTGTTAAAAAAAAAAATTTTATATGCATCGGAGGATGTCGCCAACCTAGGATACCTCAGTTTGATGACAAAGTAAAGTGATTACGATAATAATTCTCGGCTTTCCTACAACTTTTTCCACCGGCGACCCCAAAAAGGTCTTATTTGGGCTGTTATAACTAGGACCTACGTAAAATTCTGGATTTGCCCGTCTTTATCTCGTTCTATGATTGAGCATCCTACGATCCTGTGCCATCTTTCATGAATCTATTTGGTATGTTCTGCTACGCTTTTGCTAGTGTGGTGTCCATTCCCTGCAGGTAGTGAAGTAGGCACTAAATTGTATTATGTATGCAGGCACTTAGCATTTTGTTTTATTTTACCTACCTACTTTTTATTGCTAGCACCTGCTCTTCAGATGCGAGCATAAGGGTTTGTTATTTACTCCTACAGTACTGACAATATGAGCACAACGCCTTTGTTTTTGTGAGGAAAATTTGATGAACGTTAATAATAATTGAATGTTTGATGGTGGATTATGACGTGAGTTCTTCTTGGTCTATTCTTGTGGGATACAAATCTCAATGTTGACTTCTGATTTCACATACTTATATGTACCTATGCAGTTTTCTGTGTTCATGTATGCTTTGTCGATGTTGACCTTTTGCATACCTCTAAGTAATTACATATTGATAATGTAAGTCTTGAGTTTTGGCGGTAAAAAAAAAAAAAAAATCAGTAAACATTACGAAGAAATACCAAAAATGTCTATAAAACCAAAAAACGTGGTGTAGAATGGTGAATCGAGACAGAAAAAGACCATTTTTTTCAAAGCCATAAAAAATAGTTCTCAAAAACGAAGAGTAAAATTAGGATTGATGTGGTCAGCAATCGCTATAAATCATCAAAAATCAATGAAAGCCACCGACTAAGTACCTATATTACATATTTATCCAAATTGAGTTTGAAAATGACTCCAAATTGGAATAAGTAAATGCAGTAAAGCTTTCAAAAATTTGTGGTGTGGAGGGGGGGGGGGAGGGATATTCAAATATGTGGACAAATCCATGGAAAATGTTCGATAATATTATTATAAGTTATAAGTAAGTGTACCAGGTCACGCTGTGTGATTGGAACTCTCAATTCAAAATTTCTATTTCGCACGTGGTATACCTATACTGTGTCATTCTGATTATTCTGTTTTGTTTGTTCAGGAAAGTGATAACCTGTGGTGGGACGCGTTTGCGACGGAGTTTTTCGAAGACGATGCCACCCTTACCCTTACGTTTTGCCTAGAGGACGGACCAAAGAGATACAGTTAGTATATTTTAAACGGTTCATTCTTTAAATTATTTAAATAGAGGTTAGATGTATTTCTTCTGTATTACGCATGGGATGCAATTTTTGATCATTATTCGGAATATGTCTATTAATCCAAATTTTGACAGGGGTTTTCCTAGCTATACATTATCCGCCAAATATTGAAAGCATTTTCAAGAATAAATTAACTACGGATAAATAAATAAATAAAATAAATATATTATTAAATAGATAAATTAATTACGGATGAATACTACGAAATATGCATGCAAATGGGGCGTCAATATTTTCCGTATGCTTATATCTTCATATCGGACGGGGCATATATTGCTCATCATATAAACTAATCATAACAAGAGCAGTTGGGGTAATATTACTATTATTAAGTATAGCAACCGCCTTTTTAGGGTATATACTACAGGTCATGCTATCTCATAGGTAGCCATATTTATTGATGACCTCACACGCTTCTGTTATCTCAGTTATCTTTAATAACATGTGTAGTTGAAATCACAATTCCATCAAGAATCAGTGTGATGGTCGACCCTGCGCAAAAATTTTAGTCAAGGATTGGGATCGAAGTGAGCAACTGAAAATTCATTTTCTAAGCCAAGTGCAGGGGCTATGTCCTTAATCCGGGTCTTAGTAACAAACAAGGTTATATGAGTGAGTGCAGCTGTATAATATCTCTATATTCTGCAGTTTGGAAGAGATGGGGGACCAATATTCCAACCATTTAATGGAGGACCATTCCAACGAGATTTAAGAATAGTAATAATTTGGCTTATTTTCAAGTTTTCTAGTACCTGTGCTGCTGTACCTGTGTTTAACAGTTTTCCCAACAGAACTGAAAACTAGGCTTTCTGATGACAATTTAAAAAATAAAAAGATGTCTGTGTATTTAAAGAAGCACTTTCTCAGTGTATTGCAAGGGTAATGAGCTTATGACTGTTAACATTAAATTGCCGAGTGGTTGTATTTATTTTTTATTTTTACTTTAATAATATAATAGGCACTTATGTTGCAATGAGTGGGAGCCGCCTGAGCTACTCATCCCCTAACACGGGCATTTAGCCCATATTGGGGATTATGTTTCCAGTGTTGCTACATGATAAGAGCAACTCACCTCTTTGATTCATGCAAGATTGAACTATGCTGTTTTTTTTCTCTCTCCTTCATTTTCTTTCCACTGTTGCATAAGTAGGCAGTTTTGTTCATTTCTTGTCAATTTTTTATTATGTGTACATAATTATGTCTTGTATAATCTATTTTGGAAATAAATAGTTTTAAAAAAAATTTTAAAAATTGTAAGGGAGACCAAAATTAAGCTCCTGCAGCCAATTATTCTATCTTATTTTTTTATGGATTCCCTCCGTAAGTAACTTGAGGGGTTAGTAGTCTATAAACTGCACGCACTTTTACTTGAGGCAGTGGAGGTGAGGGACTTGATCGGTATAATATTGTAATTTAAGAACTGTGTATGGCTGTCGGTGCGTGTTGTTTTGGTCCGAAGATTTTGATTTTGGTTAGTTCAAGTGCGTGTATCACTCACTGAATAATAATAATTATTATTATTATAGGAAAATGATGAAAAGTTTTGAAATGAGAAGGTGATTTGCATTTCTTTTTAATATTAATTAATTTGATTTAATTATGTCCAAATTGTGAAATTGGAGCTACTACCTTATTCAAGGGTATTCAAAATAAAGTACCTGTATTTTGATTGATTGAGTGAACCTTTATATAGGCTGTAATAGTGGTTTGAAACACAGCAGGATGTACGTCACATAATATTGGAAAACTCAGTAATTTCAAATTTATTGGAATCACTTAGAAGGAACAATAACGGTGAGAGGAATATCAAAACACACTACAACACACACCAGCTAGAAGTGAGCTGGGCTCGCCCAAGTCTGAATCTGTTGCAAGAGTTGATGAAATGGCTAAAATTAGCAGCGTCTCAAATAGTTTTAATAAAAACCAACATTTACAGGAAAATCAGGCAAGAAAAACTGTTACAAGCAGGTAAACAATATTTGAGATAACAGGTACGCGTATCTATAAGCTGCCTTAGTGCCTGTCTAACCAACCTATTTAATACTTATCTAATCTACCTTAACTCTCCTTTTGGTTTGTTATTCTGTAAATAATACGTATAATTCGCTCAGCAAAAAATTTCTTGATCACACCCTCAAAAATTTTTTTTTACGTTTCAAGGTGACTAGGTTCAAAAAATACGATATCTACCTTTATTTTCGGTCTAACAAAAATTCGTTTTTTCGCACACAGGCTCCATTTGTGGGGCCCTAGTTGTGTCCAGAAACTTTGCAGCCCGATCGAAATATACCCAGGGGTTTTATAGGTGAAAATTGGGTGTAAAAATAACGTGAGGTGTCTTGATGGGAGTTTGAAGGACAATTGAGATCCAGATGTTTTTGAAATCGTTATTTAATTAAAACACAAGCTTTCAACTGCTCTCTGACAGTCATCAGGTGTAAACCAGAAATACGCTGTAAGGCAAGTTGTCTAATCGGGAACAACTGTTGAGATGTGTGATGGATGTATAGGAGCGCACATCCACCACGAGAGGTGTGAGGGAGGATGTGCCCGGTTTGGTTATGGGCGGACCACCACCATGCCCAGGATCTTTTTGGATGTGTCCGTTTTGGTTATGGGTGTACCACCACCATGCGCGGAATCTTTTTGGGAGCGTTGCCTGGTTTGGTTATGGGCGGACCACCACCATCCCCGGGATCTTTTAGGATGTGTCCGTTTTGGTTATGGGCGTACCACCACCATGCGCGGAATCTTTTTGGGAGCGTTGCCTGGTTTGGATATGGGCGGACCACCACCATGCCCAGGATCTTTTTGGATGTGTCCGTTTTGGTTATGGGTGTACCACCACCATGCGCGGAATCTTTTTGGGAGCGTTGCCTGGTTTGGTTATGGGCGGACCACCACCATGCCCAGGATCTTTTTGGATGTGTCCGTTTTGGTTATGGGCGTACCACCACCATGCGCGGAATCTTTTTGGGAGCTTTGCCTGGTTTGGTTATGGGCTGACCACCACCATGCCCAGGATCTTTTTGGATGTGTCCGTTTTGGTTATGGGCGTACCACCACCATGCACGGAATCTTTTCGGGTTCGTTGCCTGTTTTGGTTATGGCGGACCACCACCATGCCCAGGATCTTTTAGGTTAGGAGAGAGATGAGGAGCTAGGAGAGAGAGAGAGAGAGAGTAGTCAGCAACTAGAGGAGAGGGTAGAATGGCTAGAAAGGCGAAGGAGGCGAGATTTTATAGGCTTGGGAGCCGTCTCCCTCCATCCTCCAGCTAGTGGAGGATGGTGGGGATCCCCAGGCTGTCCCTCGGCTCTCCTGCGTCTTCCGTCCCCACTTCTAGGTTTATTTAGCGAGATCTTAATTTCACATAGTATACTTAAGGTTGTGGTTCTGGGAGGATACCACGACAAGATGTTTTCCTCAACATCCTCAACAGTTGTTCCTGATAAGACATACTTGCCTTACAGCGTATTTCTGGTTTACACCTGATGATGACTGTCAGAGAGCAGTTGAAAGCTTGTGTTTTCATTAAATAACGATTTCAAAAACACCTGGATCTCAATTGTCCTTCAAACTCCCATCAACCAGCATTGGAAAAGAAGATCCTTACAACATCAATATAAACGTCAGGTGTTTTGGTAACATCGGTGTTTTAGTAATATGAGCTTGTGAGGTATTGTTTTCCATGTTTTTAGGGCGAGGAGACCAAATATTAAGTCGATTTTGACCAGCGAGCGAAGAATTGTGGTTCTAACAAAGTTTCAGCCTTAAATTTACCTTAAATTTTGGTCTAAAATCGTTCTTCCGCACACAGGCTTCGTTTGCGCCCTGGTTGTGCTCCGAAGCTCGGCAGCCCGATTGGAATAAATACGTCCAGGAATGTTATGGGTGAAAAATAATTATGTGTAAAAATAGGGGTTTTCGAGGGTTTTTTTGAGGTTTTAGTTAACATGAGGTTGTGCGGTATCGTTTTTTCATGTTTTGAACATGAAAGAACCAATAAATGAACAGCCAACATTTCTGTAGGTATGTCCAGTAGAATAATAAACCCATGTGACAAGGACTTCGCAGGGTTTTTTGAATTAGAATGTTATCGCTGGCTCTTATTCTAGTAGTAGACTTCATAGCTCTTAATAAAAGATTCACGTAGACTATGTTCTTTACCTGCCTCTGCACCAATATGCCACTTGGTTCCTCTTCTCTACACTGGAGTTTCTAATATTATGTGATGTGTTCTGAACCAACATGTTTCCGTCACTCTCTCTTGTAATTTTTTTTAAATACATAGGCCCTGATGAAGGACCGATAAATCCCCGGAAGCTTGGCTTTGAAAGAGGTCTTACAGGCCGGCTGTGGCGAAGTTAAATTAGAATTTATAAGTAATTCGAACCCTGCCTCATGATATACCTTGGTAGACTCGGAATAGTCTCATTCTCTTAGATAAGTTGAAACTGGAAAACCACCAGTAGAACGTGTTGCACCAAAACCTAATGAGAAGGAAGGCAGGAGATCGAAGTTCGGCCTGAAAATTCGCACTCGTACTTTTACAAGAGTTTAGCAGCGCTGAAGAAAGCGGTCAAACATTTGGAATTTTTTGAAGAACTGTGCTAATTTTGTTCCACCATTTGGAAAGTTCGAGGAACATTCAATACGTCCACCCCTACCTGGTGGTTTGATTTACAAACAAAAATTGATTCACGTTGTTCTTTTCGTCGGTTTGGCGTTAATTGAGATCGTTATTGTGTTTTTCAGCCATCGGTAGGACGCTCATACCCAGGTACTTCCGAAGTATATTCGAAGGAGGAGTAACGGAATTGTACTACAACCTCAAGCACCCCAAGGAGTCTTTCCACAACACGAGCATCACGTTAGACTGCGACCAGTGCACCATGGTGACGCACCACGGGAAACCCATGTTCACCAAGGTGAGACCCACTTCTGGAACCATAGTTGTTCTCACTACCATAGTTCTAGGATCATAGTTTACAGGTGGGTACTATAGGAAAAACCCCAAAAAACTGTGATAAGGAAGAATCTGGCTTGAAGTTGGAAATTTCACTATGCACCTAGATCTTTAAAACAAGATTTATCAACACAATATTAAGAAAGTACCTACAGTTTTTTCCCCAATTCACTAGGGCAGTGTTTCTCAACCTCTTTTCGTTTGCGGTATCTTCATCCGTTGTGGAACTCGGTGGGTACGTATACAGGGTGTCCCAGTTCCTTCTGGAGAAACTCAGGGAATCGATTCTCTACTCTTCGTCTGGAACAAAAAATGCTCAGTAAACATTTTTCGAAAAGTTCTTAGTTTTAAAGATATCCGACAATTTGTTTTTTTCCAACTTTTCTTTACCATACCACATAAAAATGCTAATAAATTCGAAAATATTGAGACTACAACAAATCCAATTACACCGTTTGAAATAACGTTAAATTTCCTGTAAGATTCTTCAGTTTTCAATGGTCGGACTGACCTAAAATGTTGGCCAATATCAGTTGGAAAATTTGAAAATTTCAAAATTTAAAATTGTGAAAAAGATAGTACGTTTTACTGAGGCTACAAAAAAAACCTACAACTTGTCAAATTTCACAAAAACTTCGTCTAATAGGCTTTATATTGATATACTTAGATTTAAAAATTGAGTTGTAGTAGAGTTAAAAAATTATAATTTAACGTTTGAAAACATGAGCAGAGGTGATCTTGTGTGGGGGATTAATTAGACCTCGTAAAATAAAACTAACGCTTCCTTGACGGGTTGAATGAAAATAATGCTGGAATATGAAGGGGACATATCGAAGTTTCAAACAACAAAGAATGATTAGTTCCAACATTCAACGAGAATGGACAGGGAGGTGTCACTAGAACGTGATTTTGCTTGCACAAGTATTTCTTAATAATAAATTATGAACCACGGTTAACCAATCTTATCAAACTGCAACAGAACGCTTCTCTTCGACCATTTCAATGTGTCTCGTGGAAAGGTAGGTAGTTGTTTTTATGCCGCTTTATTTTTCTAATCAGTAGTACCGAGATAATTTTGCTGCTCTTGTATGGATACTGCAACTGCAGCAGTACAATTCATACTTGTAAAGCCTATTAGATGAGTATTAGATGAAGAATTTTTTGTGAAATTGTACAAGTTGTATGTATTTTTTGGAACCTCAGTAGAATGTAAAATCTTTTTCACAATTTTAAATTTTGAAATTTTCAAATGTTTCAATTGATATTGGCCAACATTTTAAGTAACTTTGACCATTGAAAACAGAAGAATCTTACAGGAAATTTAACGTTCTTTCAAATGGTGTAATTGGATTTGTTGTAGTCTCAATATTTTCGAATTTATTAGCGTTTTTATGTGGTAAGGTAGTGAAAAGTTGGAAAAACACAAATTTTCGGATGTCTTTAAGAACTTTTCGAAAAATTTCTACTGAGCATTTTTTGTTCCAGACGAAGAGTAGAATCGATTCACTGAGTTTCTACAGAAGGAACTGGGACACCCTGTATATTGTAATTAAAATGTGATAAGTACATAAATGAGCGTATGCAGGGTGGTTCTAAAGTTACCGAAGAACTTGGAGGTCTTATAGGAAATTTTACGCTGATCACGATTATACCATGCATTGAGGATCCGTGAATAATTAACAATTTTATTGGCAACATACCTACTTTCCTACTTTTTTGAGTGTTTTTACGCAAAAAAACAGCTAAAAACACATTCTAATAAACAAAAACACCTCGAAATAAACCTTGTGGCAAATTAAATTCTGCGTCGAATGAGACCAACCGCAGCTCTTAAGACTGTATCCACGATTTTCGGCGAATTTTAGAAGTTTTGGTTTGTTGTCGAACTTAATGAAGGCAGTTACTCTTCTGACTCGATCTTCTGACATTCGAATTTGACGTGACGGTCTGGTCAGCGGACCTACTAGTTGATTTAAAAAAATGGCTGGATAGATGCAAGAAGGGAGATAGGTAGTATGTGCTTAAAAAAGTAAATTTACATGTTTTTATTGAAACTCATGTACTTTAGGTTCTAACGAAGGTTCAGCTCCCAAAATTCAGTTTTTATTAATCAAAAACCAGGGAAATAGTCTGAAATCACCATAAAAATTGTATAATAACACTAGAAGTAGTATCAACAGGTGAATCAAGGCAATTAAATGGCACTGTCAATGATCAAAGATAATTTATTTTAAAAAATAGGAGCCTAATCCGTTTTTTGGGGCCAAAATTGGTGGAGACCATAAAAAATGGCTATTTCAATTATTGCACATGAAAGAAACAATAAATGAACCGCTCACATTTCTCTAGGTAAGTCCAATAGAATAATAAGCGACTTTTCAGCGTTTTTTTATTTATTTTTTAAATCAACTAGTAGGTCCGCTGAACAGACCTCACGTCAAATTCGAATGTCAGAAGAGCAAATGCCTTCACTATGTTCCACATCAAACCAAAATTTTTACAATTCGCCGAAAATCGTGGATACAGTCTTAAGAGCTGAGTCATTCAGAGCTGAGGCTGAAAAATAAAACTCCAAATATGTAGAAATTGAAAAATGAAAGAAAAAAAAGGAAAAAAAGGCTTACAGCCCAAAACTCGTGATTATCCCAATTTGGGTAATCCAAAATCTAAAAACTTTCCTTAAAAGGAACAACACTGGGGTATTCACACATATTTATTTATTTATTTTTTAATTTTTTAATGAAAGTAGAATTCCATTCTAAGAATTTTGACACCAACCGCAGTGTCCTACGGTAAGTAGTTCTTTTTCTATGATTTTTCAAAGTGTCCATTAATTCTAGGATGTAACAGTAGCATTGGGCTGCAGTGACGTCAGGCTCACTAGAATCTTTGAAAAATAACAGAAAAAGAACTAGTTATCGTAGGACTGAGCGGTTGGTGTCAAAATTCTCAGAATGAAATCTACTTTTATTAAAAAATAAATAAAAAATACGCGCACATACCCCATTGTTGTTCCTTTTAAGTAAAGTTTTTAGATTTGGGATTACCCAAATTGTGATAATAACGAGTTTTGGGCTGTAAGCCTTTTAGCGAATTTTCAAAGAAAATGAAGCTATTGCAATGGCTTCGAAATTTAAATAATATAAATTTTTGGAAATTTTCTTCATAGAAATCCGTTTCAGACCATTCTAAAACGATTCCTGAAATTTAACACTTTTTTATATGTATATATATATATATTTATTTATATATGTGTCACTCCAGACGATAACTCTCGATAGAATTGAGATAAACAGCTCAAATTTGCACAAAAAATCTATCTTGGCAATCGAAAGGCTAAGTTCGAAGATGGGCGAAATTGGCCTACTCTAAGGAGGGTTTTGGCGCATTTAAAGTGCGCAAAAATTACCCAAAAATCCCCAAAATGTTATTTTCCAACAAGTGACCCCTCATTTTAAAGGTTTTTGCACGCTGAACACGATGGTGGAATCGGATTTTAGATATCTTGATCCGTTCTCAAATTAGAGCATTTAAAGTGCGCAAAAATTACCTAAAAATCCCCAAAATGTTATTTTCTAACAAGTGACCCCTCATTTTAAAGGGTTTTGCACGCTGAACACGATGGTGGAATCGGATTTTAGATATCTTGATCCGTTCTCAAATTAGAGCATTTAAAGTGCGCAAAAATTACCCAAAAATCCCCAAAATGTTATTTTCCAACAAGTGACCCCTCATTTTAAAGGTTTTTGCACGCTGAACACGATGGTGGAATCGGATTTTAGATATCTTGATCCGTTCTCAAATTAGAGCATTTAAAGTGCGCAAAAATTACCCAAAAATCCCCAAAATGTTATTTTCCAACAAGTGACCCCTCATTTTAAAGGTTTTTGCACGCTGAACACGATGGTGGAATCGGATTTTAGATATCTTGATCCGTTCTCAAATTAGAGCATTTAAAGTGCGCAAAAATTACCCAAAAATCCCCAAAATGTTATTTTCCAACAAGTGACCCCTCATTTTAAAGGTTTTTGCACGCTGAACACGATGGTGGAATCGGATTTTAGATATCTTGATCCGTTCTCAAATTAGAGCATTTAAAGTGCGCAAAAATTACCCAAAACTAGGATAATCTTTAAACTCTTACCCCCACCCCCTTAGAGTGGTCAGATTGAAAAATGTGAGAAGTATTAATTGAAGACGAGAGTTCGAAGCAAAAAAGGGGGAGGCAAACGATTAGTACAACTCCTTGAATTTACCCACAGCGATCAAATAAATAAGCACTTAGTACAATTACGTAATAAACAAACGGTAGAATCAGGATGGACAAAACGTACAAATTAAAATAAATACGAAGAGAATATACATAGAAAACCAAATTTTAGACCGAAGTTTTCCTTTATTCAAAACCATAGCCATTAATTCGAATATTTCTTTGAAAATTCGCTCATTAAGTCATGCTGCATGACTGATTTTTTTTTTCTTTTTTCCTTTCATTTTTCAATTTTTACATATTTGGAGTTTTACTTTTCAGTAGTGTTGAGCGAAAATGTTGAAGGGCACCTATATAAAAATGTAGAAAGCGGTTGAAAAACACACACCCTTAGTGTAATATTTGTGCGCCATTTTTCCTTGTGAGCCATGTTTTCCAAACTCAACGGTAAAATGAATTCTTTCGCTCACAGTCCCGTCCGTAACGTTTTTCACATTAGGAAACATTATTAAGAACATTCATACAATAACCTGTGCAAGCTCCCTCTAGATTTCTGCCCTAACTAAACACTCGTAAATTCACATTTATAATACAGCGTTCCCAGTTTATTTTCTCTGCGTTGTTCAGGGTACCAATGATTTTTGGCAGTCCTCCAAATGATATTATGAAAATATTTGTTACCACCCTCGCTTTGCTGTTGGGACTCGTAAAGTAGTATTTTCATCAAGACCGTTCAGTGTTTATTTTATTTTTTTATTTTTTATTTTTGTCGTTTTGTAGCGTTGGTTTGCGCTCCCATTGGAAGACCAATTTTGCGTTAACAATTTTGCCATATAACCTCCCTAATTATGTAGCTGAACTTCTACAATTCAAGCAATTCCTGTGTAGGTCAAAATTCGTCTCTCAATTCTACTTGAAATGAAATCAGAACTGTATTAGAAAACTCACTAATAAATTGTGTTGGTGTATAAAATAGCAAACCCCATAAAACTCCAAAAGAATTTAGTAAAATATAGCTGGAAAAATATCTAACTTCCATGGCCAGGTATGTACTCGGAGGAATCTGAGTCTATGGATTGATCTAGGCTGATGGAAATTCTAAATTTGCCACCACAAAATTTAAATTTAATTTAATATTTTCAGATTGGGTTTCCTCAAAGATTCAGCATCTTTGTTTGAACACCCAAGGAAAAAGTTCTGTATTCAAGTTATTTTTGTGTGTCCGAATTCAGGTGTCAATTTACGACCACACACTACTTCAGAACTGTACTATGAAGTGGTACGTTTCGGATTTCATTAGCATATTACGGTATACGGGCCGTTCTCACAGAAAGTGTAATTTTGTCATGAAATTTTCATGGTAATTTTCGTGGTTTGAAAATCAGTCGATTGTTGATGGTTTTTATCAAATTATTGTCTGCCAAGTGTCTGAATGAAGTCCTGAAAGCAGTAGCGCTACATTGCTATATAAACGTTTTTTCTACCTGTATACACAGTTTTACAGTATTACAAAATTTATTTTTTAATTTATTAATGAGGACCAGATTGGTGAGCTCATCACTTATATTCAAAATATCATGAATAATGAAGCTTGAAAATATTAAAATTATGGCCAGATTGTATTTATATTCATCTTAAAAGATTCATGCAAATGAACATTCAGCGATTTGTGACAATTTATGTAGTGTAGCCAGTGGTCATATGCATAAGCAGAAGTAAAAATATTCACAGGATTGATGAATATTACTCCTCCTCAGACAAGGTCACAGAGCAGCTGAACAGATCAAGATGGAGTATAAGTAGCAGGTGTTCCCATTGATCCCAACTGTGACACTGATCCCATAAAAAAAATTCTCCCATAACTGGAGCATGGAATTTGAAGGGGATACATAGCAGCCAAATAAGTGAACACTACCAACTGATGAGACTGATATACTGAAGGATGATTGATTAGTGAACATAGGCCATGTACAAAGTTGATGTAATTCGAACAGCACTTTTTTCAAGCGTTTTCAAACAGAGGTGCGTTAGGGGTGGTTCAATATTGATTGTGAATTTATATAACCTCGAAAATATAAATTAAAAAAATAATCAGAATCCTATTGGTTTGTTGTCCTGATTTTTCTCCAGGATACACAAAAAGTACACTTTCTGTGAGAATGACCCGTACTTGTTTTATATATTTCCCTTTTCTGTACATGAGTGAATTTTCAAAGGAATTTCATGTTGGCAGTGTGTAGGTTTTCGTTCCCTTACTCCGCAATGATTTTGAACTGTGGGTTTTTCGCTTCATATCCTGTAGAATCTACGTAACATCTTGATAACTTTATACAGCTTAATTACCAGATCCAGGTTCCCCGTTGTTTGAAAATTTTTGTATCAAAACGTACTTCAGGACTTGGCCATTCTGTTTAATTTGAGTTGACCAAAATGTCAGATAATTTGAAACTCATTCGAATACAGCCCTCTTTAGTATTATAGCTGCACTTGTTAATCTAACGGAAGTCCAACTAACAAAGGTTGAAAGCAACCCTGTCTGAGCACGACGGCATTGGTGGCCAATTTTGGCCACTGGTGCCATTTTCACCAGGATTGGTGGCCATTTTCACTTATTCTTGCATGAGCGAATATACTTAGCTGAATCGTGAGCAAGGCTAGTTTCTTTTGCATTCTTGTATGTGTGCTGCTAAATCGGCATTCTAGCAGGGCATTCTTCCAAGTCTGCTAGACTAGAATCTTCTGATAGGTATTTTGCTAGACCGGTTGTTGGAACCATTGCTGTCACATGATTGTTTGGTAAATTTTAACCTGGATCCCTTTCCAGGGATGGAAGTTTACTGGCAGAACTGTTGAAAAATTCCTTTAAAAATTCACTTTTGCGCCTGCCAACCACTTTGAATGACCAGCTGCATTTGTGTCGTGTCTCTGAAACGATACTAAATGTTCGGGGTTGTCTGTTTCTCTTTTCCTGTTGGTCCGGTGGGTGGGTTGTTGTCCTTCAGTGGTCCGATCGGGCACCTCTAGACGAGAGTGGTTCTTGCCAGGTCTGCACCGAGGGTCGTCTCATCCTGGAGTTCACCTTCGACGATCTCATGAGGATCAAGTCCTGGCACCTGGCCGTCCGGACGCACAGGGAGCTCGTACCCCGCTCGGTCGTCAGTATGCATTCTCAGCAGGACCCGGCCATGTTGGACCAGCTCAGCAAAAACATCACTAGACAAGGCATCACCAACTCTACGCTTAACTACCTCAGGGTGAGTTTTTACTTCTTTCAATGTAACTTCATGTAGTGTAACCACTGACTGGTTGATAAATTGTTGTTCGGGTTAACCTTTTGAGGACGAAAGATGTGGGCCTGAAAAACAGTTGGAGGACGAGAGCATCGGTACGGTGCTTCAGGTGAAACAACCTACAGGACGAACCTGTCGATTTTTGGAAAACCTCCTGAGGACGAAAGCATCGTAGTGATGCTGATTCATTTTTTCTCATTTTTATTTTACTCTAATTTATTTTCGACTCCTTGACAGATAATGATAAATCCGGTCGAAAAATTTTCATACTCCAATAGAGCCAATAACTCCCGCTTCAGGTGTTCAAAGTTAAGCTGTTACTGTGTTTATTTGAAGAATCAAACAGCGACCACTGGAAACTGGAATGGAGGAGCCTTGATCACCGAAACCTATAACAGTGTTTTTCGCGTTTTTTCGTGTATTAAATAAATAAGTAAATATACTATTTTTTCTCAATAACTCCGTTTTTCTTTGAAATGGGTTTCCACGATTTCGTCGCGAGCGAATTATTCGTACCCAGGACTTGTTTTGAAAGGTTTCATTACCTACTCCAGAAGATCTACGAAATTTAAAAAAAACAAAAAAGTTTTGCCATGTTCCTAAAACTTTCATTAAATCATTTTAAATAGTTCAATCATCAAATCGTTCGTAGTTTATCATTCTTATTAGCAGAAAAGAAGATAGTGAAAATGTTGCTTCTGAACAACGTCAATTTTATACAAAGAATAGTAATATTTCAAAGTCAGTATCAATATTTTATACGTCGAAATAGAACTAATTATGCTCATCAATTAACGCTAGGAAGAAAAAGTAATCAGAATCAGAGGGAACACCGTTTTTCCCTCGTCTCAGAGAAGTTTGGCGCCAAAGTGTTACTCGTCCAGTGGAGACTTTCGAATTCATCATCAGACCGATGCTTTCGTCCACAACAGGAAAATGAGGAAACAGATGATCGTCCCATGGGGGAGTTGGGAGGTTAGCATCGGTACGATGCTTTCGTCCTCAAAAGGTTAATTGGATCAACGAAAGCATATTTGCTTCCTCACTACCAAAGGCAGGGAAGCCTCAAGTATATTCGTGCAAGAAGTCAACAAAAAATTGTCCTCCAAATATTCCACTTGCTTTTTGCATATCAAAGCTTTTTGAACAGTTTTGTTTCCGCGTCTGTCCGTGGTCTGTTCCTTGTCCCAGAAAACCTCGAAGAGTGTTTGAGAGTTTAACCAAATGAATGCACAGATAAACTTTTTCCCTAGTACCATTTTTCCAAGAGTTCTGAATATTTTTGACGAAAATTCCCCATTTATTCACATTGTAACTGCACTGGTTATTTATTCGTCCAGTGTTCTTTCGGTGGTTTATCATACCGCAAATATTTAAAACACTAATATTAATTCCTATAATCCTATTATGCGCTTTAGGTAATTGATCACTTCTCTTTTTATTACTATTCAATCATTTTCGCTCATCCAGTTTTTACCAACTGATTCTATACGTCCATGTTGCAATAAGTGAGGATGCTTATGCTGTCCCACCCAACTTGGCAGTCGTTTGTTGAAACGTCAAGGCATAGCCGGTGTTTGCTAGTTGGATCAGTAGGTTGATTGGTCCAGAACATGGTCTAATATGTGTGTCCCCGAACAAGTTCTAGGCATGGCCCAACCCAAACCAGAGCTCAATTACTTGGTTGCTACCGATCTGTTGAGCACTGTGATTGATATTTCCAGAATTGGTTCACAAAAATTTGTCCACATTTGGTTTGCCACCCATGAAATCATACGCCTGCGAATGCCATAATCGGCTATCCCTAGAAATCGTGTACCGCCGTTGAGATAGGTTGTCCGAGTTGTGGGCTGTGTTCGTCAATACACTCTGTAAGAGATTCAAATAATTCTATTGCCTACCAGCCGAAAATTTTACGTTGTGGGAGATATCAGCTTGGTTGCTTAGATTGAGTTTGTACTCCGTAAAGATTCATATTCGTATGTATTTTATTGTCGCCCGTACGGATCAGGTATTTTGACGCGTCATAACAAGAATTAATAAATAGTGTACAAGATATTTAAATAAGGCAATTGTTATAACAATAATCACTAGACAGCATCGTGAAAGTGTGACAGCACTTCATCGAATTTGTAAGGCGCGAGTTGAATTAGTTCGTCCTTCGTCTTCCTGCTCGCTTTCGAAGGAAGCTTTTTGAATTCGTCAGGCTCAAGTTAAATAGTTTTGAAACCAAGTGATTGGGGTTCCGTTTCTGGGTCAGCATCAGCCTGTGCCGAGCAATTGCCGTTTGGTTCCGGAGACGTATGTTGACTAGACGGTGGGTGGGTGGGTGTACAAGAATTTTAGTTCCCATTACGCCGCTCGGAGCGCTGAATCAACGTTTCCATTTTTCTTTCCTTCACATTTCACTGTTATCAGTGGATTTCCACAACTTCAGCGAAGGAGGCTTGAATGAATGAATAATTTTATTAACACATAGGACAACACGTCCCACCTAGCGTGTTGAAAAAATAAGTAGACGCTCAGCTGTGAACAGCAAAACGTTGATTCAGCGCTCCGAGCGGCGGAATGGGAACTAAAATTCTTGTACACCCACCGTCTAGTCGTATGTTGTTTGTAGTAGTCATGGCTGTCACCTTGGCGAGGAAAAGATTAAAATAGTTCTTGTAGAAGATGCTTCATCCAGCAATAGTTCTTGTAGAAGATGCTTCATCCAGCAATCAATTCAAGTTCTGTTGAACTAGCTGTACGTAGCGCATTTTAGCCATGTGTGCATTACTTCCCAGTACATGGCATAAATTGACGTAACAAGTCAGACAGAAAAATTGTGAGAAACTTGACTTCATATGGACGAATAGGCTTGCCCCATACATCTAGAGCCTGTCCCTTACACTACTACACCCTGCTTGTACGTATTGTATTTGCCCTTTTATCATGGTATGTAAGTATTTCCCTCCCACGTATCTATATTATAAATCGTAGGTATTGTCTGAAACCAGAGCTGGAGATTGCTTTTGAAAGTTATTCAGTTCGCTTCATCTTAAATCCGGAATCTGTGCTTCAATCCCATCATCTATCCCAAAAGCTAACTAGATCTCATCTCAATTTCTACTTTCAAATGAAAAATACTTTTATGCAGTAGTGGTGCGCGGGCTCTGAAAACGGTGGGGCACCAAACCAGAACGCAAAGCCAACAGATTTGTCTACAAAATACCCCAAGGCAACAACACTCGTCCCTTATTTACTGACTGAGTGATATTCAGCAAAGCTTATCTCTTTTAATCAACACTCTGTCGTACAAAAACGTCGACAATTTCTACTACAAATTAGCCACCGAATTCATGTGTTACAAAAATATAGTAGGTAAACTAAATAAAATACATCAAAACAGTGACCCATCGGCCGGTACCTATTTGAATGGAGAAGCTGTTGACTAGAAGCTAGGTAAGTTATCTGTTTGTTACGTTGCTGATCAATGCACAAACCACAAGACCACAAACAGCAAATACCGCAAATACTAATCTGTCATTGGAACCGGACCAAACGCAAAACGCACAAAATTTGACGCAAAAAATTGAAAACTGACAACAGACTCAACGGAGAAAGGACATGTGCACAAGACAACAAAAACAAATCGGAAGACGAAGAAGCATCTCGTATCGAGATGACAAATTGAATGGAAGGGATCGCATTGGTTGTGAAAAGGAACGATTTTGGGGTGGAAATCGGATTCTGGGGACAGGCTCAAAGTGGGCGTGGCAAACAGCATTTTTACTTGACTGAGCGTGTGCGGATGGGCCGCTTTTCTCAGTTGCCATGGTGACACTCGGTCCCAGGACCCAGAACCTACCTGCCAGTTTCATGAGCCTAGTTCTCGATTTCGATTGCAGGACATCGATTACTGTTGCCTTACTCCGATAACATGCTTGGAGGCCACCATGGATGCTCTGCTAGAATATTGAATATCCATAGAATTTCCATTCCATAGCCAGAGAAATCTGGCGAGTTGCTGTTGAACTTTGTGAAAATGCTAGGTAAAGTGGTCGGAGGGAAATTCAAATGCCAGCTGAAATTGGGTGCCGGGGCAGTGGCCTTATGGACGCAGCGCCCCTGGTTACTTATGTCACTGATGTATAAAAAACGTTTGCCAAGTTGGGCCTCCTCACTTATTGTAACATGGACGTGTAGAATCAGTTGGGAAAAAATGATGAGTGAAAATGATCGAAAATCAATAAATAGATTAGGGGAACGAGGGGCACAATGAAACACACCTACTACTCCAAATCCTATAATGTCTTCCATATTTCCTTGTAGATGAATAATAAAGTAATATCATGGGTATAACATCATTTGTATATAATAAGATAAGTTCATCAGTGATAAACAGTGGAAAATGTAATGTTGTGGTCACAGTTTAAAGTGAAAAGATGAATACATGTTTAGATCAAAATATTGTTTTAGTTGATAGCCATTGTCAGTTATCTACTTTGAAACGAATCAACTTATCAAAATACCACAACTTCCTCCCCACTAGGTAGGTCAGGTATAGTTTACCATCACTTGAGGGTTCGCCTCATTCCATGCTGTTGGCTGTTGTGTTTATGTACTTTCTTTATTTTACAGCTATGTGTGATACTAGAACCTATGCAGGAACTAATGTCCAGGCATAAGGCCTACGCCCTTTCACCGAGGGATTGCCTAAAAACAACGTTGTTCCAAAAGTGGCAGAGGATGGTAGCGCCTCCTGGTAAGTCCTTCTTCAACCTGTTCTGCGGAATTCAATATTGTCTACCGTGGTGACTCGTTCAGATTGATAAATGCCCCTTCCAAACCCCATCAGTCAATTTCTATAATTGAATAGGTGGGCCGAACAAGGGTATATTATGTTACCGTTGTCGAACTTCACATTAGAGCGAAAAGCATGTTGGAAGGCACGTGAAATCGGCCAATTATCTGCATTTTTGGTTTATTATTTTCAATAATAACCTTTGGAATCGAGCATGAAAAAAAATAATTTTTAACCCCCCCCCCCCAAATTTGGTGGTTTCCGCTTCAAGGTAGGTAAAATCCGAAAATGGAATTTAAAAAAAAATTCTGTCCATCTGCTTCGCACTTTCCTTTGCCTGATACAAAATTAATGAAATTTGGGGTATAGTTGGTCCACGAAGCTCGGCGTTACTTTCAGTCAATTCTTAAGTGGTGAAAAATAGGGGCTGAAATTTCCGGAATGCGGTAGCTCAAAACTTTCAATAGAAGGGTATGGTTTTTTTTAAACGTATTTAAATTTATCTTGAACTAAAGAATTTTTGAGACCACCCGGATCGTTGTGCGACCAGCCATTTGTTTGCACCGAAAAGCTTTGTCAACATGATCGTGAATGAAACGACATTCGGCAATCATTGCTAGGGAACACCTGATTATAATCACGCATGGCTGTATATAATCGAGTTGGTAGTTCTGTGGTATTATTTCGTTATTGAAGAATGATGGCCTATTTGGGTTTTGTTGATAGTTGGATAGGTACCAACGTTACCTTATGCTTCATGAATAACAGCAAATAATTAATGATTAATGTAGTGAGCGAGTGGTGAGAGAGTAGGTGTGGATGGCTAGCTTGGAGAGATGGATGGCTAGCTTGGAGAGATGGATAGCATGGGTGTAGGATGTGCCCAGGCGGGATCTTTTTAGGTGAAACCAACACCCCGCGGTTGTTACCACCTCAGCAGACACTAGAGGAGATGAAAGCTAGTACTCTGGGTTGTTACCACCACGGCGAGTGCTAGATCTTTTTGGAAGCATACCCCGCAGTTGTTACCACCACAGTAGGTATGGGAGGGATAGGTGAAAGTGAGGAGACGTGAGCTTAATGAGATAGAGAAGTCTTAGGTAGGAGTGGGCTTGGAAGAGTGAAGAGCTGGGCGAGCCGGGCGCCTTATAAAGGTGCCTCTACCAACGGCCGTTACTGTCCGTTGGGAGTTAGTGAAGGGAGAATCCTCTAGGCTTCTACCGAGGCGTCGCACAGTTCTCCTTCGATTTATTGGTTAGAAACTTGTACATTACATATGAGTGGTAGAGGGGGTGCCACGACAGTTGAATTATTGAATCCTGCGCATTTTTATCAAAACCTGTAATTCCCGGGCCGGCTCCAATACTCGATTTATGGCTTTCCTGAGGGGAGCACGAGGGTAGGTATTGACCACAGAAAACAGTGATCTACGCAGAAGAGGCATCTCTATACAGGTAAATAATAAACCGTTGTGTAATAATTTGCAGCGTTTTTGTGTCGTACACCCTTGTTCCGTCAATGATTCGCGATATTTATTAAAGAAAAGTCGTAGCTATTTGAGTTTTGTACGAGTTGTCTAGTTTTGTACGATTTCAGAAGTTCTAGTGTTTCCATGGTTTGAAGCTCAATAAAATGAACTTCTTAGACGGAAGTGAACTATTTTTCTTCCATAACTTGGTAGAGGAGATCTTAAAAATAATGTTGACGCTTTCAACAAAATTTTGAAAAATTGTAACAGACCCTTGTTGGACCCACCTACTTACTGAATTGGTTGTTATGTTATCAAACTAGCTATAGCTCTGGCCTTGTTGAGTTCTGTGCCATCTAAAGCGCCACAGTTATGTATATTACTGGCACTTAGTTATATAATATACACGTGATCCAACAAACATGATGTCGTACTTATGGATTCTGTTTATGTCCAAGCAGAGTCCCAACGGCCGGCCAATAAAAGACGGAAACGGAAAGGTTCGCAGTCCGGAGGAGCAGCCAATAGCGCGCCACCAGCTCCCAACAAGAAAAGATCTCCTGGGCCTAACTTCTCCCTCGCCTCACAGGTAGGTGTGCCGTAGATGGCGCTGTTGCAAGTGCAGGGTTGTACTGCAGTACACACTGTATTGGAAGTTGCTGCCCTCGTTCATTTGAATGAGAGCAGTTCGTGGCCTTTATTATGGTATTCGATGACGACGATTATTTCCCTTGCTCTTCAGTGCTGTCTCTCATTCCGTTTCTTGATCAAGCACACAAATGCCTAGTGCCCCAACAGAAGAACTCTCTGAAGAAGAGGACAGTTGAACCGTAATCTGTTTCAGAGAAGCTCTATGTACGTCGTTTGCCCTGAATAGTTTTCTTAGATCAGACTCATCACCTCATTTTAACAGTAACTGGCTGCATTAACAATCCTTAGTTGTGAATTATGAACAAACACAAAGTGTAGCAGAGGAGCAGTTATGTCAGAACAGTTTGCCCTGAGGTCTTTGAGTTGTTGTCATAGGAAACATTATGGTGTTTTTCCAACTGTAGAAATTCCTTTTGCTTTAGATATATCACTTGACCAAATGAGAAACGACATATATCATTGCTGTTGCCTATATAACTGTCTGAACTAGCCTTTGAACCAGTGGTCCGTTCGTAATTTGCCTGTGGTCTTTGCTGTCTCATCCTAGCTTCCCTTCTTTTGCAGGACGTGATGGTGGTGGGCGAGCCATCCCTGATGGGCGGGGAATTCGGAGACGAGGACGAGCGGCTGATAACACGACTGGAGAACACGCAGTACGACGCCAGCAACTCCCTGGAACACGATCCCCACTCCTTCAGCGACTCGCCACTTGCCGGCGGCCCAGGAGGCGGCGGTTCGTGGGGCGGCCCCGGTGGCGGACCCGGGGGAGGGGGCGGTAATGACAGGCCGCCCCCTGTACCCCCTGGTGGTCCTCCCCAGCAGCAGGGGAACACCCCGAGCAGCCAGGACTCCGATAAGAAATCGCCAGCTGTAAGTCGAAAACTAGCTGTTCACGGATCTGTATATGGATAGATTAACAATTCTTATGAAAATCAAGTTAATAGGTACTGCACTACGTTGATTGTTGTACATAATTGGCAGTATTGTAAGCAGTGATGCCTCATCAGCCTTGTAAATTGGTTTATGTGAGGGACATTTCTTTTTGTATAAATTGTGATAGCCACTTATAGCTTAAACATCCTCTCATAACCATAAGGCGCACTCCTACTTCTGCAGGGAGCTCATGTTCTTCGACTCTGTTCTGATGAAGCGAAACGTGATATATCTAGTGACCACAAACTTCGGTTCTGGATTTACAGCAGTGGTCTGATGGATATTTTTGAGAGGCGTAAAATTGCTCATAGGCCCTAATACTGCTGATCTGATGTCCATAATGGTGTTCTTGGTTTTTTCCCCAAACTTTCGCGGCTGGTTCCTTGTCTGGCTTAACCGTCCAGGAGGAAAGCATTGGGAAATATCGTGTCTTCAATCAAAAGAGTTAATGGTCATCCCTGGTAGATCCAGTGTGTCAGCAAGACCAAGCTATTGGCAGGATTTCGGACTGAGAGAGTTGGCCAGCTCTTCGGTTCTCTTCTAGCACAGAAAGGGGCATGTTCCTCAGTGGTCCAGTGCTTCAGTTCTGGCGCAGAACTGATCTGCTGGCTCGTTTCCCAGACTTTGGACGCTGGTTGCTCTAGTTCCTACTGCCAGGAAGATACAATCTGAGGAACAGCAGTACTCACTCGGAGATCTTTGTATGCCCTGGGAGGTCTTGTGAATTTCCACCAGAAGACTTGGGCGTAGAGGGTAAGCAAGATTTTCATTATCCTCTAGCAGATCTCCTCTAGATGATTGAAATGCATGTTCGCCGATGAACCATTGCTTCATTTCGAGTCCAGAAATGATCTGCTGGGTAATTCCCCAAACACTTGAGGCGAATTCCTCCAGTTTCTTCATCCTGCTGAGCGTTCTCCGGTCCTGGCAGATCTTGGTATCCCCTGGTGAGTACAGTGCGATTCAACTGAATAACCAGGGCAACGCCATGAGGTCGAACTGGGAACGTGTTGCCCGTGGAATTGCGTGGGTCCTTTGCTATTGCAGTCGGCACTGACAATGATGGGAACTCCTGCCTCCGTGTCAGTACCCAACGACCCACTGATCAGGTTATTCCCTGGTGCAAAAGAACTGATTGAAGTCACATGCACATCAATCCAGATGCCTCATTGCCTGGTGCGATAGATGCCCAAAAAGCCCACTCGAGTCTTGAAACGTCACTCAAATAAATACATTTTACCTATGCGACGGCACTCAACTTTATGATGCCATTATCATTCCATAAATTATAAAGCATTGCAGAATAGTTTGTGTTCAGAGCGCTGTGTTTTGTAGATCCTGGCATTACATGATAATCCGTAGAGTTATTTATATCAAGCCTTTCATTGTTCAACCAAGTTTGTCTAATAAGGGCATATAATTGGGGATTTCAACGCATTCTCCAATTTCTCTATTATCGTTGGTTCTCATGGACAGAACTAATCTCCTTAGATGAGGGCTACCTTTTTGGATTCTGTCTATATTCCATAAAATCTAAATAAAATTTAAAAAAGTAAATGAATAAAAACTAAACCTTCTCAATAAAAAAAACTAAATTCAGTGGAAAAAATCTATTTGGAAATAATTTTTTTTTTTTTAAATTACGAAAACGGATTTGGCTTTCTTATTTCGTACGTTTCCACTCGGTATAACTGCGGTTATAATTGATATGAACTGAAGCCCGTTATGTGCCATTATTTCTTTGTTGTTGATTCAACTGATGTGCGTAATCATACCTACATCCAAAAAAAAAATGTTTACACGTAGAAGTAATCAGCCGGGCCACTAGAAAGTAGTGTAGAAAAGTTCTTCGTCCGACTGTTCCGAAATCACATTTTTTTCACACTTGCGGACAACTTTTCCAAAGCTAATTCTTTTCATTCTGGAACAAATGAACAAAGTGAAAGGTCGTGAGTTCAAACCTGCACCCGGGTGTATATGCAATTTTCCTAATATTTCTGAACAAATAACCATGAATAGATTTTTGTACAGTAACTGTTGAGATGTCTATTCAAACTTTTCCTCGGCAAATTAGACTTTTCAAACTTCTTTTTTATTTAAATGTGTCTTCTTTAAATTAAATTACAGTAGGTATGAATTAATTGAGAGAGTGGCAAACTTGAGTACGATCTTGTCAGTATATAATATCTTCTAGATGCAAAGCCGCTGATATGCATAACTGATGTATGTAATGGCGATTTATCTAGTTTTTACTATCTTTGAGGGACTTGTGCAGGGAATTTAATGAATTTTTCAATATTCAAGTTCTTTTTCTGTTATTTGTCTTTCTTATTCAGTCACTTTTCAGTGACATAAACATTGATATTCTTCTTAACTTGGCTCGTCTTGTATAAAATAAATCGTTCCACAAAATAGATGAATGCTGTTATGAGTTGTACCATGTAAAAATAGTGAATGATGTGAGTGGGAGTGACTCAAAGTAATCGTAAACAGTGTTTTTCACGTAGGTGTATTTTTTAAAGATTTGATCTTACGTTAAAAGATGTCGTCTTTTTGGAAAGTTTGAATTAAGATTTTGAAAAGTCTAATAAGTTGGGAATCAAATTTAAATACATGAGAAATAAAAATGAAATAAAACTTGTTTGAACCCCCCCCCCCCCCCCCCACGAATTTTAGGCAAATTTTCCCCGTCTCGCAAATTGTCGTACCTACCAGCTACTTTTGAAAAGTTAACCAGTTTGATTTTTTCTTTTTTACTAATTGTGGTCTACTTTGTTTTTCATTTCAGTTCTTTGACCAGTCGAACACAAGTGCAAGTGCTCTGAACAATGGTGTGTGCAAAAACGTGTGACCAGTGGGCTATCCTTAGATAAGAGGAACTCGTGTGCGTGTGCAAAAAATGGAATAAGATATTAAATGAAAAAAAACCCCTCCGTTCCTCGATTCTGTACAAATTTTGCCCCCCCTTAAAAAAAAGAAAGTTTTTTGAAAAAAACAAAATACATTATTGTACGCTGCGCCCGAGCATGCGCGGAAAAACGGCGGTGCATTAGGTCAAATTGTATGCAGTTTTCTTTTTAAAAAATGTGTCAAAAAACCCCAATTTTACTTATTGTACAAAAAAGATGAATTATGTCCTATATTGAATGAATGTGCAATTCTTTGATTCGTAACATAATTACTTAATTATTCTTAATGTTATTTTGATAACTTGTATAAAAGCAAAAACCCTTGCAGATCAGTATTTGCCCAAGAGCCACTTGAAAAAGAAATTTGAGACGCGTTGAATGCTAAATTTTATTTTAGCGTAGTGGACGTTATTATACTGTACGTGAAATTTTCCTTACTGTATATTTATTCTATAGTGTTTAAACTGTAGCGTAGAGAAAAAACTTGAAAATGAACATCACAAAAAGTATAAAAAAAATAAATAAATAAAAGTAAAATTCGAAGTAGGACCGATTGTTTTCTAGGGGGTCTATGATAATTTGCAATGTGATAATGGAGGAGGCGGAGTCATGTTTGTAAAGTATTAAAAAGTGGTATTCAACATTTTTTGTGGAAATATATTGAAAGAAAAAAATCGAAATGTATGAACAATGTTTAAAAAACGCGTCCGTTTTTTTCAGACATTGCACGTTTAAAAATAATGTATTTGAAAATGAAAATTTCAAGAAGGGTGTTTTTCAAACAACAATATTAATTATATTACCGAACTTAGCTCATTGCAGTACAATTCTTTTTAAATAATAAAAAGAAAAAAATCGAAAAATTTTGTTTTTAGCACAAATTTTGTTTTAATGGAGGTCGCGCTCAACAGCGACTTTTCTGCATTTTTAAAAAATTTATTTACGATTTGCTCCAAAACTTTTTAGCAAGAAGTGACATTTGATGGAAGAGTCCTCAGAAACTCAATTCAAAATTATAGTTGATACGTAAAAGGAATCAAAACATAGTAATGATAAAATTTATGGATTCTTTCAGTTAACTTGTTCTCTTAGCGCACATCGTTGGGTTTTTATAACTCAGTTTTTTAAAAATAGACAGTTTAATATTTAAATTTAAACAAGTAATAAACAAAAACCCCTTGGTGAAATCCAAACAGAGTTTTTTAATTCGTCCATTATTTATATGAGATTTCTGTACTTTATTGATATTTTCTACTGGGAAGTTCTGATCAATTTTCTGTTTTTGTTTATTAAAATTTTAACTGTTAATTTAAAAAAAAAATACATCGTCGCTTACAGGAATGCACACAAGTTTTGCGCACAGTCACAATCCACAGTTGTCGAGATCTGTAGTGTCATTCGCAGTTGGTTTTGTATTGAATTGATGTATTTATATAAATACCGACTTCAATATAAGAAAATTAGATGTTCTCCAATTTTACGCCATTGTCTGTCGTTCCAGAACTTGTTTCCTTAACATGGATTTTTAAAAAAACTTGGAATGGCTTTCACGATCTCGACATTCTGGTGTTTTACTTTAGAATATTTTGGAGAACCTAATTCTTTGACAAGAATTCTTTTTATTCTACCCGTTGAAAGAAAATTCTGCTGTTCTAATTACAAAATTTACGTTTTGCATTGCTCTTAAACCTTCTAGGGACATACGATACAGGGTAGAGTAAAGCAATCGGCATAACATCGTGATATCTTCATTTGTATCATAGTACAGTAGTACATAGACAGGTAATCCATTAGTATTCTCATTGGTCAATAATTGAACATATATTTAAACCACGAATACAAAATTAATGGACTACTATCATGAAGAACCTCGATCAGGGGAAAAGGGCGAAATACTACTAGCATGGGTATTCAACATTTTTTGGTATGGATCCTTACTAGTTGAACCATTTCATTCATAATTTTCATCTTTGAAAATTTCATTCAAATCGTTATCGAGAAAATTTCATTCAGTTCGAAATTTCAGTGAAAATTCCATCATCATTTCACTGAAATCATGAAAATTTCAGTTCAATGAAAATTTAATTTCAGTGAAATAAAATTGCATTTCAATCAGTGAAATCAGTTGGATGAATCATCAATGAATTTTCAATTAAATGAATAAATGAAATGAGATTTAATAAATGAAAATTTCATTTCAATGGAACTTTATTTCAGTGAAATGAAAATTTCATTGCAGTGAAATGAAAATTTCATTTCGATGAAATTTCAGTTCAATGAAAATTTCATTGAAATTATAAACATCTGAATTCAATAAAAATTTCAATTCACTGAAAAATTTCATTCATGATTTCAAAATGAAATCATGAAAATTTCATTCAACATTTTCATCAGCCTACCGTCAACGATTTTTGCGTTAATGATGACTCCTCTGCCGTTTGACACAGCTGAGGAGTCATCAATTACATTAAAATCCCAGATTTGAAATTCAAGTGAAAATTTCATTATCATTTCACTGAAATCATAAAAATTTCAATTCAATGAAAATTTAATTTCAGTGAAATAAAATTTCATTTCTATCAGTGAAATCAGTTCATTTCAATCAGTGAAATCAATTAAATGAATCAATCAGTGGATTTTCAATGTAATGAATCAGTCAATGAAATGAGATTGCAATAAATGAAAATTTCATTTCAACGAAATTTCAGTTCAATGACAACTTCATTATCATTCCATTAAATTTCTTGAAAATTTGAATTCAGAGATAATTTTATTCAAAATTTTCATCTTTTGCGATTTTTGCGTTAATGATGACTTCTCTGCCGTTTGACACAGCTGAGGAGTCATCAGGTACATGAAAATCCCAGATTCGTTAGCACCTGCCACCTGTAAACCATCCAGTATTTAAACAAAACTATTATGCAACCATCCAGTATTATACAAAACAAAACTAGGTATTGTTTTGAATGCTGCTCGTAATACTAAAGAAAATCGGTACCTATGGTACCTACTTTCAATCTCATCACTTATTCATACTCAATATTCAATCAGTTTTGAGGTATTTAAGCCACGAGAAATTGCTTTACATTGTTGCTACTTTCATGGCAGCGCCCTAAATTACATCGTATTACACATGGTAATACGGATGTATACTTTCTCTTCAGTATATGAATAGTATGAAATAATAAAATATTTATTCACTTTAATGAGTCGATCAATACTTTGAAAGGTATCGTATGTCTCTACTTCCTTTTTTTCCCCAAAATGATTTTGGAAAGAATTGCCCAAGTAACTTGAAATCAGCATCTTTTCACACTGATGAATTATTTACCTTAATATTCTCATTCCGTATCCCCCCCCCCCCCCCACCCGCACAATATGAATTCGTCACTTCTGTGATAGGTGGTACCTAATGTACCTTGTTGACCTGCGCAAAATCTTGTAATACTTTACAAATTTGTTTTGTATTGGTGAATTTAAAAAAACTCCATGTTCCTTTATATACATTTCAGTGACAGAAAAGCATTTTATTTTTAAAGCACATAACTTTGAATTATGGAGAAATTCTTCTGACGGAATCGTTATTATAATTTCCTATCAATTTTGTTTCTATATTTCTTGACAAATAGCGTTTTTTGTTGTTGTTTTAAGTTTCAACTATGGAAGAAACAGGATTTCCTCGTAAATTTGCCTGCTACATATAAGCCAATGTATCATTTCACTCCTTAATAATAGAGAATAGAAACTCTTTACGATATTATACACTTTTTGAACTTTAAAAAAAACGAAAGTAAAATCAATATTTCTTCTTTAAAATGGGTATTAAAGAAAAAAAGGTAAAATTTTTTTATTTGTGTAGGTTTTATTTAATTTTATGATTTGAAAAGAAAAATACAAATAAAGCCATCCTGCTTAGACTACTTACAAACGTTTATGGGTAGCCAATCGCCATTACTTGTCCTATAACGATAACGTATTTCTTAGAAGAATTTTACGTACGATTTTCAAAAAAGGGTCTAGTAGGTTCTCGAATGTGCGAAAGTCCGTTGAAGGTTAGGTGTCAGCTACTTGATCAAACTACACATCATTTTGTGTTTCAAATTTGGTATTTGGCCATCAAGTTGTGTTACCCTGCGTTGCGATAAAAATCCTATCACCATTTGCTACTGGAATTCGGACAATTTCACGGGCCTCGGTACTCATCGTAATTTATTTCAATAATATAATATTCTCTACCGCGACCCCTGAAATTCTCACAATTCCCGTACAGTCCTTGCGTTTTATTGCGTTAATATTTTCCCGATTATAGAAGGTTTAAAACTATTTTTTTTTAAATGCACTGCCAATATTGTTCAAACTCGCGGACTTTTTCACATTCGTACAATCTCACCCCGTTTTATTTTAGCATAGTAATGGCTATTCGCTCCCGAAATTCTTCTATTGAAGAATGTGAATTTAGAGTGAGCCGAAAAAGTGTTAACCGTTGAACGACTTGGAATTCCAAAAAATGCAAAAAATCTTTCACGGTAATATAAAGAAGATTCGTACATTATTTAAGAATGGAAGACAAAAAAACAAGAGTCTTCTTTTTTCATTTTAATTTTTTACCTTCCCCGTCTTTGTAAATAACGTTTGAAAGAAAAGTCTCTTGAAGAAATTTTAATGGACGCTTTGTGCATTGAACCACATAGTCCTCCATTGTATATAAATTTTATTAGGTACATTTTAATGAAGAGAAAACATTATTCCAGGGGATTTAATTGTGTAACACTTTATTAGGAGATAAGGGTCTACAAATCATTTGTTGTTATCACAAAAACATAGGTGTATGAGTTTGTAACTTAAGACAACATGGTTCTTAAAATATAAAATGTTGAAAACATGAATAGCAACTCCCTTGACGAGGAGTTATGTTTGTAGTTGACTTGTTTATTTTATTCCTCACCCTGTTCCTTCTGTGTGTAGTTGCGGAAAGAACTCGCGATTATGGGGAGCTCGAAAAAATGGTGATGCCACAAGTAATACACATATTCACTATTCACCAAGGCCTGTTCACTAAGCCAAAGAGACATCTCTTTTCGGTCTGACTCTGTTGGCAGAAGAGATTTTTATAGTATCCATGACAGGATTATTCAGTAACTTCTAAAAGAGAGAGTTGGCGGCCATGTTGACATTTTCGATCTCTTTCAGAGAGACACCTAATCAGGTGTCTTCTCGAAAGAGAAAGTCTCTTTCTCATTTCTCGTTTGTTTGATATTGAGTTTGTATCATCCTTCGTTCATCAGCTACCATATTGGTCATTTTGATGTATGTTTTTTCATCTCTTAAAGGTAAGTCGATTGTTCATTAAAATATATACATATTATCGATTCATGAGTAGGTAAGGGTTGAGAGCTATTCAGTAAAATAGACGAACCTGGGAGACACTTGAAGAGACTCTCTCCCGAGGGAGACTATCTCTCCCAGGAGACTTTCAAAATAAATAATCTATTTTCACTATCTCTTTTAGTGAATACGCCACAATGTAATGCCACAAGTAATGCATTGAAGGCGGAATGTGTGGTGAAATCGCAGGGCAAACAGTCGATAACCAGAGAGTGGATCCGTACCTCATTTCTGTCATCAGATGGCAAGATATAATAATTGTCACTTTTTTGAATTTTACAGGGGAGCCAACTTAAAGTTGCTCTACTCAATGAAAACTCGGCTATAACGTTTACTTAACTGAAATGTCTTTTTTATGTAATTTACTTGGGAATGAAATGGCGTTGTGAGCTTAACTCCCCATCTCAATACCAGCAGCGGTATTTTCAGAATCCCTGAAGGGTATCCTGACATATCACGTCAAGGATCAAAAAATTGGGAAGAAGAAGATGCTTCTTCCCAATTTTTTTCCATAATGCAAGAGGCAATGTCCAGGGATTCATCAGTTTAATAACATCGCCCCTTCCCCCTCGCAGGTTCCTACCTTAGTTCACATAGTACATGCTATGTACTAAATAGTTCACCTTTCTAGCAAGCGCGTTCACCCATCGCCTTGTTCCGTTCCAACAAAAATGTATCGAAAGAAGTGCTGTGTGGTTTCATTTTATCGATACTGAGGGGTTGAAAACTCCAAGAGTATATTTAATATACTAACGAGGAAGAACGATGGGAACGGTAAGGGTGGAAGGGATGAACGATAGGGACGTAGAGGGGTTGATGAACGGATGAACTAGCGGGAACTGAGTGGTGAAAATGGAGTGAGGTTAGGATCGCCCGTTCAGGGAGAACGTCAACTCTTTGGTCATCCATTCAGTTCGGATCCGCTCAGCACTGAACGCCACATCCCTACAGCAAAAGCAAATGGTTATTCACCTGAAAACGAGCATTTGCTAGACACCTTATGCTTTATTTGCTACATGACAGATGCACATTCTTAGGTTTTATTCACATAACCCCAGTGACACAAACTATAACCATATTGTAGTATAGTTCGGGATTTCATAAACATTATACTGCAGAAAGTGTGAAGATTTTTTTGGAATAATGCACTTCGACATAGATTTAAAATACCAAAATAAACCTAATAAACCCTTTTCGGATTAGTTTTTTCAAACATTTTCCGGTTAGCCCTTATCCTGGATCCGCCAATGACCACACCTTCCGGAGGAATCCATCGTCACTAGCTGGTTGAGTACTGGAGGCGAGCGCTCTCATCAGGCCGTCGAGAGAATAGTTTATTACATACTTGCATGCCCTAGTGCAAATAGTGTAACACTGATGTAAATGTCTATTCAGTGTCAAGAACAAGGAAAGTTCCTGTGTGGATCAAAAGAGTAAGGATACACGTTTGGCGGCCCCTGTCACTTGTATCCGTACTTGGGGCCTCCCATTTCAGCCTGAGAATATACATACCTATCAACAATGGGCTGACGCAAATTTCCTTCGTTTGAACCCCCTGAAGTCCCAGGCCATGATTTGTACTATTAAACCTTGTGACACTACTAAGTGCCCACCCTTGCTTTTAAATTCAGTCCCAATTCCATTCTCAGATAGGGTAAAGACTTGGGCATATCACTCAGCTATGATCTGGGGTGGTCTAGTCATACTTCGAGTATCTGTCAGAAAATCTATGGGTCACTTACACTCCATGAATAGCTTGTCATATTCTACTCCTGAACGTGTTAGACTGAACCTTGTCAAATCCCTTTTAATTCCAATTTTCACGTATGTTGATTTTCTATTCATATGTTCTGCCGATTCGGGGTCCCTAAGAAGGTTGGAATTGGCTTTCAACAATTGTGTGAGATATATTTTTAAATTAAGACCACGAGGGCACATCTCACCCTATGTTGATCATGTGCTGGGCTGTGGTTTACCTAGTTGATTATCTTAAAATACGTTTATTCAGATTCATTCACAAATAATGTGTCAGCAATACGCCATCAATGCCACATACCTGAGCAACATGTTTTCTCCGGGTCCTTCCTCCCGTTTGGGTGCATTGGCTCAAATTCATGCACGGAGCAGACCATTTTCTAATTCAATTAAGGTGGCTGGAACATCGCTCGGCACCTTCACGGGTGCGTTGAAAGCCCATTTCGGGAAATGAGCACTTCTCGCTCTTCTACCTGCGGTATTCTCTCATTTTTCTCTTCCATCCTACTATTTTCTTTTTCTTCACCTCCTTCATCAATTCCCTTCTTTTCACTAGGGATGGGACATAAAGAAAACATCGATATCGATGTCGATATTTTGTAGACAGCATCGATAACGATGTTTTATCAAGCCAAAACATCGATATTTTCGATATCGATATCCTTCTACGTGTTTCTACGAGTGTACCTTCAGAACGTTTGTTTTCTGAAACTAGCAACATTTTGACGCCCCAGTGCAATAGGCTGAAAGCAGAAAATCTGAAGAAACTTGTTTTCCTCCACTCACTCGACGAAGAGTTATTTTTCTAAACAAGTACATATATATTTCAGAGTTGGAATGTTTCTTATTTTTAGTTTGTAAATGACTGAATTCGGAATAAAATGTTTTGTTTCTTTTTTTTACTCAAATATTTCTGAAAATAAAAATAAAGTCATTCAGATGAAGTGAGCACTTTATGACCTGTAAGGAGAAGGAGTAACATGTGGATCAAGGAAGAGTGGGGAGGGGATCCAAGAGGAAAGAGCTGGTTGAAGGGTTTTCTGCCGATATCGGATCATAACATCGATATATCGATGTTATCGAATGTGAGGCATCGATGGCGAAAAATCGGAATATCGAAGTAAAACATCGATGTTTCGATAATATGTCCCATTCCTACTTTTCACCACCTTCTCCCTCTACATTTATCTACCTTCATTTTACTCTTCCTTCTCCATTCTTTCATCTCTTCCATTCTTTTCTTTCCTCTTCACCTTCTTTTCCAATCTCTTCTTTTTACCACCTTCTCCTTCTTCATTTTCTACTAATTTGTTATTTTGTTTTTCGGTCTTCTTTTCCCTTTCATTTATATTCTGTGTTCTTTTATAATAAATATTATATAAGTTACTTTGAGCTGTCCAAAGCTAGGCGGGAACATGTTCGTATTCTGGAAATGAAGTTATTATTATTATTATTATACGATACAGAGCTCATTTTTTGACATACAGCAACGTCATTTAGCTATTAAACCTGACATTGGCACATTTCTGTTGCCAGATCAAATGCGATCGAGCTCACAATCAGTAGGCATGATTTAGACATCCTAACAGACATTCTGGTACCACCCTCACCAGTTTCGGTCCATCTTTACGGCAACTATCGTTGAAAATCGAAAAAGCACCGTAACTCCCTCACTTCTCCATCTAGAAAGCTCGTTCTCATCTCAAATTGAAGAGTTCAACGAGCTGAACAAAAACCCAAAAAGAAAATCTGAAAAAGCTCATATTTTGACGATTGACAATTTGAAATTCCAACATAAGTAAGGAGCGACATCAAGCTGAAAACCGTCCACAAACTCGTTTCGACGGTATCAACATACTTCCATTCCTATGTAATGGAACATTGAAGTAAAAAAATTATTTTTATTGGCGTCATACAACTTGACAGCATCACAAGTAGGTAATCAATGGCAACTAACCGCAACAATATTGAAACGAGTTGAATCTGATGGGGCAGCTGCTTGAATTGACATCAAGTTGATACTAAAACGACATTTTATTTACAATAACTTTCGATGGATACTATTATAATGTATATAAACAGTGGTACACTCAATACAATTAACAGGTGTTGGTTTAAAAAAATAAAATTAACAGATCGCCTGAGAAATATTATTTTTAGTCGAAGAAATTTTCATATTGCACGATTTCTCTGTCTTGATTGTTTCGTTTGTCTCCCGTTCTGTGAGCTGTAACAGTGGTCAATTGGAAACTTAATTGTTGCACTAGATAATAAACTATACCAATCATTTCATGTTATTATCATCATCCCTAGTCATAAACATTTCTGCATATACTCGTATTATAATCGTAATACGTCATGAGCTATAAACTAACGTAAACCTAACAATCTTAAACCAACACAACAACAACAACAATAAATTATTGAGTCTCACCTTCATTACTCCACAGTTTCGAATTCTTCGTAAGGTCTGTGTTCAAGTTGTACTGAGGTTGTCTTCTGGCGTAAGCTACCGAAAGTTCAGATGATCCGACTACGGTTCCATTGAACTGAAAATTTAAAAAAAATATATATATATTAAATACAGTAGACAAGATAAGACGAATTTCAAGGGACCGTGAAAATCAGTTCGTCTTATCGAAAATTAGCCTTGCCAAAGTTCGCCTTATCGCTCGTCGTATAGAGTTTGAAATAACTTCCCTTTATTTTTCAAGAAATTTATTTTAAATCAAAACAAAGAGTAATGCTACATGAATGTATAAATATGCTCATTCAATTCGTGGTCATTCGATCTTCATTGTGGGTTAAAATATGAGTCAATGGTGATATGTTTTAATCGATTTTTTTGTTCATAATGTTACGTATGGAATTCGATACTAAGGAAAGTGGATTGATCAACTCCTTCGAAGCCTTCCAAGAATTTCTGAAGTGTTTCCATTGCATCCTTGGCTTCACGAGTTGTAGGTAGCACGGGAGGTTTAGGCTCTTCTTCGCCATCGGCGTGAGCGGCGTCATCGTCTTCCTCACCAGGTTTCAAGAGAGGAACATTAGAGAGTTGTCGCAACCATTTTCCGAAAAACGCAATTCTAAGACGTGACTCTGTTCTAGGGTGACAAACTCGGATGCTAACTATCCAACGTAAGTTCCATGAGAAAGTTATGTTACGTAATTCCGGACATATTTAGAAGTGACGTTAACGTAATAATTTGTCAAGTTAACCTCTTTATTCTCATACTAGCTCGTAACATAATTATTCAGTAATAGTAATTATTCAGTAATAGTAATTATTCAAATTTTATTGGTTTTCTATGAGTTTTGAACAATTTCTAGAAGAGCAATTGTGCGCTTTTACTGTACGCACGGCACGGTGAGACCTTGGGTCCTTTGTATAATTCTAAATACCCGCAATACTTGCGAATTATAAGGCACTCACTTACTGTCCTAATGGCTTTCGGATGGCAATGCTCAAGATGAATAGGTACACGAACCACATGAAGTTCAAGCTTCAAAATATACCCAAAGAGAATGCAAATGGCGGAAAACCTTCCGGAGGCCGGCTCCTCCTGTCTTTCTACAAAATTCGGAGTGACGCGATAGCGTAGCCACGGAGATCGAATTTGGTTATCCGGGAAGAAGTTTACTTATCGAGTTACGTAGTACGTAGCTTTGAGATGTGCGAAATGCATCTTTCCAATAGTTACGTGGGGCTGGACAACGCAAGTCTTGAAAACGCTAAAACTTACTCCTCGAACGTTTACGTTCTCTCTCCCGTCGTCGATTTTTGGTTGCGACAACTCTCTAATATCTCTGTCGGTAAAATGTTCTGTTACGGTAAGGTGGTTGTCCACATCAACAGATTCACTGAACTGTTGCCCAGCGACAGCCAAGATCCCTGTAACTGTCTCCCAATCAGCAGCGTCTACAGTTTCCACATCCAGTGGCTCGACAGAAGCTTCAGTTCCCATTGAAAATCCACATTTTTCGCCATGTTTTCACTGAAGAGATGAGACTATTGAGAGCGGCATGTGGTTAGGAAACGTTCAATCTGATTCAACATCATGAATAACTGACCTGGCTACTACCCATGAATGAGCGTACCTGCAACGGAGTTTGCTACGCCATCCTGTTCGCCTTATTGAGTCTATGACGACATCAATTCACCATACTGTGTCTACGAGGTCCTACCGTTCGCCTTACTGAGTCTCAAAGTTGGGAAAATGGAGATCACCTTATCTACTGAACCTTTTCCAAACAGTTTGTGCAACTGAGTCAAAAACACTCAGGTTGAGACAGGAATGTCAGGGGGACCGGAGCTTAAGTTCGCCATATAGAGTCAGTTCACCTTATCGAGTCTCGACTGTATATAATATATATAATATATATATAGGTATATACACGTACTGCAGATGTAATTACTTCAATGTTCTTTTTCTACTTCAATGGCCATAATAATTTGTAAAGTAAAGTAAACAGCTATCCCAGGCTGGGGCTTTTCGTCCGACTGCCCTACCAGCATCACGAACATGACCAGCTGTCCTCCAATGATAGGATCAGAATTCGGTCTGATCATTTCGCTCTTTACTTGGCTACTCACTGCCTTGAGTGGAGAGGGGTTCGCCCAACAGCTACATGGGTCACACATGGACGTGTCACTATGTTTCACAGCGGTCACTCATCCAAGTACTAACCACGCTCGAGGTATCTTAACTTCGGTGATCTCACAGGAACAGGTTTATTCCACTAGATAAGGCCGTTTGACCATAATAATTTGTCCAAGAGGCCTAATTGTAACAAGTCCCAATAAAGAATTAAGTCTAAACCTGGTCAAATGAAAATGATGAAAATCATACTCGTACTTACATTTGAAATAGCTGCCGCAGCAGACTGAAGATCTTCAAAAGTGACGAAACCTCGCCTACAAACAACAAAGAGAAGACAAAGTTCGCATTAACAAATACGGTGGAAGATTCAGGGTGGTCACCAAAACAGCCCACATGTGGAATTCTAACCAGTATCGATTCTTACCCCTTTTCGGATTCCATAGTGATGTTAACAATGTTCCCTAGGTCCGCAAACGTTTTTCTCAGCATGAGCTCATTGATGTTATTCCCCTGGACGCACACGGTGTTGCCAACCGTCTTCTCCTGAACCTTTTCCTTAACAGGTTGTTCTTCTTCCATCTTTGCAATCATATCGTACAGGGGCTAATTATAGAGAAAAGAGGATTTGATTATAAGCAGGCCCCTAAATATCCAGTTACAATCTGTAAACTGATCATTTTATACATGGGTTGATGTCAATATGAAACAAAGTTGATAAAATACGAACAAAACAAATTTGTTTTTTTGGATAGTACGAATAACTGAGTGTGTAGCTGAATTCACCAGTAAGCAATAACAGATAGGGTAGGTAGAGAACACCAAGAACTAGTGTGTCGTCCTGTTCACGCAATCTATAATATGAAACAGCATGAATATGTGCCAACTGTGTGGTAGGTAATATTTAGACACCACACAGTTGAAACATTCATGTTGTTAGGTACAGCTTTGCACGAACAGTGCAAATATCACTCACCAAACCGTCTCAATGATTGCACAATAAACAAACAGTAATTACAGGAGACAAAAAAAACAAGTCTAGTTCTGGTCTTCCCTACCCTATTCTGTTAGTCCACTAGTCAATATCCAGATTAACTAATAGTAAGCAATAATTATAAGAGATAACAAAACATCATTAGGTACACATCATGTTAAATTCAACTACAAGTACACTTGCATGCAAGTTAAATAGTGGTTCAAGATGAGAGCAATTACCTTAGGCTTTGGCTTTATAGGCTCTTGGTCATTGTTACCACTAAATGGTTGGTAACCACTAACAGTATTTCTTTCCAATCTGAAATGGTAACAATTAACATTATGTAACACATGTAATTCTTGAATGCTTCAATGACACAACAAGTTGTCTCTGCACAATAAATGCATTTCATTATTTACTAGTCAGAAGCCCACTGTGCTGATAGGGCCGGTAGCTGCGGAGCCCACACAGCTAATCAGGAAGCCCACCCTGCAATCCCTCAGAACCACCATTCCAAATTTGAGCCTCGGGGTTGAAAAGGAAGAAAAGTGGCCTGTCACCTAACCCACCAGTCCCACAGAAGCTCCACTGAGCCTCGTAGGTTGAAAAGGAAAGAAATTGGTCTCAGAGCTCACTCAGCTGATCACGGCAGGGACCCACTTTGTCATTCTTACCCAGCAGCCCCACAGCTACTCATCGGATATTGATGAGGTTTTTTCAATATCCCACGGCTCATCGGATATTGATAATTGACGGTGTTTTCACTATAAATAAAAGCTTCCTTCGCGAAGGACGCTTTATTAGAGAGTTTCTGCAGCACCCTCACAACGAAACGAAACGGAAAACGACACCAAAACGGAAATGGCGGATAGGGCGACCAAAGTCAGATGCTAACTTTTTTCGAATCAGTTTTCGTTCAGCTTTGGCATCTACCGGCTGGTGAAGTCACGCTAACGTTATGTTAACCTATCTTTAATCCATTTTACTCCGTGGTGAATACAAATCTATGTCCACACATGGTGTCAAGTCCGCATTAACATACACGAAGAAGCAGCTGTGAATACGACACTCTACATTTATTTTCTAAGGAAAACAGATGAAGGCAGGTAGCGTTATACAGATGTAAGGTTATATTACTTTTCGGCATCTCAACCCGACAAAAGCTGACACGAACGAGATGATGAAAGCTGTGTGAGGGTGCTATGAAAACTCTCTATTTACCGCGAAAACACCATCCTATCCTAAGCTTTTTATATAATAGGATTAATATTATCCCATCTGGTTTATGTGGTGTGTTGCGACGTGTGTGACAGCATCAGAGCCAAAAGGCTGAACGGATTTTCATGAGTGTGGTATTATTGTGATCAGCGAGTTCTATGAATCCTACCTACCTAGCTAGTTCTGTTTATCGGCATCGCGTCACACTTTTTGGTGGACTGCCCTCCAACCCAAAAATCATATCCATGTTAAAATGAACTTGAAGAAAGAAAACTCTTGACATTCAATGACACTATGACAGTGACTTATCTTGTTGGATAAGCGCCATTGCACAATGATTATTGCTGATCTACTGGTAATATTATTAGAAGCTAACCACAAGTGGAGGAAAGTCGTCCGAGAATGTCGAAAAGGACATCAAAGCCTCCACGGGCCGGACTCCTTTTTGTGGGACATGCCGTTCAGGATTTATTTTATTCAATGATCGTGAAATCGTGACTTCACCATCAGAATAATGGCCTGTAGGGATGGGAAAAAACGTGGAGTTGTTTCGAAGAAACAGTTTCTTGAAAAGAAATGATGAACCTGTTTCTCAAAACTTGAAACAACTGTTTCAAAAGAACGGCCACAGACAAAATGAACTGTTACTGTCTTGATTAGATTTCGGGTCTCTAGGTTGCCAGTAGTCCATCAGTCCATTGCGAGAGACAGCTTCGCAGCAGGACAAACGAAGAAACAGTTTCGCGTTTCTGTTGTTTTGGCCGAGAGCCAAAATTTCTTGAAGCGTTATTGTTGCCGAAGCTGTTATTTTGTAACAGCTTTCCCAAAACTGTTTCATACAATAAACGAAATGGTTCGTTTCCTTTGACAGCTGGTTGCACTCATGTTTCTTACTGTCCCACGTGATTCGTAATAAGATCGTGAAAATTTATGTCCAACCTGGAGTGGCCAGCCACTCAATTGGTGGGGCTTTTTTAGAAGCGGAGTTGAAGATCTCAAGATGGGTTCCTGGGTAGCTATTCATCGTCAGGATTTAAGTATTAGTGGACCCACATATTTCATAATTTTTCCAGTAAACATAAATATATGACAGAGACATACGAAACAGGTTCGAACCAATAAGAAATTTGTGTAACTGCCATTATCAAGTGCGAATTTTTCGTGGCTTCTGTCAGATGCCTACCACCGCCCGAGCCCGTTGTATTTATTTAGTACGACGGATTTACCAGTTATTTATCAATAAGGTACCAAGGCCTTAGGTGATTAGTTTTAAAATGCTTAGTCCGACTTGCCACACCGACTATTATGCACCGACGCTGCTAAGCAAGAGAATGATTTCTTCAGAATTTCTGCAAATAAGGCTCGACTACCACCCGACTACACTTCCTAAGATTCAAAAAACATACCCAAATAGGTAGCTTGATGTATGTACCTTCGTTCCAACCCTCTGGGCCTTTTGAACCCCGACATTTCTTCTCTTTTAGGAGCCTTTTTGATGGCGGGTATGGCGCCACTCCGGATCAACTTCTTGGCGTATTCACGAGCGTCACGCCCCTCGATTTGAGGGCGCTTCACCGGCGCCGTTCTTTCAGGTTCCTGTCTCGGGGCTTTCAGACTTTGTAGAGCTTTTTTCTGTAATTATAGAGAAATTATGAAACAATAGTGAAGATGCCAAGACTTGCATGACCACCTTAGACGAATTATCAAGGTTTCACACATCATGTTAATACATCTGGAAATTCTGAAAGCAATAATTTTAATAAAGGTCCCAAATTATAAATTATTTAAGCAATTACATTACAGAATTTCTAGTAAAAATCCTCAACACTACAGAGAGAAACGAAGTTCGACAAAAACTGCTTCAAGGGGCAAAATGATGCAAAGCAAATGATTTTTGAAAATCGGAATTAACATAGTTGCATATGCATGGTGGGACACCAATTAATAGGTATATATCAGCTTACCAATCATATTGGTATTACACTCAACAGGTTCCAAGTAACGGATCCATACATGCTACAGAACTCCATCTTTGCCACAGAAAAATTTTGTTGCTGAATTAAGCCATCATCTCATATCACAACAAGGTAGGAGCTTTGATTTTTCCTTCTTTCTGGGAGATATAAACATCGGCTTACTATCACCTAGCTCAATATCTGATATGTATACAGATATTCTACATGAACATGGTTACGCCTCCATGATCACTAGTCCTACTCGTACCGAAAGTAATACTCCCTCCTGCTTAGATCATATATTGGTTTATTATTTTCAATAATGAACCATTGGAATCGAGCATGAAAAAAAAAATTCTTACCCCCCCTCAAAATTTGATGGTTTACGTTTCAAGGTATGTAGAATCCAAAACTGCAATAAAAATATTTCTGTCTGTCCGCCGTACGCCGTACACCGTACGCCGTACGGGCCACTTTTCTTAGTTACCATGAAAAAAAATTGATGAAATTCGGGTTATAGGTTCCGTTCGGGGTCTAGTTGGTCCTCGAAGCTCGACGTTACTGTGAGTCATCTCTAAGGGGTTCAAAATAGGGGTTGAAATTTTCAAAACGCCTATACCATTTTTTTACGTAAATATTTTTACGGTTTTAAATAGTTCTTGAACTTGCGAGTTTTTTAAGACCATCCGGAGCATCGTACGTCCAGCCGTTCGTTCACAGTAAGGCCCCGAAGTTTGCACCGACAGGCATTTTCGACTCCAGTGTGAATGAAATTGTATACAATTCAAACCAAATCTCGTAACCAGAGACGCGCCCACAATAGGAATTTGTGAATACGGCCAATCATTGGTAGGGATCACCTGATTATATTGGCGGAGTATGAAGTCGAGTTGGTTATTCTGTGATATTATTTAATTTGAAAAATGATGGCTCTTTTGGAGTTTGTTGGTAGGTAGTGAAACTTGAACAAACGTTGAAGTATTATTAATTGATGGGTAAATTATTACTACGGTAAATCATTACTCAACGGTAAATTATTACACAACGGTTCACTATACCATCTACGTAGAAGGGGCTGGAGTTTGTTGGTAGGTACTTTTGCAACTTTTTTCACTCCTCATCAACAATTTCTTTTCAGAACTTCATTATGTGTGTTTCTTTTTGTTAGGTACTGTTTGTCATCGGCAGAATTATTTTAGCAACATTTAACTCGTGATTTAGGTAGGTACCTAGTAACGAGTACCGGGGGGGGGGGGGGGGTACTAACCTACGGAGGGTCTGCGATCTACATAATTATGCATAGAATAGTACATATTATATTATGTAGACGGGTTATCTATACATAGAGCTGTGATCTGTAACAGAAGGGTATTCTATACAAAATAATAAACCGTTGTGCAGGGATTTGCAGCGTTTTTTGAAGTGTACTCACCCAAATGAAGCTACAAGTGCAGTAATAGATTATAGAAGTTCAGATCATCTCCCTACTGTAGTATCGATAAATCATGTAAATCTGAAGGGTCCGCGAGCTACACCAGCCAGAAAGTACAAAGAAATTAATTATCAATCCTTGAAACAATCCATCTCCTCCGAATCATGGTCACATGTTTTTGAACAAAATTCAGCAAGCGAAGCACTAAAAATATTCTACAAAATATTCCATGAACAAATAGAAAAGAACAGTCATGAAAAAGTGTACACTAGTAAAACGAAGAATCAAACCTTGGATGACACAAGGGGTTCTAGAGTCAATGAAGCAACGTGACAAATTATACAAAAAACATACTGATGATAAGAAAAGATCAAAATTGCTTAACCAACCTATTGACGAGGAGCTAAAGAGGAAATATAACTCATATCGAGATTGGGTTGAATTAGAAACCTCAAAGAATCTTATTACTCCCAGAGATTTAATGAAGTCACGACTCCACGGCAAACCTGGTCCCTAATAAATGAAATAACTCAAAGGAAATCCCAAAATGACCCAAATCAAATTTGCAGTATTATCATAAACAATGCAAAAGTTACTGCAACAGAGTCTATTGCTGAGCATTTCAACAACTATTTTATTAACATTGCTGAAAAACTAGTTCGAGGTAAATCTCAAAAACTCCCTGGCTTATTGAATCCCGGGGAAATAATGCACCACATTAACGCACTCAAATCTGCCTCTTCAACAGGACCGGACAAAATAAGTGCAAAAACACTGAAATTGTGCGTGGATAGTATTATTGATCCTCTTACATATATCTTCAACCTATGTCTAGAGGAAGGTACCGTGCCAGACTCACTGAAAATAGCTGCTGTAACCCCAATATTTAAAACTGGAGATCGTAGGGACATGAATAACTATCGCCCAATCTCCAATATTTCACAAATTGCTAAGTTGTTTGAAAAATGCTTGAAATCCAGATTAGTTACTCATTTACAAAACACAAATTTTCTTGCGAAAAATCAATTCGGATTCCAATCAAACCTGTCAACAGAAGATGCCATCTTGGATCTCACTGAAAATATAATTAACAATCTAGAAGCTAAAAGGAAAGTCTTGACAATCTTTATTGACCTCAGAAAGGCTTTTGACACAGTTAACCATAACATCCTTCTGAGGAAAATCCAAAATGCCGGAGTCAATGACGTTTGTCTTAAACTTCTGACAAATTATTTAACTAATCGAACTCAATATACGAAACTGAATAACATTGAAAGTTCACTATCAGTAATAAAAAATGGTGTCCCCCAAGGAACAATACTTGGTCCTATACTCTTTCTAATATATATTAATAGCTTATGCTCCCTAAATGTAAATGGTCGTGTAGCCTCATATGCTGATGATACGTGTATCACGATTTCATCAAAAACATGGAAAGAAACTTTTTCTTTAGCCGAGAAGATCATTAAAATAATTAATGAACACCTTGAAGAAAATCTCCTCTCGCTTAATATAGATAAAACTACATATGTGTGCTTTTCCTACAACAAAAAGGGATCACCTCCACCTGATATGTGTCTAAAGTTTCATACTAATGACTCCTGCCATCCAAATTGCCCTTGCACCACTTTGAAAAGATCAACCACTGTTAAATATCTTGGACTCTTAATAGACGAGAACTTGAAATGGTCAGAACACATCGCAGTTTTAGCAAAAAAAATTAGAAATTTATCCTACATCTTTTATCGAACAAGAAATATTATTTCCTTGAAACTAATCAAGCAATTATATATGGCACTTATCCACTGTTTGTTAACCTACGCAATTACCTCATGGGGATCTGCCTTACAAACCCATCTTCACACCATAAAAACCGCACAAAAATCAATAATTAAAATCATCCTGAAAAAAAACATGAGATGCCCAACAGAACTAATATTTAAAGGATTTAATGTAGTCACAGTAGATGATATATACAGACTACAGGTTATTAAGTTTTTTTCAAAAAGAATGGACAAATTACAGGTTATAATGCATTCCACGAACACTAGATTCCCAAATAAATATAAAGTGCCATATAGGAGAACCAATGTTGGACAAAACCACCCAACATATGTTGGTCCCAAACTTTTCAACCAAATTCCTGATTATATACTTAACACCAAACCTTCTGTCAGGCAAAAAAATATTAGGGAATTTATTAAAAAAGTGAGTGAGTGTTTGATGTCCTTCTAAATTTTGTTTTGAGTTTTGTTTTTCCAGTGTTCAATTTTAATACCTTTCTATAATATTTTGTCCCCCTTTCTGTTTAGTACGTGTTTGTACCTGTGTTGACTGTTTGAAGTGTTCAGGTTTTATATTAATAATGTTTGTTTAGAATATATTATAGAGTACATAAGTTGTACCTACGCCACCCCAACATTTAAGTGCCCACAAACAGGCTAAACGCCTCGTGGGATTTGTTTTAGATTTGAAATTTTTTATGTTCATATTAAATACCTTGTACCTATGGTACATCAAATACCTACATTCACCATGTACTTTTATGAAGTTTATGTATTGTCTATAACAAATAAAGCATTTAAAAAAAAAAAAAAAAAAAGGAACGAATGGATTCTTGGTGGTTTTGCCCACCACCAGAATCTAGACTGATACAATAATTTTACACAATACATCAAACAATAAGGATGAATAGGTATAATACAGAAACAGTAGGTAGGTCTAGGTACCTATTAGGTAGGTACGCGTTCAGGTACACATTAAGTAGAATGAATAAAACAAACTATTACAACTCGTACTCACCCGGTAAGGCAAGGATTTTTAGGTCGAAAAAACTTTATAATGAAATCTCAATATACCTTATGGCTGGAAGTTGAAAAATTTCTGATAGTTGAAAATTTGATGAAACCGTAATGAATTCACTATACTGTTGAATGAGTAAACAACTGACCTTCCGTTTGAGCTTTTCATATTTGTTCTGGAGCATTATTTCTTCGTCGGAGAAATTGGGTGGCAAATGCAAATAAACCATAATGACTGTTTTTAACAAACGACACGTTTTCTTATAAATGGATGGGACATGAAAAAATTAGAATTCTATCTGGCGAAAATGAAAACGAAGCCATGAAAATAACAACATGTTTGTTTGTTTGACCATCATTTTTGACAGTGAATGGTGGACGCGAAACCTTAGTCCGTGCTCCCATTGGTTGTGCGAAGTGGAATAAGCTCATGGAAGAAATGAAGCGCTAGATGATGTAACCTACATGAAGCTTGGAGATTTCTATCCAAAGCCATGCCAAGATTTTTAACTCATTAACCTTCTCTAAAATTTAAATTACCCGTTAAGTAGGAATTTCGACAGAAAGGCCTGCATGCCATGAACCAAGTTATCAAAATTGTTGTATATGTATCTCTTCTCTGTGCATAATCGGGATAAGAAAAATGAATTTTAAAAATTTCGATTACTAGCCAAAATTCTTTGCTCTCCACTTGCTACGGCCAAAGTGGGCCACAACTATAATAGTGGCCCAAGGCATTAGAAAAATTAATTTCGCTAGGTACTTACATGAAGTTATGAAGCGAGCATGGATGATTGGATTGACGTATCCATGTTCAAACATCGATGATCGTATATCGATTCGTAAGTTGACTTCGATACAGACTTCGATGTATCGTTCACAGTTCTTGGCCCAGAAGGAGAAATAAGTGGAAAAAATAAAATAAAAATCATCAGCCAATATGGCTGAATCACAAATAGACACAACTGTGATGTTGACAACAAATTCGAAGATTTTAGTGACCGTGGACGAAGCTTTGCAAGATATTATTGTCGTCTCGTACGCCGTAGAGAGCAAATTGTTCCAGGGAGTGCTTCTGGACTCTACGAAAAGGTAAGGATAATTACCTATCTCAACTTCCAAATCGGCCAACTGTTCGTGGGGCACACCTAATCCCTGCCACATTCTTTCTATAATGGTAGGCCCTAACGTGTTTTCAGTTAATTTACGAAAATACGTTTTTTTAAATTCGCCCTTGTATGGGTGCTATTGAGGTGTAAATTCTTCTGTTGGGGGGGTTTATCTGAGAAATTCCGGGACCCTGATGTATCATTAGTTGGCGAGTCATCGAGAACGTCATTATCTACCACATTGTGCATTTTCATATTAATTTTTCAAATCCCATTTAATTTTCAATTTGGCTTCCTTTTCATAGGAATTTGATTGATTCCTAAGTCCTCACTTTACCTACCTAGCTGCTAATTAGTTTTGAATCTTAGCTGGTTCGTATCGAAGATGTATGTACCTGCTTACCTAGGAGTACAACTACTAGGTAGGAACTACCTACTAACTTATCGTGGAAGAATGTAATCAAGTCTGATGTAAGTCATTCATCTACCTCGGATTTTAGTTATCTCGTTGCCGAAGTAGGTAGAAGTGTAGTGGATTGATTTCTACAATTTCGACCCCAAAAAACTTACCTTTATTGTACTTATTAGCCATGTGTGGGTCTGCATAATTTTATCTTCAGTGTGGTCAGCCAGTTGTTCTTTGAGGGTATTAGATAACTGCGCGAGCACATGAAAGCAATGCCCATTGTTGTCTGATCGATTTCTCATTGACATACTTACCTTCCTAATAATGATTTCATTAAAGTTGAATAAGATCATCAACTGTTAGTCTCATTTTTGAATGGATTTCGACGTGTATGTTCCTCAGGTGTTACCTTGGCTATATCGGCATGAAAATCGTAATAACAGTTGATGAATCCTGGCATAGATAAATTATTGTAGATGACCGGATATTCAGATTTCATTAACAAATTTCAGCATTAAAGGTGGTTTTATGATGTTCATTCCGTTCCAAGTATACTTATTGCAAGATGCTTGACCTTAAAATTGATATTACCAGTAAGTTTAGTGTTTGGGCGAGCTAACTGGTTTAAGGTTGAAAGGGCAAACTTATACAGACGTCAATAGCCCATAGTGTCTGTTCGAAAGCCCTAAAGCGATTACTGGAGCCGGCCTGGGAACTGCAGTTCCATAAAACATGGAAAACGATACCTTACAAGCTCATGTTCACTAAATCCTTAGTAACCTCGAAAAACCCTGCTTTTACACCCATAACACCCCTTTTACACCCATAGCACCCCGATCGGACTATTCCGATTTGGGCCTAAATGGGGCCTGTGTGCGAAAGAACGAATTTTTTGGACCGAAAATAAAGGTAGATATGGATGCTACATATGGATGATACGGCGGACGGACATTGTATTTTTGGAATTTACACACCTTGAAACGTAAAAGAAAACTTTTTTTTAGGGTGTTTTCAAAAAAAAATTTTGCTGAGCGAATACACAGAATAATAAACCGAAACTGAAAAAATTGCAACTTCTTCGAGGTTTTTTACTTTTTCTGAAATACGCAGACTAGATACGAGATGGCAAATTCCAGAATCTGATTCTACACCCCAAAAAACATAGAACCTTTCAGAAAAAAGTGTATGATTTAAAAAAAATGAGATTGCCCTTTTCGAACCCCCTGTTGACTGGAGTATAATATTAAAAAAATGTTTCAAAACATGAGGACTCCTTTATCGAACTTCCTATATTGATTTTGGTTCAACAATTATCGTTAAGGATAATTATTTATTAGGTAAATGTTTTTGCCCTCAGGTATCTTCCCTGCAAGCTAGACGATGCTGTCAACGCTGTGTCCGACTCCAAATCTGAAGTGCCCACAGAGGAGGACAAACTGTATTTTAGTGTGAGGCAGAGGTTCACTTACTTCCAGGAGAAGCACGTAAACCATATTCACCTCCAAAAAAAAGTAACTTCCAAGTCCAAAAACCAAAAAATGACAGTAAGACTGAGACCTAGGCAAGTGCTTTGTTCGAAGTGCAAGTCGATTTGCAGCGAGAACTCTGAAAACGTTAATTCCCATCAAACTAGGAGTAATAATGATAAAATACCCGAACCTCCTGAAAAAACACCCCCACGTCCGCTTTTCACGGAGAATCGCAGTGATAATTTACCTCCGCCTTTGCCAAACAGTTCGCCTTCGAAATTGTGTCCGTCGTTTGTGCCGAGGATACCCCGAATTTCGCAGCGTATTAGCGAAAATACTGAGAACAGTAAACCGATTAGTAACGGGAGTGGTGTAGTTCCTAAAGTCGAAGAGGAGTTCTGGCTCAAGCCCCAGGAACTCTGCGAGGAGGACGGGAGGGTGGGGGACGATGAAGAGGACAGGCAGATGGTCCTTAGGAAGAAACGCAGCGTTGGGTCTATGGAAGACCTGTGGGATGAGACTGTTTTTGAAGAGGGCAACAAAAAAGCTAAGACGACTCCAGTAATCAAAATTTCGTTTGGATCTCAGGGCGAAGGGACGGTTTTGAAGATACCGCCAAAGGTTCAGGGGAGTGAGAGTGAAGCCGAAGAAAAACCGAAGTCGCTGCTCGAGGCGAAAGCTGCGAAAAAGGCGATGAAGAAAGCGAAGAAGGAAGCCAAGAAGAAGACTTTGGGGTCGCCCATGAGGACCAGGAGGAGCGCCACGCCTGAGTCCGATGCTCTGCAGTACCGCAAGCACAGGCATAAAATGAAGCACAAGAAGAAGCACAAAGCCGACAAGCCTGACGATGACATCAAGGAGCGTTGCCTGAAGCAGAAGTTGTCCATAAATTTGAAGAGAGTGACGCCGACGACGTACGAGAAGGCCGAGAGCAGCAGCAGTGGCAGCGATTCGGCGAGCCCTGTGAGCGAGGAGGTTCCCGATTTCCCGGCTGCTGACCCCATCGAGGGGACGAGCGACGTGAACTCCTGCAAGACGACGGACGGATCTGTGGTGGCTGTGGGGGACATCGTCTGGGGAAAGATCCAGGGCTGTCCCTGGTGGCCAGGAAAGGTGGGTTAGAGGAGACAATGTCTCTTTTATTGTATTCTTCCATGTTCTTTCATAAAATACTCACTTGGTGGGACAATGCAATATAGTTCATATTAATTAAGGCCCTGTAAAGGGACAAATAAGGCAAGGACTCTCATCTTTTTGGTACCGAGTGTACCAAAAAGACATTGTCATCACTTTTGGGAGGTGAAAATTTTGGTTTATTATTTTCAATAATGAACCTTTGGAATCGACCATGGAATTTTTAACCCCCCCCCCCCCCCCCTCAAAATTTCATGGTTTACGTTTCATGGGACATAGAATACGAATATCGAATAAAGATAAGAATACGAATATCGAATAAAGATATTTCTGGCCGTATGCCGTCCAGCTTTTTCCTTAGTTCCTACGAACCAAATTCCACGAAATTTGGTGTACGGGTCCCGTTTGGGCAGTAGTTGATCCTCGAAGCTCGGCGTTACTGTCACTCAACTCTTAAGGGGTGAAAAATGGGGGTTGAAATATCCAGAGTATCCCTATCTCGGAAAATTTTATTTCGATATGTCGGTTTTCTCGCATTTTTAAAAAGCTTGTTTTTTTCTGATTTTTTGAGACCATCTGGAGCATTCTGCGATGTCTCCATAAAATTTGCGCTATAGAGCAGCGTGTGTGCAGGCGTCAAGCTGGGTTGAGAGCGCACATTGCTTGTCTCGCCACCTGGTGGTCTAGCAGGTTCTTACACTTGAAATCAGAGGTTCGAATCCCGGTTCTGAGACCGGATATTTTTACTTCACATCAACAATAATTTCCCTTCAGAACTACATTTTTGTTTCTTTTTGCCATTTTAGCTACTCCTTGAACATTCAACGCATGATGTTAATTTGTAGTGACAAATAGGTACTAAACTATGTAGGGGCTGTGATCTATACAGAAGGGCTATCTATACAGAGAGCTGTGATCTGTAACATACAGAAGTGTTCTATACAAAATAATAAACCGTTGTGCAGGGATTTGCAGCGTTTTGGTCCTCCAGAATCAATATTTCCACTCGCCTATTGAACCTTTTTTTGGTTCCGTGTCATTTTATCTGTGTCCGCAAATACTTGCAGCATGAATAACTTTAATTTGAAAGTAAGGCCAGCATGTGCAATTTGGAGGGCATGTGCCCTAGACGGCCCCGTGCAAATTTCATCCATACCGGTCTTGGAACTTGCTTTGCACAAACGTAAAACCCTTCGCCCATAACCAAGCGAAGTATTGGTCGTGATGAGCTGACATTTCGAGGGTAGATGCTAGTTGGGCCCCAGGCAGCCCTGTATTATTTTAACCAAAATTGAGCTTTAGCTTCAAGTTACGCCTGCGGAATCACATTAACTTGTTCTGCAAACATAACTTCGGTAATGATGATGTAGCGTGCGCCATTATAGAAACTTTTCCACCCATATAAACAATGATCTGATTTTATGGATGGATTTGAATATTCAGTAGTGGCTATGCAGTTCGTTTAGTTGATATTTTTATAAACTGATATTTTTATTTTATATTTGTATGGACCGATATCGAATTTTGCCATCTCAAATGATACGTTTCGATTTTGGCGTATATTCTAACTTCGATTGAAGTGGTTAAATTTACATGTCGTACAATAATGTTCACATAATTTGCTCCATATTTCCATTGACATTGGAACTGCAATTGCAATAATGGACCGATCGTTGAACAACAAAAAAAGTCGAAAAAAGTTTCTTGGCCTATGGTGTAACATGGAGGTGGTGTGGTTCACACTTTTTGAAAGGCGCGATTTCCCTAGTGTGTGATTCACAGTTTTGAGTCGTTACAATATTCAAGTGTAGAGAAAACTGTTATCAAAATTATTTACACACTACTCAGTACTAAGTTAGTTTCCAACTAGAATGAAATGTCTAATGAGTAATAAATTATAAGAATTACAAATCTATAGTGAAGTTCATCAAGAAATGCGACGTTGAAATCTAATAATTAACTAAATCACAAAACAATGTAATTCTAATACGTAGCATGGCTAAGTATAATGTAAATTGTGAGGCCAATAAAGGAGAAAAAAAAGTACTAGGTAAACTAGGTATCCTTCTAGGTACTCAAAGAAGCAAGATTTTAAAATTATATTAATTTGTACTGTCATCTGTATGGTTTTATCTAAAATAAGACTGTGCCAACCGGATCGAGGTTGGAGTATTTGATCTAGAGGAAAAAAATGTAGGAGGCATTTAATTTTGAACTTACCTACGCCAAAATAATATTAATTGCAACGCAATTCTTAGCCCGACCCCCAACTAGTTTTTTTGTCACATGTCACACTTTTTTGTCCCGCGATACCGTCGCTAGGGAAGCTAATTTCTATGCTATTCATTACATTACATTCATTACATTAAAGTCCTAAGGAGGTATTTAGCCTCCTTAGGACTTTAACTTGACATTGCCCAGGCCCCGAATCAGCTGAGTGGCCCCTGAAGCTAATTTCTATGCTATTCACGCTATGAAGCTGTAATTTGGTATTTAGCCTCCTTAGGACTTTAACTTGACATTGCCCAGGCCCCGAATCAGCTGAGTGGCCCCTGAAGCTAATCTCTATGCTATTCACGCTATGAAGCTGTAATTTGGTATTTAGCCTCCTTAGGACTTTAACTTGACATTGCCCAGGCCCCTAATCAGCTGAGTGGCCGCTGAAGCTAATCTCTATGCTATTCACGCTATGAAGCTGTAATTTGGTATATTTAGCCTCCTTAGGACTTTAACTTGACATTGCCCAGGCCCCGAATCAGCTGAGTGGCCCCTGAAGCTAATTTCTATGCTATTCACGCTATGAAGCTGTAATTTGGTATTTAGCCTCCTTAGGACTTTAACTTGACATTGCCCAGGCCCCGAATCAGCTGAGTGGCCCCTGAAGCTAATCTCTATGCTATTCACGCTATGAAGCTGTAATTTGGTATTTAGCCTCCTTAGGACTTTAACTTGACATTGCCCAGGCCCCGAATCAGCTGAGTGGCCCCTGAAGCTAATCTCTATGCTATTCACGCTATGAAGCTGTAATTTGGTATTTAGCCTCCTTAGGACTTTAACTTGACATTGCCCAGGCCCCGAATCAGCTGAGTGGCCCCTGAAGCTAATCTCTATGCTATTCACGCTATGAAGCTGTAATTTGGTATTTAGCCTCCTTAGGACTTTAACTTGACATTGCCCAGGCCCCGAATCAGCTGAGTGGCCCCTGAAGCTAATCTCTATGCTATTCATGCTATGAAGCTGTAATTTGGTATTTAGCCTCCTTAGGACTTTAACTTGACATTGCCCAGGCCCCGAATCAGCTGAGTGGCTCCTGAAGCTAATTGCGTTGCAAATTCCTCGTTCTATACAAAGTATAGAAGATAAGAGATTGGGGGTCCAGGGGGCTTGCCCCCTGGCGAGGCGCGGAGCGCCGAGTTATATATATATATGTTTTTTAAACTTGCTAATTTTTGATTGACAGATTCTCAATATTTTAATCAAATCGGAGAACAACAGTTGGCATGCGCATGTCTCCTGGTTTGGCTCTACTACCTCTTCCATGATGCCATGTGATCAACTGTCACCCTTTCTTCAAACTTTCAAGGTTCACTTTTGATAATTATTTCTAATGTATTTATTTCTATAAATTTATTTTTATAACTATTCTATAATTCTTTAATATCTGTAAATTATTTCTTTAAATTTATAATTTTCATCAATACCATATTCTTTAAAATTCTTTAATTCCATATTTACTACATTATTCTATAATTTATTCCTATAATTTATTTAATTATTTCTATGATTTCTGTTTTGATAATTATTTCTAATTTATTCATTTCTATTCCACTTCCTGTTTATTTGGATTGGTAATTTTGGGAGTGCTGTTTTGTAACAATTTTGATAGTTGATTCATTAATCCCACCGTTATTCCTCATTAGGTGCGGTTCAACAAGAGGAAAAAGTCCGCAGGATACAAAGAAGCGATTCGGCAAGCAACTAGTGAGGCATCCGCATCCAACCCAGAGCTTCCAGTTCCTGAAGGCGTCCTCGCCGAAGAAATGGCTGCATAACGTGTGTGATATTCGAATTCCTCCCACCGAAGCGGTTTTCTTGTACGGCACATCGTGCTAAACATGGAAAAAGGACAAACCGTGGGCGTGGAGAAAAAAATTGTGGCTGGTTTAGTGAAGTAATCCTGAGGTTATACTGTTAATTTTATCCTTCGCAAAGCAGAAGACTGTGGGATCCTACAAATTTCGGGATTGGGGTTTAATTCAAAAAGGAGCAACTGCAGGGTTAACCTCCCAACTGCTAATGCAGTATTACTAGCCAGTCGGAGTCGATGTGATATTCCTGGTGTGTACCCAGTTTGTTTCAAAGATAGAGTTTATCCAGGATTTGGCCACTAGTCTGCGATCACCTGTGTGTCTAGTGTTTCATAATGCCATATTGATGTTGTGTGCATGATCATTCTGAATGGAGAAAAATTATTAAAAATCATGATGTTTCTGTAGGCCAGTCAGTACCATTCGTTCGAAGACTTGAGCGTTTCAGGTCCTCAATCTTAAGGAAACTGTCTAAAGCCTAGTCCACACTTGTAACATTCACCTGTATCCGTGTCACCATTGTGTGTCCTCCCCTGCAACGGATACGATCCCACGGACGTTTTTCAGCCAATAATTTATCCTGTGTCATCGACCGTTTCGTATCAAAATAGCAGACACAAGTTGATGACACGGCGAAAAAATCGTCAGTTTGAGAGGAACGGGCATAACGGTCAATCAGTTTGAGAGTTTCCTCCTGATTCCACGACGCCATTTGAATGGAAATCAGTCGTCACACGAAAAATATGCAAAACGCACAACTGACATGATGGAGAATACAACTGATCAAGGAACTATGTATGACACAAGAGGTTTGTTCCAGCCACGCCGAGTTCATGAAGAAGTTCGGTGCTTAAACCACGCGCAGGGCAGATGGTTGAGATGAGGCGTTCCAACCGTTTTGAGTTCACGAACTCAGTTTGATGAACTGCGTTCCAACGACTCGAGTTCAGCGAGTTCATGAACTCAACCCAACGAGAAGTGAGTTTGCCTCCAGGTAACCTCAGTGTAACCCTCCTGAAATCATGACCTGCTTCATTTTTTTTCAGACATCGCCTGGCAGATGTTTGGGCAGTATTTGGCGGTTTTCACTTATGCGTGTCCCTTTCGGTGTCTCTTCACTCTTGGACGTTCCAGCCGTTGGTTTCATGAACTCAGGAATTCAGTCGAACTCAGTCGGTGAACTCGTCAGAACCAGAGTTCGTGAACTCGGCGCGGCTGGAACGAACCAGAGGTGAGGCACCCCATCACGGCGTGTCCGTGTCAAGCTAGGTTCATATGGAGACGCAGTTCCGGACAGCAATCCGACGCGTCAACGCGTTTGCCGGAATTTTGGCCGCATAGGCGTTCACATGGCCGTGGAATCATAACAAAACGCAAACGCAAAAAAACAATTACTCGAAACCGCAAAATCAACCACAAATGTCGAATTTCAATATGGCTGAAAACCAAACAGGAGGAGTGTGCGCAGTAGCCTCTGTGCAGATACGGCAACGGATCCGACAGCAGAAAATATCTGGAGATTTTGATATAGTATCCATGACACTGCGTTGCAATAATCCATTTTGCATTGGCCAATAGCACTGCAGAACGCGTAGCCATGCCAGACTGCCATCCGGAATTGCGTCTCCATGTGAACCTAGCTATAGTCCCTTTGATGTGAGGGCAAAAAACCATTTTTTTGGCGTTCAGGCCCGTTGCGTGTCATCGTTGCATGGCGTGTCTTGATTTTGACACGGAGTGAAGCAACGTTTGCCCATACACACCAGTGACTTGGTGCTACGGATACGAATACTGGTGAATGTTACAAGTGTGGACTAGGCTTAAGACGTATCTTTAGCGCCTTTAGGCCTGGAAATCAATATTATGTACCAATATTGTTCCTAATGATGTTTTGATGGCCGAATGCCAATTGCGAATCGATCAGCATGTGACTTCAGCTTGTTACGCCGATGGCCAAATTCTGTTGATTTCCACATAATGCCCCAAAGCTTTGTTACATTGCCATAACTCTTACTATCCCCGTGGCATTGTTTCAAAGCTGAATTCAATGGATTTTTCTCTTCGCCGAGTATGGATCTTTTCGTGTTGCCTTACCGTCGTTCTCTTTTGCTTGGTTCCACTTCCCCCATTGAACAAATAGGCAAAAACAAAACATAACTTTCTTAACGTTTTTTCGCCGTTCGAGGTCGTTACGTGATTCCTACTATGTTGCCCAGGGTATTTCTGCACAATTTTAATTTTCGGTGTCCTTCGTGGAAAAATTTAATTTTCGAATTTGGTAGGCATGTTCCAAATTTCACAAAACCGAAATACGTTTGACTTTTCTCGATTTTCCCTAATAATTGTTTTGATTTTTCCAGACATCCCAAATCGATCATTCGAACTACGTATATATATTTTGTCAATTAATAAATGTTTTTTTCTTTGAAAATTATGAGGCACTAGCTTGTATATCTGAAACGCGTAAGGGCCCCTCATTTTTCATTTTACAAAAACCAAAAAAAAAGTTCTCGTTGAATCGGTAGTAGTTGTTTTTATTGTTCGTATACTTGATATTTTACTGTATATGTGTAACTTATGGATTTGTAGCGGATGCTACAGTTATTTTTGTTTAAGTTCCTGACGTTGTTTTCCAAATTATCAAAAACGTGATTGGAAAGCGACAGTCCAAATTTCCCTTTCCTACGAATCAATTCGGTTTTTACAAGTTTCCTCTCAATTTCTTTTGAGTTTTGCGTCACGTTACAAATTATTTGTAGTATAATTGTATTTCCTATTTGCCACCAAATCTTTTGGGTCAGATTATTTGCAGTAGATGTTGAAAGTTATCCTTCGCCTTCAGATTATATCCATTTTACCTTTGATTGATGTTCAAGAATACAACCCAAACTAAATTCTTAATTTTCCTAATTTTCTGTAGCAAGATGTATTTTTCTGGTATGTCAAATTTAAAATGTATTTCACGAGAGCACTTACGTTTCAGGTTGTATTCTTCGTAACAGAAGTTATAAAAACAAATATAACAGAAAAAAAGATATTTTTTTCTGTTATATTATCACGGGTTCCTCATTTTACTTCCAAAGTGTTGTGACCTGCGAAAGGTCAGGTATTCCTATAATGTTCATTAATTGATTTCTAAGCCGTTATTATAGCATGGCTCTTATCCGATTTGGTGGATGTGGTCAAATTTGTTCCAAATTGAAGTACCGTTATCAAAAAATTTAGTTAGAGATTTAAACGTTGATATATAATATGTGCGGCTGTATGTATGGGGGAGGTCGAAATTGCACATTTTCTAAGTTCAAAATTTTATACGGTTGGTCTTGAACCCTTATCCTGGCAATGTAGCATAGAACGTACGTTAGCTGTTCCTTTTTTTAAAGCATCTGACTGGATATTCCAAGAGAAAAACTCCACTAGATGTTTAGAGAACAAATTGTCACCACTTTTTTCCTGTTTTCATCATTATATCCGACGTTAGTGTTTATCCGAGCGGAGGAGTCAGGGTCACGTAGAAATGGCAAGTTTTTGATCAGTTCTTGCATTATTTTTAATTGTTATTAAATAGATGTACTTTTCTTCCTACATAAAAGAATCTTTGATATATTGTTTCACATTTTCATGATAATTCCGTGGATGGTTTCTTTGGTATTTCTAGTTCAGTACTAGGAATACCAAAAAGGGCTTTTATATATATATATTTATGAGTGCTTATTTCAGTGCATCTGACAGCAGCAAATGCGCAACATTGCCTATTTCACCTCGCTGCGTGTCATCCTCATTTTAGCTCCCAGAAATTTTGTTATTATTTACTGTTTTCGATCCCATTACATCATATCCATAGTTTCTGACGTATGGAGGGCGATCTCAGTGAGGAAGGTGATTTGTCAAGAAGAAGATGATTTGTCAAGAAGAAGAAATGATTTGAGGAAGAATGCTAGAAAATTTAAACCAAATTGATGGCACTCGTGACTGTTGCTTCCCGCCCATGTTATTTTTACTGACATGTTCGATTGTTACTTTATTTTTACTGATGTAACAGGTCACATATTTGGCGAGTATTCCTCAGTGTTACGAATGTGAAGCCTGTCATTGCTAGGAAAAAGGTGATAGGTGCCTACGTGAAGAACTGGCCACAAGTTTGAATTGTAAGTCATGAGCCGTTAATATTAGTCATATAATTATGTAGTTATTCAAATTTAATTGAAATCCATTGAAAGTGTTATTGATTTGGTACTAGACATTCCGCTACTCTGTGCAATGTTGCGCTGCTGTAACTAAATATGATTACCTCGTTATTTGTCACGTTGGTGCTCCTGAATTTTTTGAACGCCATTACAAGACACGTTAGGGCGCAACCGAGGCGAATCCTTGAAAAAATTCGACTCCTTGTCAGGTTAAGGGTCAAGTGTTGGGTGTGTGATGTACGGCTGTGTAGGCATCGACCTAATCTAATGTCTAATGCCTATGTCATTGAAATTCCGCTGTGGGTCCTCTTGTAATTTTGGCTCGGTTTTGCAAAATTTTACATCTTCAAATTGAAAATTTGCAGATTTCAATAACGAAGACAATTTCACGTTATTCCTTTCCTTTACAACTGAATCAATTGGGTTTTGACCAACCGCTGTGCCACCTTTCGATGGAGCTTGAAATTTCACTCAAGGGTCGATCAAAATATTGATGAGTTTTTGCGGTTATGACGCTTGTTGTCGCATTTTGCAAAACCACGCCACAAGTATAGATACATAATAATAATTTTAACTATTTACGGCTGGATGTTCGGTGCTTCAGTTTCACTTGTGGCCCAAAAGTAAGAGTCCTCTTACTGTCTTGGAGATCCTGGCGGAACCCGTCACCCTTTCTATTTGCCCAACTACTGTGTAAGGTTCTGAAAGTACGGACGGACAGGGGATGGTTTTCTTTATTTTTGAAATTCGATCACTAGGGTAGTAGGATCTCCTCCTGATCTCCAGTATGTTGCAAAAAAGATTAATAGGGAATTTTTTTCTTGAAAAAACAAAAAATTATTTAAAACTCCTGGAAGAATGGTAGTTTGAAGCCTGTTTTAAAAAATAAGTTGTATTATTTATATGAGGGTGGGTAAAAGTAAAAATGCAGCAAAAATGAGGTCTGTTGACATCTGATTGGCTGTTGGCACAAAGTGGCAGAGCCTGAGTTTCTCAATGCTGCCAACAACGCAACATTAGAAATTGACAAACCTTTGTGGCGACCTTCCTTTTGATGTGACCCTCCATTTGATTTTGAGGGCATGTTTAAATTTATTTATAAATGTTTTGGTTCCATCCATTGTGGCTCGGTACATAGTTTAAAGTGATGCACTAGTGCTCTAGACGGGATTTGAGCTGAACTACTCGGCGATTTACCGTATAAATTCGTCATTTCTGGCGGGAACTCGGAAAAATGCAAATTTCACTCATTTTCTGCCTATACTTTCCGATATAAACACATCATTGTGTGCTAAATAAGTGTTAATTTCCGTTATTTAACAGAATTTGGCCAAAAGAGAATTTTCAACACTCGAAAATTGCCCATTGTACTGGACTTTGAGTCACGCATTTTGCCTTCAAAACTTGACAGGAAGAGACACCCAGTAGTTGATTAACCAAGAAAATCCCATTTTGATCGAATATTCGTTTGAAACAAGAACTCCGAAACGTAACTCCTGAAACAACTTAAACTTCCAATAGAAAATGGTAGGTAGGTAGTTTTTCTACTAAAAAACCAAACTGCCTGACGGTCTTTCCGATTGCGATGTTATGATTTTTCAAAGAACACTGCCAAAAATATATTGAAAAGGTCGCTAGAATCTTTCCTATTTCAAGCTTAATATGAAAAACCCGTGTTTTTTGCTGCGAAAATTATAAATAAGCCGTTTGTTGAAAGCAGCAGATGAATTTTTCGCTGTGCACCTTCTACATCCACATAGACTGCATACAAAGCTATCAACTTGTAAATTGTCAGTTGTAAATGTACCTGCTAATGTCGATGTAGTTGTGGTTTTTGAGCTTCAAAATTCACGCATCACAACGTATTATACTCAAAAATGTGGTTATTACAGGTAACATGATTGTGAAATCAAGCGACATGACATACGTAACCTACTCCACATCCACGCACCCACTATACGTTGTCTGGAATACCGGATTTTTCAACTTTTAATGAGAGAAATAGGTACGTACCTATATACAACAGTTGGAGCGTAAAAACTACATCAAAAGCATTGAATATGTTCTAAATTACCATTCCAAGAATTACAGATCCAAGATTACCATACCTAAAGACATTTTCGAACAAAACTTCAGTACCTGCTACTTTTTTATTTTATGCGCAGGAATAAGTGTTAACAAGCGCGTTATCGTGTAATTAAGTGTAATGAATAGGTACTTGGGAAAAATGTCTTGAAGATGTCATATTTCATGGAAATTGCAGGGCTGTTCAGAAACGAAAAAATAAAACTGGTTATTTTTTAATCTATAGTTACCTCCAGTTTTAATTTTTTGGTTTTGAAGACTCGCTTGATGTTTCAAAAACGTACATGTAATCTTTTTTACAACTCAGAATTGTCCTTCAGAGCTGCTACTGAAGCGAATTCTGACGGCCAAACGAACAATACTTGTTTTAAATTAGTTTTATTAGGTGGGTATCCACTTATCGATGTTGACTTTCAAGACCTGCCCTGTTACTATCACCTGAAGATAACGTGAACATTTTGTAGGGATTGCAGATCCTGAAATTCCTCAAAACTCCTTCGTGCACTGTGATTTTCCAGTTTTTTTTTTTTTCTGCCTGATAATACCCGCAGTCGAACTGTGATCCTGTAAATTCTGTACATACCCACGTCCTGTACAGCTCTGGATTGTATAAATTGTAAATTCGCATGGAATTAAGACAAAACTCCATACTTGAATGTTTCTAGTGCAACGTCGTTTGTGCTGTTTGATGTTGAAAAAAAAGTCAAATCACAACTAATTGGATCGGTATCCAAAAAAAAATCAAGAACAAAGTTGTAATTATTATTGTCTTGTGATATTTGTACGATATAAAATATTGAACCATATTGGGAAGTGAGACTATAAAAACTCCCTTAGAAACATGAAATAAATAAATACAAAAAAATATTTTAATAGTTTGCTAGTTGAACTCCATATTTTTTTGTACCTACTACTTTCTGTTTATTAGTTTGAAAGAAAAAAATCTCATTTGTTGACGGCAAAAGGTAATATTTAGAGCCATGTGTTCGTATGAATAAAGTTTTATCAACAATTGTTTTGTAATTTATCCAGCTTCCTTGTCAAATGTGAGTCATAAGTTTGTTGGCAATGGTCATCTGACTGTCAGAAAGGCGTTGGGGGCCGTACCCAGTGTTCTCCCTGGTCGTCATTCCAGTTTGCGGTAGTGGTGGGCGATAATTTTTCAGTAACAGGTTATTGTGACACTGCTACTGAGAAATGATAGTGTTCGGTAACAGGATGGTCTGTCACATTCAGCTGTTGAGCTGATACCTGTGAACTGTGAATACCTTCCAAAGCTGTGATTTTTTTTTTTCCACGCTCGATTCTGTAGGTTCATTATTGAAATAATAAATCAATAAGAAGAGAGTTCATGTTCCACTAGACTGAAGCTAGGTTCACATGGAGGTGCATTCCAGCATGGCTACGTGTTCTGCAGTGCTATTGGCCAACACAAAATGGATTATTGCAACGCAGTGCCATGGATACTATATCAAAATCTCCAGATATTTTCCGCTGTCCGATCCGTTGTCGTATCTGCGCAGAGGTTACTGCAGACACCTCTCTTGTTTGGTTTTTCAGCCATATTGAAATTCGACATATGCGGTTGATTTTGCGAGTTCGAGCAATTGTTTGTTTTTTGCGATTGCGTTTTGTTATGATTCCGCTGCCATGTGAATGCCTCTGCGGCCAAAATTCCGGCAAGCGCGTTGCCGTGTCGGATTGCTGTCCGGAATTACGTCTCCATGTGAACCTTGCTTCAGTGCTTTGCTTTCATTTTCATCCAACGCCCGAACCAGGTGATTTTTAAAAATTACTTACTCGTCAAGAGACGCTTTTCATGGAGATTTACCCAAGCGCTAGGTGTGCACAATTATGTTGCATATACAACAGTAATATGTAGGTACCTACCTACGAGGGTAAATGTGGTTAAAAAAAATTTTAAAAAAGGTTCAGAAGATCGAAAAATCATTTTTTCATCAGAGCATAGGATGCATCAGAGAGATAGGAAATTTAAGGTTCTTTCCAGAGGAGTACTCGTGTCAATTTCACATTGTAAATTAGGGATGTTCGGTTTTTTGTTTTTGTTTTGGAAAATCAAAATAACTCGAAAACGAAGCGTCACGGGTTTATTATTCTACTGGACATACTTACCTACAGAAATGTTGGCTGTTCATTTATTGTTTCTTTCTGTGATAATTGAAATAGTTATTAACATGGATATGTTTTTGGGCTGGGGGACAATCTAAAATTTCCGACAGACCCCAAAAAGTTTAACGCACTACCGATAAACAACACCGGTTTCCATACATCTGATGTCCTAGAAACCAAGGTAGTTATTTACTAAACTCAAGCGGAACTGGAGGCGGTTAGTAATAGGTACATGGTATTTACTAGATTAACATGGATTTTTTGGGCTGGGGAACAATCCAAAATTTCCAACACCAAAAAGTGTAGATTCACATGGAAGGTCAATTCTGGACGGCAAGTCGTTCTGTGGTGCTATTGGCCAACAAAAAATGGATTACAACGCAAGGCAGTGTCATGGATACTATATCAAAATCTCCAGATATTTTCCGCTGTCCGATCCGTTGCCGTATCTGTGCAAAGGTTACTGTGCACACCTCTCTTGTTTGGTTGTTCAGCCATATTGGAATTCGATATTGCTGGCTGATTTTGCCGGTTAGATTTCCCGTTGATTCCACTGCCATGTGAACGCCTCTGAGGCAAAAGCGTTGCCATACGTGCATGTGAACCTAGCTTAAGGCGATACCAATAAACAAAATTTGCTAGGTAGGTAGGTTACTAAAATAATATGTTGGGAAGTTTGAACTACGAGTATGAAATCCAAAATGGAGCCTCTGTAGGACTGGTGAGCAAAAATGAGGTAAGGGATCCTCACAAATCAGTTGAGGGAGAGCCTGTCTTCAGTCCCAAAATTTCCCTGTTAAGGTCCTCACACAATAGGGGGGAACAGGATGGGGAAACAGCCGTGGGACACGGGTCGTATTCTTTCGCTTCTGTGTATCTGAATGGAGATAAGCACACTAGGTGGGACGCAGCAGTCACGGCATGGGCCAGGAACAGGACGGGTTGCGCCGCGATCGCTCTCAAAGTGAAAAATGGCGTTTCCTGGCATGGGACGTTCTCCCTCCACCGTCCAATTTTTCTCCACGTTCACGCTTGCCTTCCCCACGCTCGCCTTCCACGTGTTCACCCTCACACCAGTGCCTTTCTTTCTGATGCCCTCCCCCGACATCTTTGTTCTCTTAGATTACCTAGGTTGTTTGGTTGAGAATGGAATTTACTGAAGAAACCCTCATTGTAGAGGCAGAAAAATGCAGAGTGCTGTATGATCTATCACACCGTTTGTATTACGATACGAAGATCAAAGAGAATGCCTGACAGGGTTGTATTACGATGATGATGAATCACTCATGAATTAAACTTGTAAGACAGAGGAACACAATAAAATGAAACCAATCTCAACCTGAAAAGCAAATGGGAACTAGGTAGTACCTCGTGGACAAAAATGTTGTTTGAGCACCAGGAGAGCTTGAAACGAGGGGAGTATGGCGAGCGGTGGGGGAAAGAGAGGAAGGTCCTGCCTGGTGTGGGTACAGGCGCAGGACGGGACACCGGCAGCCGGCCGGCATCCCACGTTTTCATGAAAAAACATTGGATCTTGATATGCAATACGGTACTGTCAATTCGTGCGTCAAGAAACATGTCCATGATTCAATGTTTTTCCATGAAAGCGGAGAAAATTTTGACAAACAGCGGCAGGTACCTTAAGCTCAAAACTTTTCACTAAGAAAAATGTATGTAACGCGATACCAATAAACAAACTACCTAACGACATCGTCTGGATAAGAAATTTCGTATTTTTGATGGTTTCCACCAATTTTGGCCCCCAAAAACACGAATTTAGGCTCCTACTTTTGACAAACTGTCTTTGATCATCATTAGTGCAATTTAATTGCCTTGATTCACCTGTTAATAATAGTTCTACTGTTATTATACAAATTTATGGTGATTTCAGACAATTTTCCATGTTTTTGACTCATTAAAAAAAGAAGAATTTTGGGAGCTGAAACTTCGTTAGAACCTCAATTTTCCATTCTTTGGTCAAAATCCGTCCTTTAATTCGGTCTCCTCGCCCTAAAAAAACATTGGAAAACGATACCTCAAAAGCTCTACTAAAACTACTCCGTTACTAAAACACCAAGAAACCCTATTTTTACACCCATAAAAACCTTGGGTATATTCCGATCGGGCTGCAGTTTCAGGGAACAACTAGGGCCCAAACGGAGCCTGTGTGCGAAAAACGACTTTTTTAGACCGAAAATAAAGGTAGATATGGATGATACGGCGCAATGTATGCACCTTGAAACGCAAGACTTTTTTTGAAGGGGTGTTCCAAAAATGTTTTTCTGAGTGAATACATAGGTGTATTATTCACAGAATAATAAACCAAAAGGCAAGCAGTAGGTACTAAGTTGCAACTTAAGAAACGACATCAAAATCGAGTAAGTTTATTGTAATAAAAAATATTGCTCTGTACACATGTCTATAACATTTACATTACATAAAACGCGATTCACAATTCGTATAAAAAATATTCAGAACAATGATCAAATATAAAAATGTACAAATGGCACGACTCATTTCCGCGATAGAAGACTTGGATCATATAATAAAAATCATACGATATCTACAACTAGTTATCTATCAACAAATCTACATAGTACGTAATACATAACGAAAACCCGTGTTAGTAATTTTATAAATAAATAATAAAACTGTTTGTTTTTATTGGTTTCATTATAATGTGAAAGGTCAATTTTTGTTCGTCTAACGGCATTCGATTGGGCCTAAGCGTTGTTTAAAAATATAAATTGATCAAATAAAACAGATGAAATGGAAATACTGTTTAGCACGTTATATTTTAAGGAAATGCTCCAAAAAACACCATTTTAGTAATCTGGTATTCACATTAACCCTTATTTTTTTAAATGAATTTATCAAAATACCTACTAGGTACGGACTAACTAAAAAAATAAAATTTAAAAAAAGTAGGTACCAACAATCCGATAGTATTCAGCGTGTACAATTTTTTTCAGGATCTGGTTCGTTGAAGGAGAAAATAAAGTTAAATACAACTCAGATTTGGCGGTGGATAAGAGCCTAAATGAACGAGGTGCGATGAATTCTACTCTTGTTCGTTTAGGCCAACTTATTCCCCCTTTGCAAAGAGTTCAACGGGCATGCGCATACAGTAATAATATTGTAACGGATTTCGTCTCTGAAGCTTAAGGTCAGCATTAATGGTTCATCAATAATTCACATACAAACAAATTTTTTTTTAAAGATAGAATATAGAAGACGTGAGACGTTCATACGAGAAGATTCTGCATGGATATCTGGATTTCAGACAGGTACATACCCATATTTACATTCAATGAGTCTTTGAAAATTCTTCAAAACATGTAGCACCATGTAAATACGGTGTTACAAACTGAAAGATTGTAAGGTCAAGTTTGAGCACAGTTTTGGTGAGTTAGGATTATGTATCAATACAAACTGTGATGCTGCTTTGTTTGCAGTTAATCTTGATTCGGGGTTCCAATTTAAAAGGTTCTAAGATCCCTTCGTAAACCACTTAGGAACGGATGTACAGCACAGTTGGCTAATATCTTGCACAAGTATGATATTTATTTACAAAAGAATGTAAAAAAGTTTCATATACAAAGCACACGACGACTTAGTTATTAAGAATGTATGATTTCGTTGGCTTCTGCGATGCTGGCCGCGGAGGTGTTGACGAGGAACGAGAGGTGTTGGAGGTCCAGGTCTTCTGACGGTGTCGCCCTCACTAGCGACTGAAGTAAATTCGCTCGCTCCAGGTCGAGCCACCTGCGGACACATTGGAGAGTTGGACTGAGTACTCGAACAATTGGCGCGTTCTCATTAAAAATCCCAACAGGCATAATTAGCATGAACATAAAACAGGATCTACAAGGTCTAAATCTAAATGAACCGAAGAAAAACCTCCCTTCGTCCCAGCTCAAACAACTTGCGATGGAAGCAGTCTGGCATGGAGGACCCATTTTGCCGGAATGCATAACCCACCGATGCGGTCATCATCATTGATCTCATTGTCGCCAAAGTAGGCGAGCTACCTACCACACAGTAAACAGTTACCTACACAAGTCGAATCCATTACACGAAATTAGTGCTCCTAGTGATAGGAATCAGTTTGAACAGCTAGCAATAATTTAACCAGCGCTAAAATGGCTCTGGTTAGAACTATTATTGAAACTTGGAAGAGGAAGGAGAAGAAGGGATTCAGTGATATACAGAGACCAGACCAGCCCCATGACACTGGTGCTAGTTCACGGTTCTGCTATTAACGACCAGTATTCGCTGCGATCGCACGTCTTCTCCCACCCACCACCTCATGTAGACGCTCCGACTCCGTTCCGCCATTAGTATTTTTCTTGTTTCTCACATACGATTTCATCACTACAATTTTTACGTTTTAACCACAGAAAACTACTGTACTACGTTTTAACGCGCGAGGAGGTTTTCATTCCTTTCTTTTTTTTTGGTTTTCTCTGAAGAAAATCCTATTGTAAGTTCACCACACAAACTTACAGAAACTTTCTACGTTTTAACGTGCGACGAGGTTAGTAGGTAATAAAAGTTACGTAGGTAATGGCTCGTGAAATTTGAAAATACTGCTTTCGTGTACGGAATTCGTATTTTTCCTTAACTGAAGTCGTTCGTTTTCTAGATAAGTATGAGTTGGGTTGTGAATTTAAAGTGCGCCGCTATCGGATGTGACGTTCGATATAACACTCATCCAACAGCTTCCTTTTTTTGCTTTCCCGTCTCGAATGTGACCAATTAAATTAATGATATCAACTATCCACGAGCTGTGATGTCAATATTGAATAAATATTGTTTTACTGTACATTTGCTTTAATTGTATTAATTTCATCCTTTCTCGTCTGTCCTTTGTCAGACTGGTACATTTACCAAGGGTGTGGAAGAGACAAGAGAGGCGGATTGAAATGTGGTGGGGGGGGGGGGATGGAAAGGTGGCGGGGTTTGTTGTAGCAACGAAGCAGGAGAGCGGTGGTAACCAAGGTGTCAGGCGCATGCGCGAGGATTCGGGGGTCTTTAGTTCAGCCTTTGGCCACTAATTTCCGCTTCGCGGGAGCTGTATGCTGGCAACCACCCCCCACCCTGAGTGTCCCTTCTGTACGTAGTATAGTAGTGTTTTCTGTGGACCAGACCAGTTCGGTGAGTGCTCAAGTTCAGATCTCAGAGGTGAGTGATTTCATCATGTTGCTAGATATCATGGCAGTGTACATCCACTCATACCTTATACCTTTCAGTTGCTGGCTCTATGTAAACCAGATATATGTATAGATTCAGTTCGGTGTATGTAGGATTCTTCAAGGATTACACAACAATTAGATGAATCGAATTTAATCGCTCTTCTATAATAATCCCCTTTTTTTCCAACCAAACCTTCCTCTTCTTCTCTCTCCTCTATCCTCCTTCAATCTCCCATCCTCCATGCTACATCCCTTATCTTGTTTAAAATTAAAATTAACATTAATGAATACATGACATAATCAAAATGATATGGCAACATGAACAACAAATTAATGAACTACGAATATGTAAGGTCATATAGGAGATCCCAATTCATACTCTTGCAACCATGTTGGAGGCTTCCTCTCTCTGTGAGGTCGACCTGCTGGGGTAATTGGCAATGCAGACACATCCGGGGTCCCTCTGAGTGCAGGAACGTCCTCTGATTCCGTGTGTGGCTGGAGAGTTGTAGTGGCAGTACCTGGAGCCATCTCCTGACTAGGCGCTGATGCTGCTGTTTCTTCAGGTGAGGGAGGGATAACGTTTAAACGAGCTTGAGTCCCGAGTCAATCTGCCACCCTCTGGAGACTCAACCGTCACTACATTTCCGACTTCGTGCACTACCCTATATGGAATGGGATGAAATGTGGGTGTTAGTTTGTTGGGTCTCACATCGTTCTTCTTGAGGACCAAATCATTTTGAGAAAATTCTTTGCCCTTTGCTCCACGCTTCTTGTCAGCATACTCCTTCCTTCCCTTTCAACTTATGAAGAGCGTCTCTATCCTTCACTTCTTCCTTGATAGCTAATTCCTTGGAAAGGCAAGGAATTTTATCTCTAATTTTTCTTCCAAAGAACAATTCTGCTGGTGGCACCCCTGTAACGGAATGTGGTGTGATACGGTATTGAAACAGAGACTGCTGCAGTTGCTTCTTCCAGTCCTCTTTTGTCAGCTTCGCTATTTTCAGCATTTTCAGAAGAGTTCTATTCTGCCTTTCCACAGCACCATTGGCTTGCGGCCAATAGGGAGGTGAATGATACAACTTGACATTATTCGTATGGAAAAACTGCAAAAACTCCTCACTAGTGAACTGCTTCCCATTGTCCGCAGTAATGGACTCAGGTAAGCCAAACCTACTGAACAGTTTTTCTAACTGTTCAATCATTTTGGTAGATGTGATTGTCTTCATGATAGCAACCTCCATATAGCGACTATAATAGTCTGTGGTCACTAACAAATAATCACCAGATGGAAGTGGGCCCATAAAATCCATTGCGATGTCCACCCATGGAGCTTCAGGTAGTTTGCGTCGCGACATAGGCTCCGGTGTCAAACCGGCTCCCACCACTTGGCATAAATGGCAGGACCTTACCACCTTCTCAGCTGCAACATCGATACCCAGCCACCAGACCTTTGAACGCAACTTCTGCTTCATAGCCACAATTCCTGGATGTCCTTCATGAGCTAAACTCAGAGTTTTTGATCGAAGGGATTCGGGAATAATTATCCTCAAGTTCCTCAGGAAAACATCCCCGACCAATGAAATCTCACTTTCAATACTTTTGAACTTGACAAGTCTGGTTGGCCACTCTCCGGAAACCAGGCAATGTTTGACCTCTTTCAACTCTTCATCCTTTCTTGTTTCCCGACCAATTTCATCTAAGGTCAATGCTGACGGAAGGTAGCACCGAGCAAGATGTAAAAGTGGCCTATCTTCCAGTTTGTTGGATCTGCTGGCAATCACAGTACAAAGTCGGGACAGTGGATCAGCTATGTTGGATGGCCCGGGGCGATATTTCACATCAAAAGAATATGACTGTAGCCTCAGAACCCACCGTTCAATTCGAGCACAAGGCCTCGAACGAGGGCCAAATATAAACTGAAGAGGCCGGTGATCAGTAATTAAACTGAACTTTTTTCCAGTAACAAAGGTACTGAAACGCTCAACTGCCCAAACAAGACTCAAAGCCTCCTTCTCAGTCTGGGAGAACCTCTTCTCAATAACTGTCAAGCTTCGACTAGCAAAGCGAATAATCCTTGGGCCTTCGAAGGATCGCTGAACAAGCACTGCCCCCAGTGCACAAGGTCCAGCATCAGCAATCACCTCAATGGGGTCCTCAGGAGAGTAATAGCCTAGTGTGACCGCATTTGCAACTTCATGCTTCAACTTTTGGAAAGCGGTATTTTCGGCAATACCCCATGACCACTTGATGTCACTCTTCACTAGCTCCCGAAGAGGCTCCGACTTCAATGATAGATTCGGTATGAAACGGCCAACAAAATTTACCAATCCCAAAAAGCTGCGGACCTCACTCTTATTGCTAGGACCTCGGAATTCCAGGACGTCTTTGACTTTACTTTCAGATAACTGTAACCCATTTGCTGTGATGTGGTGACCAAGAAAATCTAACTCCTTCACTCCAAATGTGCACTTTTTATCATTCAGAGTGAAACCAGCTTCCTTCAGCTTATCCAAAACCACTTGGGGTCGAGCATCATGTTGTTCTTTGGAGGAGGCATGAACCAAAATATCATCAACAAATGAAAAACAACCTCTACAGCCAGAGAGAACAGAATCAATTTGCTTCTGAAATATTTCCGGCGAAGATGTCAGTCCTTGTGGCAACCTCTTGAATTGATACATACCAGTTGACGCCTGAAAAGTGGTGAAAGGTCGGCTTGACTCAGCTAAATCAAGGTGGTAAAATGCGTCCTTGAGATCAATTTTTGAGAATATTCTACTACCATGTAACTCTGACAGACAATCATCCAAAGTAGGTATAGGGTGCTTCTCACTGAGCACAGCCTTATTCAAACATCGATAATCTATACAAACTCGTACTTCTCCAGTACTTTTGATAATAGGAACTATTTGGGCACACCAGTGAATAGGACCTTTGGCTGGCTCAATAATTCCTTCCTTAAGAAAATCAGAAATTTTTTTTTCTCTATTTTTCTGCGAATAGCAACAGGTGGTCGACGATATGGGAGATGCACTGGCGTTTTGTCAGGATCCACCTCTATGTGCACCTTAATCCCTGTCAAAGAACTCATCTCTTTACAAGAAGCCACTGCTTGTACCTGCAAACCAACTCTCAGGACACCGAGTTGCTCAGCCACTGCCTTTCCCAAGATTGGTTCCCCATTGCCATCAATTACGTAAATGACGGTGGACACCGATCTAGTACTTATCTTAATTACTGATTTAAATTTGTCGACAACCGTCAGAGGTAACTCGCCCCCATAAACAAACAACTGTTGCTCATCCTTAAGTAATTTACTTGATATTTTTGCAACACAACCTTTTTCCTTGAGCTCTATCAATGACCGAGCATGAAGCCCCTGAGTCTATCCTCATCACTTGGTCTACACCTCCAATATTGCAGCGAATCAAGGTATTATCCTTGTTGAAGGAATTCTTAGCTGCAACAGCTGCAGTGGATATTCGCCAGCTTGTCAAACTACTTTCCGTGCTGCTCACATCTTCAGAAGAACTTTCAGCATGAGGGGAACACCGTTTACAGCTGACTGTCTTGACATGTTGTTTAGATTTCTTCCGATTTGTCCCTCGCTCAAATTCTGCTGAATGTCTCTGTTTAGATTCGCCAGAACTCTTTGCCTTCGAACGACAAGCTGCTGCCAGGTGTGAATGTCCGCCACATTTATAGCAAATGGAGTCCCAACCGGGACAGGCAGGGTCATTAGCCAAATGTCCTTCATTGTCACACCTAAAACATTTAGCTTTAATGTTTTTCTTGCGTGCCTCACGATTTGTTTTATGTTTATCCTGGTCAACTTTGTGGACAAATCGAGTCTCATTCACTGATTTGTCTGCTTTCAAGTCGTGGGTATGTATCTCTAGGGCCTCTATTGACTTCCCGAGGTCAATGACCTCATGAAGGGTGATAGTGCCCTTTTGTAGAGCCTGTTTTTGTAATTCAGCCAAGGTGCAGTTGAAAATCAATTGATCCCTTAACTGGTCATCTGTATCAACAAATTCACATTTGATGGCCTGTGCACGCAAACGAACTAGAAATTGTTCAATATTTTCTTCACTTTTTTGCTTCAAGTTCCGAAAAACGTAACGTTCATAAACAATATTTTTCTTTGGCGTAAAATGGTCAGTCAAACTCTCAACACACAGTTCATAAACCAACTTACCCTGCTCAGATTGTTCTCCCTTGTTAGGGGTACCTGGCTGTACTTTATCATTAGGTAGAGAGTAATAAATATCTTGTAGCTCAGTACCTCCACAGTGTAACAAGAGGGCCTTTTTCCGACCCCAGTCCGTAATATTCTTGGCTACAATATATAGTTCAAACGCACGTATCCATCGTGGCCACGAACTCACGTCGTTCACATTTAATACCGGTAAACCCGTAGCACCTTCCATAGTTTTACCCTGTCGCCAATTTGTAGGATTCTTCAAGGATTACACAACAATTAGATGAATCGAATTTAATCGCTCTTCTATAATAATCCCCTTTTTTTCCAACCAAACCTTCCTCTTCTTCTCTCTCCTCTATCCTCCTTCAATCTCCCATCCTCCATGCTACAGTGTAGTCAGTTCAGTTCAGCAGGAGAGGAAAGGGGTGGTTGTAGGGGAGGTGGAGACCGCCGGGGTGGTTACCCCATTCCAGCCAGTAAAAACAGCCAATTCGTGAGTGCTGTTAGGACAGCGAGTCTGTCACCAGTTGTACGACAGCGAGCCTGTCATCAGTTCAGTCACAACCATACAGGTGGTTGTTCCTAGGACAGCGAGTCTGTCACCAGTTGTACGACAGCGAGCCTGTCATCAGTTCAGTCACAACCATACAGGTGATTGTTCCAGTCAGAATATGGCAGTAGGTTGTGCCAGCTACAGTTACGTGTATGCTACATGTACAATCATTGAAAGCATTATCGTTATTTAACTAGTAACCATATTTCAGTTGGTAAATAAGAAAATTTACTACACTCATACGCCCCGCCCTTCATTGAGGTCTATGAATTAGACATAGATTTTTCCTTGGATGAACTTTTTTTTTAAATTTTATAAATGCCATTTATTTACACAATGTACCTACAAATAAGTAATACAAAAAGAAGTATTTGATACTTCAGTGCAAAGCGAAATAAGGTACACGTCATGAGAAAAACAGAAAGGCAGTTACTGATCCCCATAATTTAAGAAAATTGTCTGGAGATCAGGAGTTAATTAGATACAAGATACATGATAAGTGCAACCATCCCAACATAAATATGATAAATATTAGGATATACACAAGTAAAGTTGAAAAACATATTAATACAATAATAGAAAGTAATAAGTGAATGAAGCTCAGAAGGGAAATAAACAAGTCATTATGAAATTGATGTTTAAAAATAACATTAATTGTAGTTTTAAATTTACCAAAATTTTCAATTTGCTTGATATGTAGAGGCAATTCTGAAAACAATCTTGTACCTAAAAACGGAAACTGTCTCTTTAAAAAACCGCATTTAGGGTGAGGGATCGGTATCTTAAACAAGAATTACATCGTGTAATACCGTGTAAACGAGGGATGAACGGAAGATAATGCTTGAAGTAGTATTTAAGCAATTCAACCACATAAGTAAGCCGAGGAGGAAGAATGTTGAGTCTGGAAAATTAAGGTTTAGTTGGGCTACGGTAACCAGATCTGAAAATGAGGCGTAATACTGATTCAATTGCCAACTCTACTGCTCTAAACGACTTTTGATACGCCCCACCCCATACGGTAAGGCAATAGGTCAAAATAGAGTGGATAAATGCATAAGTCATTTTCAAAACAGGCAGAGGTAGGCATTTATTTAGAAAAGAAAAAAAGAAAGAGGATCTTCGAATTGAATTGCTCACTTGAAAAATATGATGTTTCCATTTCAAAAACTTGTCAACTACAACACCTAAGTATCTTTGACAATCCACTCGCTGGATACTAGGGCACATACAGGGGGTTGCGGAGCATCCACCTGATCGAATGTGAAAAGTGATAGCAGACGAGTCAGGCTGCCCTGCTTCCGTAATGGAGTGCGTAATATGCTTTTAATTTATTTGCAGTTAAAGCATTACAGACAAACCAATCCGATATGACTGATACTCCAAAGGGACTGTGGGCAAAATCCACGAATCTGCCGCAATAACGAGAGCCAAATCATCTGCGAAACCAATCAGTGAACATATGATTTAGGCTGCACGCTGTAGAAATACCAGGCCGGTCAGCCTGATTAAATTGATTTGACTGGAGCATTGCGTGGGCGATTATAGGCCAGGGGGAGAATCCTTAACTGTAGGTACTCGGTACATACCTTTTGACGGCTTGGAGAGGCAGGTTGGTCGCTGGACCCCAAAGCCAAGCTTCCAAAACGTGCGGCATCTCCTGGAAACGGCACCTGGATAGAACTTTGCCCAGAGCAAGCTCTCCGAGGAGTTCTTGAGAGAGGAACAGCGCGGCATCGTGGCATTTGGTGTTTTCTTCTCCCTGTATTGTACACATTTCCGCATAAATTAGGTAGGTAATACAAACAGATAATAGTGATACAATTTTCGAAACGAGTGGTCAACATAAGCAAGGAAGCATCAAGTAGCTGGCCAGATACGTACCTCAGGGGCAAGATATGCAGCCTTGTGTCTTCGCAGACTCGACCCATACGAGAACACAACGAAACCGCTCGAATCCACATACTTTGGTGCCTCAGTCGCCATAAATTTGACTATCTGAAGAAGAAGATGAACCCCCTCTCGTACACTGTCAACAGTTTTTTCCAGGCTTTTTGCAAAAGTGGCAAACTTTTCAACCCTGCACCTCTTCAAAATGGCGATATCCTCTGTAAAAATAAACAAGATTATTTATACGGAGATTTTTGTAAGTAAATGGTAGGTGCACTCTGCCATCAAAGATTTCTTTTCGAATCTTCCATCCCACGGAGCATAATGGTAGGGAAAAGGACTCTGACTGGAGGGATACAATAGCACCAGCAGCTGATTTTGTGTATTCACCTACTGACTACACTTGTTATCCTCGATAATAACTTTCAATATAAGGTCAACAATTCAAAATTAATGACAAAATTAATGACAATTTCAAAATTTAATGACAAATTAATGACAATAATGACAATTTCAAAATTAATGACAATTCTCCCCCTTTTTCTCGACAACTTAAAAAGCTGAAGGACTCACTTGGATGGCTGTCTGCAGATGCCAGAAAAAGCTCAGCCACCGTATCCCTGAACCTCCCCCAGGGCTCCAAGCTGGCAGGGAGTGCCTTGGAATCTAAGGACACCGCCAGGGTGACCTCCAGCCCGTCTATCGTCCCATCGACGAAACTGAAGGAGTTGACAAACGAGGGCTTAACGGCTTCCGCCACTTCAAAGCAGCTCCAACTCAGGTTTGTAGCGGCTTGAATCGCGGTTGGCACCTCGGGTTTTCTTTCCGAAAGCTGTAATATCAACGAGAACAGACATGAAGGAAGGATCTCACCAACAGTAGCACCAGCATCACATCCAATAGTGAAAATATTACTTGTTTCAACAGATGAGCAAGAGCTTCCAAGTTGGCTATCACAACAGCACCATAGTTTTCTTCCAACGACTTTGTCACTACTCCTCTCTTCTTCATCACAGTTCTGCATTCACCGTTCTGAAAAAAAAAAATCGAGCAACGCAAAATGATAATTCCAATTTGTTCAAGTTCTCAAAAATACATACATGTCTTGGAAAACTATCGTCTCAAACGTATCAAGGATCAAAACCAACACAAACCTGAAATGTTACGTAAGGATAGTAGATTTCTTCTTCAGAGCTAGACGTGGGAGATCCAGACGATGAGGGTGGGTGAGGTAGAGTTTTGGATTTTGCAGGTTTTTCTGGAGCTGAACTCACACCGACACATTCATATACGTGCTCAGTATCATTTTGGTACGAGAATACTTTGGACGAGTCAATTTGTGACTGTGTTTTAGTGATGCTCTCTTCAGTTTGATACACAGCAGCTTTGAATGGTTCGTTGTGGTAGACTGGCACTGTTGCGGCTTCGACAGCAGGTTTCTGCGCATGAGCATCCCTCATGCTTCCAGTTCTTTGGGGCTTGACTGGCGTGATCCCGCATCTCCCTTCTCCTGGAAGAAATCAAAATCATTTCTCATCCCACCGTAATGATGCAGCAGATTCAGCCAAATCGTTGGCTGACATTAAACAAATTGCTGGCCACCTACTAATATATTTTAAGGAAAAAATAAAAATAAAGATGTTGCTCAACTTCAATGCAACTCGGTTACAACATGTATTATAAAACTATTCTGGAACCTTATGATCAGGCTAGTAATAAGAAATGATTTCAATTGGCTAGCTAGATTAGAACAAATATCCGTAATGTGTAGGACATGTTCTTTATTTTCCTCAAAATACAAGCGTATAACGAACAGAGATTAATTTACAATTTTACACGACCAGTTGAACAAAGCAGAAGGCAATTTAATTCAGTGATTCCAACTGCTGTCTGTCCGGGTTCTTTGAGCATATCTAAAACGCAGACACAAACTTAAGCACTGCAAGGCATAGTAGGTAGGTATAATAGATTACCAAGGTTAACGTAGAGATTGTCACCAGTGTTGGAGCTAGGGGAGTCCCTGGGGCGCAGCCTCTCCATCAGGTTCAGAGATTCGCTACGGGGCGGTGGAGGAGGTTTGGATGGACGACTAGAGCACTGGTAGGACGAGGCACCCGAAGACGAGGAATCGGGTGACGATTTCTCCTGAAATGCAGAACAATAAACCATAGGTCAAGAAACCTGTAGTTTCTCCCGTTTAACAATACATAGCGTTTCTATGGTAGGACGTAGTTTGAGCCAGCATATGATACGAACTGAATCACTCGCGACCAAATCGTGGAAACCCATTTCAAAGAAAAACGGAGTTATTGAAAAAATAGTCTATTTCCACTAATACACGAAAAAACGTGAAAAAACACTGTTATAACGGTTTCGGTGATCAAACCATCGTCAGTAACAAAACAATAACTTTATTTAAAGTTAGTGTTTTGTTACTGACGATGGTTTGATCACCGAAACCGGTATAACAGTGTTTTTCGCGTTTTCTCGTGTATTAGTGGAAACAGACTGTTTTTTTCAATAACTCCATTTTTCTTTTCCAGCGTATGACTTTCACGATTTCCGACAGGCTGGTGGGCTTTGGATATTGCTATTCAGCTTGTTTACAGTTGAAATCAACATGCTCATTCCAGAAAGATCAAGGAAGCAGTGCTCAGATACCTGATACAAAACTCTGTACACTTGATTGGTAGACTGCAAGTACCAAATAGCTTACCACTGAGTGTGGTGGGAGGACTTGAACCCCTGACTTGTTCAGGTCCAGTGGATGGATTATTTGAGGTCTAGGGCGTGGGATAGCAGGTGGCTCATCTTCTTGCTTCACAGGCTCTTCTTCCCGGCTTCCAAACCTCAGCAGCTTCCTTAGCGTTTGCCTCACTCGCGTTTTCTTCTTTTCAGTACCTGAAACCATCAAACAACTAATAAAATCGAACAGAACTCAATCAACTAACAACATTACATACCTATCATAAAATTTATGGAATTTTTGACAACGATTTTCTATGAGTATGCAGGTATGCAGTGCTTCTACTCTGTCCACCAATTCAACCCACTCCCTTTGTTATATCTACATATTATTTTAAGCTCAGTAATCTAATATAAAAATCTCCATGTTCAAAAACTTCTCAGATATACAAGATAGCATGTAAACAGCCATTCCAGGCTTGGGCTTTTTGTCCGACGGCCCTGCCAGCGTCGGGGACGTGATCAGATGTCCTCCAATGAAAGGATCAGAATTTGGTCTGATCATTTCGCTCTTTACTTGGCTACTCACTGCCTTGAGTGGAGAGGGGTTCGCCCAACAGCTGCATGGGTCATACTTGGAAGTGTCACCATGTGTCATGGCAGTCACCCATCCAAGTACTAACCACGCTCGAGGAATCTCAGCTTTGGTGATCTCGCGGGAACCGGTTTATTCCACCTGATAAGGCCGTTGACCAATTACTGAATCGTTCGTTTCTTAGTAATTTCTGACGACGTGATACCTGGATCGCATCAGACCTCCCCTACAAGATGGCATGTCAAAACAGATATTCTAGGGCCTATACATTGCTTAATAAGTTTACACTCGATAATCCTACATAGTTACATAATTTGGTACGTCCTGATTTTTACAGTAAGGATTATTATTAATCCTCTAGTTGTTTTCCAATAGTGAGAAGAAGCGCATTCAAGAAGACTAACCAGAAGACCCTCTCCTCTCTTTCTGCTCCAACAGTACCAGTAGTCTTTGGCAATGGACAAACCAGGCACCTAGGTAGACTGCTTTGTCGATGTTTTTGTTAATACTGCCATTTTGTTCATCACAGATTTCCCTTTCATATAAATTCCAACGTACCTGTACCAGAAGAATTGGCTTCCGACGAGTTCCGTCTTCTAGGGAGAGGTTCGGGTGGGATGTCAGAGACCGGAGGCTTCGGTGCTGGCCGCTTCCTCGCGCAGACTTCCTGGAGGACGGGAACGTCGTCGGAAGGCGTGAGAGGCGGATGGAGCTGAGTGTTGATCTGGAGAGGTGCCAGCGTTGGTGCTGGCGCTGTGGTACCATTCAGGATCAACGGAGGCGGTAGTCCTGTCGGCTGAGGCGGAGGGGTGGTTGGAAGAGGAGGGATGGAGTTACAACTCAGGGAAGATGGCAGCCTGGGAACAGGATATAAGGGCAGTGTGAGTTAGTTAATGAAGTAAATGTAAATGCAGGGTTAATTGTGTTATCCCAAGAAGCATTTAGACTTAAACTAGCCACATAAACTTAACATGTTGCTTCATATAGCTTCCTTAGCCCTCTCCTTGAGAAAATCTCGTATCGAACACGGCCCCCAGAGATTTGCTCAATAGTATTTTTTGTCAATTTACTTCTAGATGAGGGGAATGAGATTTTCCAGCCAACACGGGCTTCTATACCATCAGATCCAGCGGAATGCAGTAAAATATATTCTTATTTTGTTCCTGGCCCACGATAACATCCCTAGTTAAATGCTTACTACTACCCTGACAAACGGATACCTGCTATTTAAATAACAAGCGTTACCAACGTGTTCAGTAAAATTTTCTAAATGAAAGTAGATTCCACCCTGAGAATTTTGACACCAACCACACTTACCTATGATAAGTAGTTTTTATTCTACGATTTCAAAGTTTCTTACACCTGTGACGCCACTGTACCCCTCCCACCTGGGCGGGACCCCCTTGCCAGGTGTAACGTCACTAGTGCAGGAAAATTCTAAAAATCACAGAATAAAAACTACTAGCCGTAGGAGAGTGCGATTGGTACCAAAATTCTCAGAATAGAATATACTTTCATTTAAAAAAAAGGTATATTTTTCAGACCCATGTACCATCCTAATTGTACAAACAAGAATACACTTACGAGCTTGGTGATGGTGGTTGTTTGGAAGAGCTGATCGTCGACGATGACGTGCACGAAATGGAAGGCGAAGGTGCAGAGACGGTTGGTGACGGGGCTGTCGGAGGCGGCGTCGTTGGAAGTGCTGGAGGCGGAGAAACTGATCTGGCTAGCGTCAGAGGAGTTGGTGGTAAGCTCGGGGTGGAACCTTTGCTATGTTTTCCTGTTCAGCGAAGAAAATTGTTTCAATGTGATGCCGCCATTTCATACTAAGCATCATTTACATCTTTAAGCATAACTTAAAGCCTACTAAGCATCATTTAAGCCTATAATCTTACTGCTGGATGGATGCGACGAAGGAAATTAGGAAGATCAAGGAAGAGTGACAGTGCCTCAAGTACCTACCTAATAGACTGTTTTTGTTCTTCCCGTGATCTTTACACTTTCAACCTTGGGTCTGATACACCAACATGATACGGGAAGACGGACCAATGAGCTTGAAGCATTCTCTACACGTACACGCGTTTTTCTTCCTGTGTATGAGAAGAAGCAGCTCTTCCCATGTACGCAGAGAACTACGTGTCATGGGAAGGGAATGCTTCAAGCTCATTGGTCATTCTTCCCGTATCAGCACTTCCACGGTTGAACGTGTAAAGATGATGGGAAGTACAAAAACTCTCTAATATGGATTAATGTGTTGCCAGATTGGAATGTACTCACCTTCAGTAGGAGACGAAAGGAAAGACTTGAAAGATCTGATTTCTGAAGACAAGGAATTGAACATTGACGTCGCCCTGGAGGTCTTCACTTCGGGCGTCACCACTAGAGATCTCACTGACTTCCCATCAGGACTTGATGGAGACCGAGGAGTTGGCACTTGGTGAGAAACAATGACGTCCGTCAGCCCGTTCACCGGAGACGTCTTGGGAGGCTTCTTTGGTGACCCGTGAAAGAACGACGTCTTTTTGGGCTCTGGTGACCCACCTTTTACCTTGTTAACCTCAGGCGTCGAAGCGTTCAGACCGGACATCTTCAAATCGGGAGTCGACCCGTTCAGAATTGATTTTTTCAAATCTGGCGACGATCCGTTCAAAATCGACGTCTTCTTCAATTCCGAACCCGTTCCACTGACGGTCTTGTTCAGCTCGGGGGACGAACCATTCAGAAGGGACGTTTTAAGCGTTTCAGGCGAACCGTTCGGAATCTTGTTGTCAGGCGACGACCCGTTGACTAGGGACACTTTGACGTCAGTCGTCAAGCCGTTTAAATTCTGCTCTTTCTTACCCGATGTCGTCAAATTTAGCAAAGACGTTGGCCTTGGTGGAGGCTTGATCTCCTGTGGAGTTTGGTATACGGGTTTACTCTTGAGGTCTGTTGTCGAACAATAAATGGCAGGTTTTGGTGGCTTTTCTGGTGCGTTCTGCAAAACATAAAAGGTTAAATAAAAAACATTTTCGAATGGGAAGCAATAACCTGCAAAAAATATCTGAGACTATTCTTGAGAACTTATCAATCAATCAGATTTCGGTACGTATACCTACTATAAAATTACAAAGAAGTAAGAAGAATACTGACAACTGACACTGGACATTACTCATTATTGACACTGTAACTTCGTAACTTAGAAATGCTCTATGCTCTTTCTCCTCTCCCATTTCCTAGACAAACAAAAGACGGGTGATATTATGTGCCTTTGATAAGCTGCTGAATAAATTCAGCTGTTCTTTTCTACCTACGATGTGGATCTAAAATCCATACCACCTGACCACTCATATAAGTAAAGAAGAAAGAAGTGATCTTTATTCCCCACTTGTGCTTTTCACAAAGGATTGAAATGTTAATTCATTTTGAGAGAGAGTGTGAGCCCATTAAGTAATTTTATAAATTAATTTTGTTCAATTAATCAAAAATTACCTCCTCGAAATTTGTCTTCCTCCATGGATCATCACCCAAGTAGATAGTTTATTTACTACCTAACTAAAATTATACAACGGAAAAATTGTATAATTTCCACTAATAGTCTAATAAAAAAAAACTGTTATACCTACCGGTTGTGATCAAACCACCGTCAATAACATATAATAACAATACCTAATAATTGTATATGTAACGAACTAAATCACTCGCTAAGAAATTGTGGAAATTCATTTCAAAGAAAAACGGAGTTATTGAAAAGTTGTCTACTTCCAATAATGCACGAAAAAACGCGAAAAATACTCCATTTTTATGTCAGTTTCGGTGATAAAACCATCGTCAGTAACAAACAATAATAAAAAACGGTGGTCACTGTTTGTTAGATGGTTTAATCACCGAAACCGGTATAACAGTGTATTTTTCGCGTTTTTTCGTATTAATGGAAATAGACTACTTTTTAATACCTAACTCCGACGTTTCTTTGTATATATAAGCATAATTATAGATATAATAAGTTATTGTTTGTTATTGACGATGGTTTGATAATCGAAACCGGTATAACAGTATTTCTTTGTGCACAGTGGAACCTGGATAAGTGGAAGCTGAAGGGACCAGCTTTTCAGTACCTATCACTAATAGAGGTTTCCCATTTACCTACCCAAGTTTCCCACTTGAAGAAAAAAGTACAAAACAGATGAAATTTAGAATGTATTTGAACGGGAAAAGTCATGCATTGTCACTTAGGCACCTACTGTAGCTACTGTAGCTACTGTAGCCCACTATTAGAGGTCGGCACATCAACGAGTCCCACTATTGGAGATCGCGCTCTCGCTTTCAGAGACTCTGCTGTGATTCCCACTCATGGAGGTTGTCTTTGGGAAAAACGAATCCCACTCATAGAGGTCTCATTTTCCCACTCAACGAGGTTTTCGGTCATCAAGGGGTGGGACCGGATTTTGTTCTCAGACACAGAGGTTTCCCACTAACCCAGGTCCCACTTATTCAGTTTCCACTGCATTAGTGGAAATACACAACCTTTCAATAACACCGTTTTTTTAAATTAGCGAATTTTCAAAGAAAATGTAGCTATTTGGCACGTTCCAAAATTCAGAGATGCTCCCTGTGAACCGGAAAACCCTCCAAAATCCGTTTCATGCATCGGAGATCTAAATGATAGATTTTCACTTTCTCATATTTCCATACTTCGTCATTCCGCACGATAAGTCCCATAATTTCCACGGTAAAAAATCCGTTCTTGCGCAGAAAAATCCGTCTCGGCATGAGTTTGTTACCGAGCCCGATCGTACTGTGCGCAGCTGTCCAAATTTACAAAAGTTTGGTCCAAAAAATCAAAACAAAAAGTATTTCAGCAACATAGGCATGCGTGGTATAGTCAACCATGTTTTTGGGGCGCTGAATCGATTGCAACGAACGAGTCCCAGTCCGATCAGCCGCACCCAGCGAACCAAATTTACAAAACTGTAACCCGAAATCCAAAAAAATTGCACATTTTTTTATGTAGGCATGTGAGGTGTCGTTTACCACGTTTTTTGGGGTCGCTGAATCGATTGCGAGTAGTTTCAGAACGTCCAGACTGCAACGCATGATTAAAATCACAATTTTTGGTTCAAAACACGCAAAAATGATTTTTTGACATAACATAGCTTTTCTGCACGACGTGCCATTCTGGTCACAACAAGTGCCCAGTCAGGCCGTAATGATGACCATTAATTTAAATTCTCCATTTCCCAAACGATTTCTTTGAAAATTCGCTCCTTAAGCCACGCTGCATGAATGGCATTTTTTTATTTATTTCAAAATGAGTTTCCACGACTTTGTTGCGAGTGATTTAGTTAGTTTTACTAACCATATTATCACGATGGAGGAAGGAAGATCGTGGAGGAGGCGCTATGGGCGTTTCCTGATGTTCGTGTTCGTCGGAGTCGGCTTTCCCGTCGGGCTCTCCAGCCATCTCCCGGCTCTCTGGGGGTCCATTTTGCCCGTTCAAGAGCTTCAAAACCTTCACAGTTACCTCTTCCTGCTCGATTTTCACTTTGGTAGGCTCGACTTCGACCTGAAGACAGTCATTAAGTTAATAACAGAAGAACTGACAACCACAACGACGTAGAACTTCTCAATTAAGTCAAATAATACCTTTACACGCATGGATATAGCTAGAGAAACATCGGAAACTCGAGGCACGGTTAAGCGGTGTTTGACTGTACGAAGAATATTCTTGACTTAAACTACAGTCCCTTGTATATTCGTTTATAGCATTTCATTCAAGTGAAAAGGATTTTTGTAATATCTCAAGGTGTGCTTTGGTTTTCCACGACAAATTCGTTTATTTATTTACTTCATTTTCAATACACACAGGAAAAGGGTTCTATCATGGTGTACAATATAAAATGCAATTCCATGATTTTAATAAAATTTTACATTTTCATTTTGCAAATAAACGTTTTTACAATTTAAAAAAAAAGGAAATCAGGTTTATTTGTCCTTTCTTGCTTTGTGCAGGCCTACGGAAATTTCCAGATTTTAAAAACGTCCTGAGTTATCTTCAAATTCTTACTTATGCATAATCGGTTGATTCCAAAAACGCCATGTCCGTCCGCCGTATCATACAGATCTACTTTATTTTGGGTCTAAAATATCCGTTCTTTTGCACACATTTGGGCACACATTTGCACATTTGGGCCCTAGTTGTGCTCCGAAGCTCGGCAGCCCGATCGGAATACACACAGGGGTTTCATGGGTGCAACATTTATGTAAAATAAGGTATTTTCAAACTCTTTGTGAACTTCGGTTTGTGAGGTACCTTTTCCATGTTTTTAGGGCGGGGAGACCAAATGAAGTTGATTTTGACTAAAGAGTGGCAAATTGAGGTTCTAACGAAGTTTCAGCTCCCAAAATTCATTTTTTATGAGTCAAAAACCTGGGAAATTGTCTGAAATCACCATAAATTTGTATAATAACACTAGAAGTAGTATCAAAACGTAAATCAAGACGATTACCACTGACAAATGTATCAATAAAAGACAATAATCATTGATAAATGGCATACCTATCTGATCATTGATAATTTGTCAAGAATAGGAGCCTAATTCGTGTTTTTGTGAGCCAAAATTGGTGGAAATCATCAAAAACAGCTATTTCAATACTTGTTGCTATGGAAGAAACACTACGTGAACAGCCAAAATTTCTGTAGGTATGTCCATTAGAATAGTAAACCCATGTGACAAGGATTTAGCATCGTTTTTGGTTTATTATTCTGTGAATAATACACCTATGTAATCGCTCAGCAAAACATTTTTAAAGCACCCCCCCCTCAAAATTTTTTCTTTTACGTTTCAAGGTGCGTAGATTCCAAAAATGCAATTCCGTCCACCGTCCGTCGTATCACGTGTACCGGCTTTATTTTCGGTCTAAAAAATTCGTTCTTTCGCACACATGCTCCATTTGGGCCCTAGTTGTGTCCCGAAACTTTGCAGCCAGATCGGAATATATCCAGGGGTGTTATGAGTAAAAATGTGTTTTAACATGTTACTTTTTGTGTTTTAGTAAAATGTTAGTAACATGAGCTTTTGAGGTATCGTTTTCCATGTTTTTTGGGACGAGAAGACAGAATATGAAGTCGATTTTGACCAAAGAGTGGAAAATTGAGGTTCTAACGAAGTTTCAGCCTTAAATTTACGTTAAATTTTGGTCTAAAATCGTCGTTGCTTCGCACAGTTTGGATCCCCATTTGGGTCCTAGTTGTGCTCCGAAACACGGCAGCCCGATCGGCATACATCCAGGGGTGTTTTGGGAGAAAAATGAGTGTAAAAACAGGGGTTTCGGAGGGATTTTTGAGGTTTTAGTGAACATGAGCTTGTGAGGTATCGTTTTCCATGTTATTTAGGATGAGAAGACTAAATATTAGGTTGATTTTGACCGAAGAGTGAAGAATTGAGGTTGTTACAAAGGTTAAGCTCCAAAATTCATTTTTTAATAGTCAAAAACATGGGAAATTTCTGAAATCACCATACGTTTGTATAATAACACTAGAAGTAGTATCAACACGTGAATCAAGACAATTAAATGGTACTATCAATGATCAAAAATAATCTGTAAAAAAAAAGCCGAGCCTAATTCATGTTTTAGGGGGCCAAAATTGGTGGAAACCATCAAAAATAGCCATTTCAATAATTGCACATGAAAAAAACAATAAATGAACAGCCAAAATTTCTGTACGTATGTCCAGTAGAATAATAAACCCATGTTACAAGGACTTTGCAGCGTTTTGCATTTAGACTATAAGGATAACTATGAGTAGTTGGGTACCTACACCAGATAACGAAAAGAAAATTCCGAACATACGATTATACCTTGCCTTACGATTATACATATGATTATGCCTTTATTACGTTCTGCAATGACTAGTCATTACGCAATTTCCAGGGTGGTAGGCGACGATTGGTCGATAGGATGGGGACAGGCAGGTTACGTAATACTGAAAAGCTGAATATCGACAGTTCACGAATAAGTCGTTTTAAACTCGAAATAGAAAAGAGCGTGAAAATGGTTGGTTCCAAGCACGAATTCAATCAGGCACCCACCTATATCAAAAACTCAATTTCTATCGTACAGGTTGAAAATGAGGTATTGTATAACAGGTGGGTACTGGTTAGCGTACCTGTTCGTTGATAGCCTCTTTCAGATTCTTCTCGTTCTTCTCCTCCACGCTCATTCCAGTGATGATGATGGTCTGCACGTCTTCATAGTCCTCGTTGTCTTCCGAACTCTTCTCGCTTTTCTGCACGTTCTGCACGCACAGCTTGTTCTTCGCCTGCTCGTGGGCCTTCGTCACTATGCTGCCTCTCTGGATGTGCGTTTTCCTACCTTCCGGCGTACCCCTTTCCTCTTTCTTCGGCTCTATAACTATAGTTTTGATGTTAGGCATTTGCTGCTCCTCTTTGGGCTCCAGATTCATTGTCGGCGTTTCCTTCTGGTGGTCTCTACCGCCTTCGTCTTTGGTTCCGTTTTTGTCCGTTTCTTTAGGGGTTTTGAGGATCTCCTTGGGCGAGCCGTAGAGAATGGCTGGTTTGGGGTCTTCCTCTTCGAGGAGTTTGTTGAGATGCGATTTCCTGCTGGCTGCGATGGACGTTGACGAAAATGGTTGGATGGTTACTTGGAGGGTTTGCTTCTGCTGTTTACCTATAACAAAAACGTTAAGCACCTATGATGAACGAATGCTAAGTAAACAAATTACAGCTACCGATGGTTTTCCCATAACTAATTATTTGGAAACCTACAGAAAATGTCACAATTTTCTACACGAGATTTTCAACCCACATTCTCTCATAATCATTTTGCATAACTACGCCCAGTTTTGATATGTATGAGTTGCGTTAACGATTTATGAACGGATTATGACTGGAAGTACTGAAATTACTGACAGAGTAGACTACGAGCTAGTGCGAAGAAAGTAGTAGTAATTACAGCTCATTTACGATAAGTGATTAAGTAGGTACTTTCGAGTAAACTGATTTACTCATAATATTGTTAGACAACTAATTAACGATCTGCCACTTTAAATTCATACAAAATACTTGATAAGATGAAACCAGAGAAACAACTGGAACTACAGAACTAAAATATGCCTTGTCGAATGTATTGACATATTACTTTAATTAGTCATACATACTTCGCATTTTTAAATGTAAACGATTTTGATATTGTTTCTTCACTACCATAGGTTCGTGCAAGAAAAACCTACAAAATAAAATTTCAATTTTTTTTCTTGCATTTCTAAGCTTTCTGAACAATTTTGGTTCCGTGTCTGTCTATCTGAGGTCATCCTTGTCCCGGCAAAACAATACGAAATTATGGTCCGATTTTGATGAACTTTCGGGGATTGTGCGGGTTAGGCCATAGGCGGGCCCCTATGAATTTCATCGCCGTTGTAACAATGGTAGCGTGTGCGCATGCGCAAACCTGAATTTCGTAAAACAACGATTTCTCAGTTCCTAACTGAACGATTTTGTTCAAATTCTGCGGGTGGTTGGGGGTGGCTTCAAGATGATTGCCTATGAATATTACGCATATTAGGTCAATTTATTACTAGTGGAACGTGGGGCACAGTTCAACAACAGCTCTAATTCAAATATGTGAGGTATTTAATTCGAGGAGTTAACACAAGACTGTGTGCTACAGTACCCTTTGCTTCACCCAATGTGTTTCTGTCTCGATACCAGTCTTCTTTGGGCAGCCATCATACAAAGTGTGTTTTTCGCCTAATGGCGTAAATCATTGAAGCAACCTTTTTCTTCGTGTGAGACGTAAGAAAAACGATTTTCATTGCATACTATTGTTGCTCTGAATCAGTTTCTTGTTTAAAATAAGCTGCATGGTTTCCATTGTGTTCTACTGTTTACAATCAAACTGGGAATAAAAAATATGCAAAGATGGGGACTGGGGCAGATTGAAACATAGAAGATGGGGCTCAATGAAACTTTTCAAGATGCCCAAGTCTGATGTTTCACTGTGTCTCATCGCTATAAACAATCATCATCGTAACAGGAATTTCTTCATTTTGTGTTTCATTCTTTAAGATGGTGCGAAACCGAGTGAGAAAACCATGAAGAGGCCTTTTTTCGCTGAGGATATGAAGAAAGCTGTTTCTTTGGTCAAAACTGGTCATAGTCCTGTATTTTTTTTTGGTATTTCAAAATAAATAGCTTTTTGAAAAAATGCAGCTGATTTTTACTCATCCAACTCCTTTTTGTGTTTTTGTTTCACTGTTCCATGAGCCATTTCAAGGCACCCCACACATGGGGCACAATGGAACAAAATTCCGAAAGCAATGCATTTGTGTGATGACTGTGTGATAACTAAAAGGAGACTAATGCAATATACTCCCTGTCGTGAGTCCCTCCCGGGAACACTCCTATCATATTAAGTTCTCACCAATATCCAAACGCCAAACTAAAGCTCCGTGAATAAAGACATGAGTGGGGACAGGCGACAGAACCCAGGGTTACTCAACCTGGGGCCCCACTACCAGCTCCCAGCAAGGAGCTGGAGGGAGAGGCCCCCAAGTACTATAAAACCCCGGATCCTGGCGCTCAAGCTTCATTCGACACTTCCTCTAACCAGCTCTCTCTTCTCTCTCTTACCTTACCTCCCAGATGATCGGTTGACTACAGCCGCCTGGGAATTTCACCTCCTCTCTCCTCCTCCTTGTCTAGATGATCGGTTGAATACAGCCGCCTAGACAAGGGACCTCTCCTCTCCTTTCCTTTACCTAGATGAACGGTTGACTACAGCCGCCTAGGTAAAATTCCCTCATCCACCTCTCTCTCCTCCAAAGTCGTAGATGTTCGGTTGATTACAGCCGCCTGCGACTTTTCCTCACCTTCCTTCCACTCCACCTCTCTCTCCTCCAAAGTCGTAGATGTTCGGTTGACTACAGCCGCCTGCGACTTTTCCTCCTTTCTCTCCTTTACTTAAATTCACTCACTCACCTTCCTTCCACGCCACCGTGATGAGAATTTTAAATTCATCACAGTGGTGAACCCGACGTTCACTCAACCTTCTTCCTTCCCACCTCATGTGTCGCCCCAGTCAAATAGTTCGGTGTCCCAAATTTTAAATTCATATTTCAACCAGTCAGTGTAAATTCGCAATTCTTGGCCCAAACCTCACCGCTCAACTCTCAACTCAACGCACCACCGCTCCCGCCGATTGCGAATTTCAAAATTCAAAACCACGTCAAATTTTTGAATTTTAGTTACAGAAATGGACCCGAACTCTCCGACGCCGCCGCTCCTGCGACCAGCCACACTGCAGCCGCCCACCGCTGCGACATCCGACGCATTGGCCGACAACCCTTTCTCCACACTCTCCCCGCCGACCTCTGCGACGTCAGACACCGCCGCCGCTGCGGCCGCAGCCGCCGCCAACGTCATGACGGCGTCCGCGGCGTTTCCTCTGTCGCTGCCCCCCTTCTACACGCACGACCCGGCGCTTTGGTTTTTTCAAGTGGACGCAGCGTTTTCGGCCGCCAACATCCGCAGCCAGAAAACTCGATATTCCCGGATCATTTCGTTACTGCCCTACGAGATCCTGCTGCAGACCTCTGATATCTCCCCCGACGCCGCCGCTGCGTACGACGACCTCCGCAGCCGCCTCATCAACACCTACCAGCCGTCGAAAATCGCCCGAGTCGCCGCCCTCTCCCAACCTCAACACCTCGGCGACCAGAAGCCCTCCCACCTCTACCGGCGGCTGCGACACCAGCTGCAGGGGATTATGACCGCCGACATCGCACGCACGTTCTGGTTACGTGCCCTTCCCCACCCCATCCAGATGGCCCTGGCCAGCCATCTCGACGGTCCCGACGAGCCCCTCCTGCGCCTCGCGGACACCGTGCATGACTTGGCCGCTGCGGCCGCCGTCAGTGAGGTGCGTACGCCGCGCCACCCCCCGCCTTTCCGGGACCGCACAAAATCCCGGGAACGCGGCCGGGCACCCTCCCTCGACGGCCGTCGACCACTTTCGGCGGATCGCCGACGCGACTCGTCCGCCGACCGCCGCCGCCAGCGCTCACCCGAGCGCCGCAACGCATCCCCTCCCCGCCAGCGCAGAGGCCGATCCCCAGCAGCTGCGCGCGCATCCAACTCAGCCCGCCCCACCAACTCCGCCTACCTACCTGCGGACCACCCCAACCGTTGTTTCTATCACGTAAACTTCGGTGGGGAGGCCCGCAAGTGCCAACCCCCCTGCTCCTTCGCCCCTAAGCAGGGAAACGCAGACGCCCGCCGGTAAATCCGGCGGGCCCCCCTCCTCGCCAACACGGGGGGGACCATGGACATACCCCCCCCCGCCCGCATTCACACAGCCACCACCGCCAAGCCACGCTACCCCTCCTACGCCGCCGCCACGGCTGCCAACCTCCCGGCCGCGCCTGCAGCGCCGCCGAATCCCTCACCCCACCACAAACGGAACAACCCCTCCCCGCCCGCCACCAGGGCAACCAACCTTCCGACCGCCACTCACGCCGCCGCGCCCGTTCCCCCACCCCGGAACGGCCCCTCCACGCCCGTCAACAGGGCAGACAACCTCCCGGCCGCCACTCACGCCGCCGCGTCCGTTCCCCCACCACGGAACGGAACCTCCACGCCCGCCTCCAGGGCACAACCCCCTCCGGCCACCACACAGCCCGCCACTACCGTTCCCCCTCCCCGGAACAAGGCGAAACCTCCTCCTACCAAACTGGCCAGCCCCCCTGCAGACTCCACCGTTCCCCCCCTCCGGAACGACAAGAAACCGCCTCGCCTCTCCTTCGCGGCGGACCAGCCAACGCCGACACACGTACCTACCTCCGCAATTATACCCAACGCCCTCCCGACCCACCAGCGACTTTTCCTGCGCTGCAGGAAAACCAATGTACCTTTCTTGGTGGACACAGGGGCGGCGCTATCAATATTTCCCAACAACATCCTCCGTCGTCAGGCGCGCTGCTACCGGCAGCTTCTCTACGCCGCCAACGGTACCACCATCCCCTCGTACGGGACGTACCGCTCCTCTGTTTATATGAGCGGGCTCGCGTACGAGTGGGAGTTTACCGTGGCGGACGTGGAGAAGGCGATCCTGGGGGCCGATTTTCTCGCATATTTCGGTCTCCAGGTCGACGTCCGGAACGCGCGCCTGATTGACCCCGCCACAAAAACACCCATACCCGGATTCATACATGCCATCAACCACCCCCCTACGCAATTTGAACGCCTCCTCCTCAACTACCGCCCCCAGCGCCGCCCCTCTGCCCACATCTCCACCATTCAACACCACATCGAGACTTCCGGCCCCCCCATCACAGCAAAAGCCCGACGACTCCACCCCCTGCAACTATCTAAAGCCCGGCAACATTTTAATAAACTCATAGCCGACGGCATCGTCCGCCCCTCAAAATCCCCTTGGGCTTCTCCACTCCACATCGTGCAGAAGCCCAATGGGGATATCCGCCCCTGCGGGGACTACCGGCGACTAAATTCGAAAACCACGCCGGACCTTTATAATGTTCCCCACCTACGGGACTTCTCGTCGCACCTCCATGGCGCTAATATCTTCTCTACCCTCGACATTTCACGGGCGTTCCACCACATCAACATTCACCCCCCCGATGTCCAGAAAACCGCCATCATTACCCCGTTCGGGCTTTTCGAGTATGTTAAGATGGGCTTCGGGTTAAGGAACGCTGCACAGACTTGGCAGCGCTATATGGACAGCATCCTGCGAGGCCTACCGTTCGTCTTTTGCTTCCTCGACGACGTCCTGGTGGCCTCCAGGACGCCGGAAGAACACCTCCGCCATCTCCAACAGATCCTTGACATCTTCTCCTCCGAAGGCCTCCTGGTCAACACAGACAAGTGCGTTCTCGGCCAACCCTCCGTCCGCTGCCTCGGCCACCACGTTTCATCCGAGGGCATCAAACCCCTCGCAGACAAAGTCCACGCCATTAGTGACTTCCCGCAACCCCGCACCGTGACGGAACTCCGCCGCTTCCTGGGTATGTTAAACTTTTACCGCAGACACATCAAACACGCAGCACAACATCAACAACCACTCATACACGCCATTCCCCAACCCTCCAAAAAAAATGACAACCGCCCCATTACCTGGACCCCCCAACTCATCTCCTCCTTCAAAATTTGCAAACAGGACCTAGTAGACGCCGCTCTATTGGCCCATCCCGATCCTCACGCCCCACTATCCATCACCACCGATGCGTCCGACTGGGCCATCGGGGCAGTGCTCCATCAGCACACCGGCGCCACCCCCCAACCCCTAGGCTTCTTTTCCAAAACGCTATCCCCCACCCAAAAAAATTACTCCACGTTCGACAGAGAACTCCTCGCCATCCACGAAGCCATCAAGCACTTTCGTGACTTCGTGGAGGGCAGGCAGTTCTCTGTCGTCACTGATCATAAGCCCCTGACCCACGCCCTCCTACAGAACCGCAAATCCGCCTCCCCGCGTCGCCTCCGGCAACTCGAGTTTATCGGGCAATTTACGTCCGATATCCGATACTTGCCGGGGGCCGACAACTGCGTGGCGGACGCGCTATCCCGACCCACCCCTACCCCCGCGCCGGTGGCGGAGTTACTGCCCTTCCCTTCACCACAAATCCTAAAATCAAAGCAAACTCCACATTCCGACCCCGCCCTCTCCAATCTCATTTCCGCCTCCAAATTGGAACAGCTGCCGCCCCTCGACCTCTGGTGTGACGTAACGGCCGATACACCGCGCCCTTACGTCCCACCGGAGCTGAGGCGGCAGTTGTTCCTCCACTATCACTCCCTTCACCATCCTGGCATTCGGGCTAGCCGGGACCTTATCAAGACGCGGTACTTCTGGCCCCACATGAACACAGATATTCGTAACTGGGTTCTGGGGTGCCAGAAGTGCCAGCGGTTTAAGGTCTCGGCCCACCCCCATGTCCCACCTCAAACCATTCCCGACTCCCTACCGTGGGAACATGTTCATCTGGATTTAGTGGGCCCCCTTCCCCCGTCCGAGGGGAAAAAATACTGCCTCACGATGATCGACCGTGCCACCAACTGGGTGGAATGCATACCACTCTCAAATATCACCGCGGACACCGTCGCAACGGCTTTCCTCTCTCAATGGGTTAGCCGTTACGGTTGTCCGCGAACAGTCACGGTCGATCAAGGGAGGCAGTATGAGTCCGCCCACTTCTCCGATTTACTACGTTCCCTCGGCATCCTCAAAATCCACACTACCCCATACCATCCCCAATCCAACGGGAAAATAGAACGGTGGCACTCGGTCCTGAAACAGGCCATTTCTACTTCAACAAATTCCCCTTCCTGGACTAAATCCCTCCCCTACATTTTACTCAGCCTACGCACTTCAGCCCGTCCTTCAGACCAAACCAGCCCCGCACAAAACGCATTTAAAGACCCGTTACGTCTACCAGCCGACATTTTCACCCCAAATCACACGCCGTCTATTAACAGGGAACCGCTACACTCAACAACACCGACAAACGACACCACTTATCCCAAACGATTTTTCACCACCACACACATGTACCTGAAAGAGCCCGGCATCCATAAAACTTTCCAACCACTTTACGCCGGGCCCTTTCAAGTCATTCGCACAACACACACCACCGCGACCCTGTTAATTGACGGCAAACCACATACAGTCCCGTTAGCCAGGTGTAAACCCGCACCTGTGCTAACCCAACCCACAGACACTATCAGTCTCCCGCCGTCCGTTCGCGATGTCACACCGCTCCCCGATGTACCAGTCACCTCCGTCGCCGTTTCCGGACTTCGACTCGGATCCGGAAATGGCGGCGATTCTCCGGGACGTTTTCGTCCCGGACCCGCTCTCCCCCCTACCCCCTTCGCCCGGGCCGACTACACCGCTTCCATTCGTCCCGCAACGGATCACCGGACTACCTCCCCGGCCCCGGCGATGGAAGTACCCCCAGTGGAAAATACTGCGCGAATTTCGCACGGCGCAGGCCACGGGGGTACACCCTCCCTACTCCCCCACAGACCCCCTAATGTCCTCCATCCTCCGCGAGTTCCGCCTCGCGGAACTCATGCCCCCACCGCCCCCCGTTCAAATTCACTTGCCCCCAATAAATTTCAAACCCCCACCCCCCGTTCAAATCACCAACCCCCCCAAAATTGCAACCCCACCAATTTCAACACCCCCCCCGTTTTCGATTTTCGATCCCCCCGTATCACCTTCACCCCCTCCGACACCCCCTCCCCCCCCTCCATCGCCGGGGATATCCACTATAGTTTCCGCCGGGACGAAACGGCCCGGGCGGCGAAACGGACGGAGGGAGCGTCCCCATGTTCCCCTCGTCCCGGCGGCCAAATCCCCCGCCCCGCTATGAGCAATCACGGCGGGGCCTTGAGATTCCGGGACAGTGCAAGTGTCTTTTTCATCCACTCGCACTGTACCGGAACTCGGAGCTCCGCCGTGCCCGCCTCGCCACGAGCTCGGAGCAACCGCCGCCCCCACACAATACACTCACGCACACACTGTCACTCAACACACCCAACACGCACCCAGGAATCGGCGGATTCCCGTCACCCCGTTCCGCTTCGTTCCCCGAATTTGCACGAAGGCTGTAAATATTGTACATATCATGTTTGTAAATATCGTTATTGTAAATTTTGTTCACCCTCCTCATCTCGCCCTTGCCACTCACTTTCACCTTGTAAATATCATAATTGTAAATATTGTTCATCCTCCTCATCTCGCCCTTGCCGATCACTTCCATAAATGCCACATGTTTATGGATCCTGACCGCTGCTCCCATCATACTGTATATACTCTCGCCATCTCATCCTACTTATCATCTACCTTATCTTCTACCTTATGTTACCTACCTTATGTTCTACCTACTTATCATCTACCTTATATTCTACCTTATGTTACCTACCTTATGTTCTACCTACTTATCATCTACCTACTTATAATCTGCCTATACCATGTTACTACTAGTTTTAAGGACCGCCTTCAGCTCAACCTCTGTTTGCATCGGCCCTCAGCCCCTGTCACTTTGCGCCTTCAGCTCCTCCTCTTGTTTGCCGTAGCCCTCAGCTCCTGTCATTTTTGCGCCTTCAGCGACCACCTCTTGTTTGCCGTAGCCCTCAGCTCCTGTCATCTTGCGCCTTCAGCACCAATATTGGTTCAAACTGGGGGGACCTCTGTCGTGAGTCCCTCCCGGGAACACTCCTATCATATTAAGTTCTCACCAATATCCAAACGCCAAACTAAAGCTCCGTAAATAAAGACATGAGTGGGGACAGGCGACAGAACCCAGGGTTACTCAACCTGGGGCCCCACTACCAGCTCCCAGCAAGGAGCTGGAGGGAGAGGCCCCCAAGTACTATAAAACCCCGGATCCTGGCGCTCAAGCTTCATTCGACACTTCCTCTAACCAGCTCTCTCTTCTCTCTCTTACCTTACCTCCCAGATGATCGGTTGACTACAGCCGCCTGGGAATTTCACCTCCTCTCTCCTCCTCCTTGTCTAGATGATCGGTTGAATACAGCCGCCTAGACAAGGGACCTCTCCTCTCCTTTCCTTTACCTAGATGAACGGTTGACTACAGCCGCCTAGGTAAAATTCCCTCATCCACCTCTCTCTCCTCCAAAGTCGTAGATGTTCGGTTGATTACAGCCGCCTGCGACTTTTCCTCACCTTCCTTCCACTCCACCTCTCTCTCCTCCAAAGTCGTAGATGTTCGGTTGACTACAGCCGCCTGCGACTTTTCCTCCTTTCTCTCCTTTACTTAAATTCACTCACTCACCTTCCTTCCACGCCACCGTGATGAGAATTTTAAATTCATCACACTCCCGATATGTTAGAAAGTATTTCTATACCTTTTACACTACAATATATTTGATTATTTAAGTCAGGAAAAATAAAAACAAAAAAAGCGTTTCATTGTGCCCCTCGTTCCCCTACACTATCTATTGCTTTTCGATCATTTTCACTCATCTTTTTTTCCCAACTGATTCTACACGTCCATGTTACAATAAGTGCTTATAATGTCCCACCCAACTTGGCAAACCTTTTTTATATATCAGTGACATAAGTAACCAGGGGCGTTGTGCCCATAAGGCCATTTGGGTCACTGCCCCGGCACCCAGAAACACTAGGAGTAAAAAAAACTCTACTGTTCAGCTGGCATTTGAATTTCCCTCCGTAGACTGTACCTAGCATTTTTCACAAAGTTCAACAGCGACTCGCCAGATTTCTCTGGCTATGGAATGGAAATTCTATCGATATTCATGTTATCGGAATAAGGCGACAGTAATCAATGTCCTGCAATCGAAATCGAAACCTAAGCTCCTGAAACTGGCAGGTAGGTTCTGGGTCCTGGGACCTAGTGTCGCCATGGCAACTGAGAAAAGTGGCCCATCCGCGCATGCTCAGTCGAGTAAAAATGTTGTTCGCCACGCCCACTTTAGACGGAAGGCCTGCATTCGGCACCCGGGCCTTCGGAAATGAGAGGTGAAAGTGGGGAGCGCCTCCGCTCTGTTTACTCTGGGCACCCGGCAGAGATGAAAACTGAAATGAGTCGGCGAATGGACCGTTACCTTCGGCACCCGGGAATCATGAAAACGTAAACAGCCGTTCTTATCAATATAAGGGAAGGCAAATTAAGGTGTTCAACGCGACGCAGGTGCCCGACGTAACGGGGTGCCGAAAGTAACAGTCCATTTCTATTTCAGCTGGGTGCCCACCGTAACTTGGGTGCCGAAAGTAAAACTCGATTTTGAACGAGCCGGGTGCCGAGAGTAACGCTTTTTAGGGCCCGGGTGCCGAACGTAGGGCTCCCCTTTAGACCTATCCCCGAAATCTGATTCCTGCTCCAAAATCGTTCGCTTTCACAATCGATTCAATTCCTTCGATTCAATTTGTCATCTCGAAACAAGATGCTTCTTCGTATTCTGATTGGTTTTTGTTGTCTCCTGAATTATATTCGCTTTCTCTATTGAGTCAGTTTTTAATTTTTTGCATCAAATTGTGTGCGTTTTGCGTTCGGTCCGGTTCTGATGACAGATTGTATTCGTGGTACATACCTGCATTTTGTCCTGTTTGCTGTTTGTGGTCTTGTGGATTGATCGGCGCCCTAACACACAGATAACTATCCAGCTTCAAGTCAATTAGGTACCGGCCGACGGGTCACTGTTTTGTTATATTTTAGTTTACTATATTTTTATGACACATGAATTCTGTGGCAAATTTAAAGTAGAAATGGTGGACGTTTTCGTACGACGATATAATGTTGATTAAAAGAGATAAGCTTTGCTGAATATCACTCAGTCAGTAAATAAGGGACGAGTGTTGTTGCCTTGGGGTATTTTGTAGACAAATCTGTTGGTTTTGTGTTCTGGTTTGGTGCCCCACCGTTTTGTACTGCCGTCCAAAGCAATAAAGCCGTAGGTAGAACAAGGAAATCTAGTTTTGAGAAAAACGCAGGTGAAGATTTTAGGCTGTAAAATGGGCATAATTTCAATATTTTCCAATGATTTTTTTTTTGCAATTGATCCAAATTTAGTTTATACGTCTGTAGCAGCAAGATGCATCATTTTCGGAAGAATACACATAAATTTATATAACCAACTGTTTTTCTCCGTTGTAGAAGATGAGGCAAATTTTGCTTCAAAAAACGGTAGAGGGTCTGCTACTGCTTTTCTTCGTTCGACGCTCATGCTGCGGCTGTTTACCACTGTAATTGCTGGAGATTTCACCCCTTTCCCAAAGAGAAAAACATTACCTTTATTTTTCCTTGAATAATACGAATTACCGAGATGTGGAAGACACCTACGGTCGACCGCTCGAAGCTTTTGGCGCTCATCACAAGATTGAAAAACGGTACCGCCTGACGAATTCAGACAACTATGAGAGGGATGCAACAAAGAAAAACAGTACTGTCCTGATGACCATTAAATTAAATCCACTGTTCCAATGAATTAACACCGCATGTCTGGGATCTATTGTTTTTATTTGTTGGAATAACTACTACTTGTGCTTCATCGTTGGAAAACCATCAAAAACTCGAAAAACCGTAGACTTTTTCCTTTAATAACTTTTTTAGGGAAATTTTCCAAACTTCTACAACTAGATACCAAAATAGGCTTTTAAGATACGAATCCAGCAATACCAAAATCTCTAAATTGAAAAAACTGAGTCTACGGCTTTTTTACTTGGGAGGGCAGTGTAAGTAACCACCTGTATAATGGCAATATGTGAAATTGCTAAAAAAAAAACCCTTATAAACAGCTGCACACATCTAATGAATACAACGTACTTCAAGTATGCAGGTACCTACCAAAACAGCCGACGTCAGTTTCGGAGAGATTATAACTGCGAAGCGGCCTGATCTGAACTAAAAACGCGTCTGCTTCTACGACTTTCCGTGAGGTGTTATCAGTGTTTCCGTTCGACAAAAGAATTCGGGCTTCCGAAGTAATTAGGATCACCGTGCGAAACACAACTAAAATAGGTACCTAGGTAGCTTTCAACAGTGTGGAGGGGGGTAATCGGCAAAACTCATGCAGAAGCTATGCGGTTCCCAAGGTCTGCAAGAACACAATTACTACGGTATGTTTACTTCGGAATGACAACGAAGGTGTTACTATTATTAGTTTTCACGTTACATAAACGCGGTTTATAACAAATGGGGTGTTTACAATTAACGACCCCACCGATGATCCTGCAAATGAATCAAGTAAACTGGCCCATCAAAATCATATTAATACGACATACCAAGTTGCTTTGGTACGGATGCAGGTTTCAGCGGCTCTCCAACACAGCAGAGGTTCGTCAACGAAGAATTGAAGTCCGTATTACACTTAGTAAGCCGCTCGAGCGCCTGTAAAAACGTTAGATATTTTAACGACGTGCAAGTAGGTACTTGGATTCTGCCTTTTATTATGAAGCTGTTGTAGGCAAAACGGAGAAAACTTCAGAACCTACAGGAACATTAAAAAAATTCTACATTTAAAGCGAGAGCATAATAAGGGTTTCAAGTTTGAATTTACTTTGCAACACTTTTCATACTAACAATACTATTGCAATACAGGTACCATACAAACGAAACTATGGCATTTGATCTGGGCATCAGCGGGTACATACTAAGTGGCGTAATTTGAGAATTAGGCCAGCTAGCTATGGACTCCTTGACAACAAACCGACATTCCAAACACGGGGCAATTGTGTGGTAGCGAGTGGTACTTCAATAAGAAACCAGGAAAGCCCTCATTCATTTATTATTTATTTATTGCTAAATAAAATTCATCAAATTTCTGGCAACAAAGAACTCATGTGATTCAACTACATTCGAAGCTGTGGACGAAGTAAGGAATATCAATCACTGCATGTAAAATCTCGGCTGACGTTCTTCGCCAAAATGTTCGTACTGCCGAACAGAAGGATGAATTCGAAAATGAACAATTTCAAAGGGGGTCACATTTAAGCTTTTAGGGGTAAAAAATCGGTAAGAACGGCTAAAATCGTGAATAACTGATATAGAATCATTGAAGGTTGTATGGAAGGGTGAGCAAAGACAGAAAAATACCATTTCAGTTGTTTAAAAAAAAGTAGGGGTAAAATTTGCATTTTTGGGGGTCAGAAATTGGTATTAACGGCCAAAATCAATATTAATTCACCTGACGTAGAGTGAGTGGGATGGTGATTCACGACGGAGGGGTTATTTGGATTACGAAAAAATATTTTTCTCAAAAAGAGCGGGTCAAATTTGACTTTATAAGGGTATCGATAAAAATGGCTAAAATCATGAAAAAACCACAGTCATGCAGCATGGCTATAAGAGCGAATTTTCGAAGTTTTCGGCATCTTCCTCCTCCGCCTAAAATTTTCTGAAAATTAATTTTCGGCCAATGTTTTCCCAACTTGATACCATACAAAATTAAAACAGGAGTAGTTTTACGCAAAGTAAAATTTGGGGTGGAAGGAGGGGGAGGGGGAAATCAAAAATGTTTTGAATACCAGAAGAGTAGGTATTGGGTACGTAGGTAACAAATTTTTTGTTCCATTTTTTGCCGAGTAACACCTCGGTTTGTAGATTTTCCAACGCTGAACGCGATGGTGAAGTCAGAATTGCGATATCCCATTCCGTTATCAGAGTAGAGCAGACGAACCAGGAAGAACATCTCAAGAAATAACCACGTTCCTTCATCTTCAAAGTGCTCCAGTTTGAGAACGGAATGAGATATCGCAATTCTGATTTCACCATCGTGTTCAGCGTACAAAAACCTTTAAAATGAGGTGTCACTTGTCAGACTTTTTCATTTTGGGAATTTATGGGTAATTTCCCCCCCTAAAACTCCCCAAAACTCCCCCTTAGGGTGACCCGATTCTGCCCATCTTCGAACTTAGCCTGTCGATTGCCAAGACAGATTTTTCGTGCAAATTTGAACTTTTTATCTCAATTCTTTCGAGAGTTATCGTCTGGAATGACACATACATATATAAATATATATATAAATATATATATATATATAAATATATATATAAATATATATATATATATATATATATATATATATATATATATATAAATATATATATAAATATATATATATATATATATATACACTTGACAGGTGATGTGGCGTCCATACGTTGTCCTTTTCCTACCATTATGACCTCCGCTAGATTTGTGACTTCCGAATCGGAGGTCATAATGTTTTTTAACGTTATCTTACCCCCACCTACCTCCATGGCTTCAATTTTACCTCCTACTCCTTCCTTAGTCTTGTTAGTAAGCCATCATTCATTCAGTCAAACAAAAAATATCCTTCCCAACCCCTGGCAGGAGTTTTAGGAGGAGGTCATACTGGTTGCCAAGTGAAAAATGCTGTATAATTTAGTTCACGGGTATATAACCTAGGTAGCGCTTAGATCATGAGTGTATATTACCGTTTGACCACCTCTGTGACCTCCACGAGATGTGGCAACGTCGCGTTGCTTTGTTCTCAACTTGGACGCCAGTCTGCCATTACCCTGTCAATGCTTGATGAGTTCTTCTGTGTGTAGCCAACGGAGACGAAATATGGAGGAAATGTACTGTGTTGTGAAATTCCATCGATCCGGTTTATTGAAAGTCTCTGATTTCAGTTTAAATTACAGATGAACAATACGGATGAAAGCCTTCGTTTTCATAATTGTTTTTGCCATTCATGTATTATTTCAAAATACATAATAGACCAAAATGTATTGTTTATCGTTTCACAATAGGTCGACCTGTTAGGCCTCCTGAGATGTGATTAGGTCTTGGATGGAACCTCTGCGAAATTTTAGATTTTTTAGTCTCTTTATAGGGCAAAAGTACCCTAATGTGGGCAATAAATAATCCACCGGACGATCATCAACCTAACCTGTTCGGGTTGTTTAATGCAGTCAATGGTATATTTTGGTTGGAATCGAGCATGAAAAAATCGCGTTCTTCAATATTATTACTTGGTGTCTGGTATGTGTATAAAAAGTTCCAGTCGTGCAGCATGGCTATATGAGCGAATTTTCGCAGGTTTCAACTTCTGGCCATTTATATTGTCTTTGAAGAAAATCCCTACTACAATCTGCCTCTTAAATTTTGGAAATCGTTCACCTTCACAAAATACAGTACTTCTGTCAATTTTTGAATTTATGGTGATTTTTACTCATTTTCACCCTTGAGTCCCCTCTCCCATTTCCGCCAAAGTTAATGACAATTAACTATATTCAAGAATGAGTTTTTCTATCTTGGTTCACTATCCCACATCACAATCAATGATTTATTTGATTTTTTTTAAATCCCCCCCCCCCCCCACTGAAACTAACCCATTTCCCCCCCTTAAAGTGTTTGGAAACACTCACCTTTGACAGTACATGCGGGTTGAATCACAGATGGTCGCATATCAAAACCATTGAAATCGTACCGTAACTTTCGTTTGCAAATGCACAAACGTGAAATACTTGAAACGCACTAAATACCTTAAATATCGAGTAAACCTTTGTGTAATAATTTGCAGCGTTTTTTTATTGCATTTTCGGAACTTATGGTTACTTGGAAGGTCGATCAGAAATAATATTTTGACGGTTTCTTATACATTTCATTGAAATCGTATTGTAACTTTTGTCTGCGCATGCCCAAACATGAAATGTTGAACATTTCCTTGCGCTACTAACTACGCGACAAATAGTCGCAGAAAGCTGAAATTTCCAAGGTACACGCGGGTTGGATGGCAAACTGCCGCATATCAAGATCATTGAAATCGTACCGTAACTTTCGTCTGAGCATGCGGAAGCGTCAGATCCTCATAGCGCCCATAACTACCCCGCAAATCGTCGTAAAACATTTAAATTGGAAGATAGATGGAGTTGAGGTGTTGGATGGCCTCAACTGCATGTAACCCATGAATGGGTTCTCCATCTGTCCACTGAATGATCCTACCCAACTATTCTATACGTTAATGTGAATCAAGTGAGGAACCTATAATACTGCCTACTCGAATTGGCAGACTTTGTTTTCTTCAATGTGCAACATTCTATACCTTGTGAGAAAAAATATGCAATTTAGGGGTTGAGCGCGAAAAAACCGAACTGGTCAAACCAAACCTACAAAATTTGTTTCCAATCGTTTCCCATTGAGTCAATTTAGCCAATTTGGTTGGCCCTACCGCCAAATTCATGTGAGGCAAAAAGTGTTCAATTTTCTACTTTTTATTGATTGCCAATCTTTTCATATTTTTCATTTCAAATTTCTCCGCACTAAATGCTCGCGACTATGTTGTGCTAAGTTGAGGTAGGTCCTACCCATTGGATATATTTTAAAACAGTAGGTTTTGGATTATTATTTTCAATCATGAACCTTTGGAATCGAGCACGAAAAATAATAAAATTTTAACCCCCCTCCCCACCCAAATTTGATGGTTTACGTTTCAAGGTATGTAGATTCCGAAAATGCAATTAAAAGAACGCTGCAAATTATTACAAAAGTTTATTACTTACCTGTATAGATCCCCCTTCTGCGTAGATCACTGTTTTGTGTGGTCAATACCCTCGAGCTCCTCCCAGGAAAGCCCTAAATCGAGTACCTACTGTAGCCGGCCCCGAATTAAAGTTTCCTACAAATGCGCGGGATTCATTAATTCAATAATTAATTATTTTGTAATTATTCATGAAGCATAGGGCAAATAATAAACCGTTGTGTAATAATTTAACTGTATAGGTGACCCTTCTACGTAGATAGTATAATTAACCGTTGTACAGTAATTTACCGTTGAGTAATAATTTACCGTTGAGTAATAGTCTGCCCATCAATAATACTCCAACGGTTGTTTAAGTTGCAAAAGTACCTACCAACAAACTCCAGCCCCTTCTTGTTAGATGGTATAATGAACCGTTGTTTAATAATTTACCGTTGTGTAATAATTTACTATTGTGTAATCGTTTACCCATCAATAATACTTCAACGTTTGTTCAAGTTTCACTACCTACCAACAAACACCAAAAGAGCCATAATTTTTCAAATGAAATAATATCACAGAACAACCAACTCGACTTCATACTCCGTGAATATAATCAGGTGCTCCCTAGCAATGATAATTCCGGGGCCAATATCCGATTTTTGCCGCGTCCCTAGCGATGATATCTGGGCTGAATGTATACAATTTCATTCACCCTCCTGTTGACAATAGCCTGTCGGTGCAAATTTCCGAGCCTTACTGTGAGCGAACGGCTGGACGGACAACCGGGTGGTTTTAAAAAACTCCCAAATTCGAGAACTATTTAAAACTGTTAAAAAATTCGAGGTGACGGCGTCCTGTACCTTTCAACCCGAATCGTTCACCCCTAAAAGATGACTGACATTAAAGCCAAGCTTCAAGGACCAACTGGACCCCAAATGGGACCTATAAATCGAATTTCGTCAATTTTGATTCATGATAACTAAGAAAGTTTTTTTATTGCATAATATGTATTGCATTTTCGGATTCTACATAACTGAAACGGAAACCATAAAATTTTGAGGGGGGTTAAAATTTTTTTTTACGCCGTACATAGCACTTTTCTTAATTACCATGAACAAAAATTTACGAAATTTGGTTTATAGGTCCCGTTCGGGGTCTAGTTGGTCCTCAAAGCTCGGCGTTACTGTCAGTCATCTCTAAAGGGTTCAAAATAGGGGTTGCAATTTTCAGAACGCCGAAGCTCGAAAACTTCCCGTATGGTATGGTTTTTTTTTGGTGCGTTTTTAAATTGATCTTGAACTAAAGCATTTTTTGAGACCACCTGGAGGAATGTACGACCAGCCGTTTGTTTGCACCGAGAAGCTTCGTCAACACGATCGTGAATCAAACAGTATAAATCCGGCTCAGATATCATCGCTAAAGAGCACCTGATTATAAGAAAGGATGGCTGTATGAAGTCGAATTGGTTGTTCAGTGATATTATTTCATTTGAAAAATGATGGATCTTTTGGATTTTGTTGGTAGATAGGTTTTGTTGACAGATTTGCAACTTGAACAAAGTTGAAGTATTACTGATGGGTAAATTATTAAACGATGGCAAATCATTACACCACAGTAAATTACACAGCGGTAAAGTATTACACAACGGTAAATTATTATACGACGGTAAATTATTACACAACGGTGTATCATACCATCTACGTAGAAGGAGCTTGATTTTGTTGTCAGGTACTTTTGCAACATGAACAACCGCTGAAGTATTGTTAATGGGCAAATTATCACACAACGTTCATTATACTGTCTACTTAGAAAGGGTACCAGTACAGGTGAATTATTACACAACGGTTTATTGTTTGCCTTACGATTCATGAATAACTATAAATAATTAATGATTGCATTATTGAATCCCACGCATTTGTAGGAAACTATAATTCCGGGGCCCGCTCCAGTACTAAATTTAGGGCTTTGCTGGGGGGGGGGGGGGGGAGCTCGAGGGAATTCACCACAGAAAACAGTGATCAGCATCTATACAGAATAATAATAAAGCGTTGTGTAATAATGTGCAGCGTTTTTTATATTTTTAATCAGCGCAATGAGTGTATGAGCATGAAACAATCAATTTTTGAAACTTGTCCAATTGATCACATTGGGCCAATTTGGTTGGTCTTCCGGAAAATTCATATGAGGCAAAAACTGTTAATTTTCGTTGTTCCGTTGACCGCCATTTTAAAAATATTTTTTGGTTCAGACTTATTCGCTCGAAATCGTAACTCCCAACCAATTTTAAATGGCCTTGGGGGTTAGTTATGGACGGAAACATTTTATATACGTGACTAATTAGCATATTTATACATGTAGAGCTCAGCTACGCGGAAAAGTGGGTGAAGTTGACAATTTAGAAAAAATTATTTCCAAGACCGGAAAATATGGTATTCAAAAAGGCCTGGCTTCGAAATCTCTCGCCCCTGCTCAACTTTGATGCAAAAGCTCGATCTATTTTACGTGATGTAACTTTGGGATGGCTAATTCAACATTGTAAGCTATGAATACATTCTAACTTTGTAGTAAACTGGCATGCAATTATCTTTGAAGATTAGTAAGTGAAAATCAATATGAAATTACAAGTTCGTGCGAAATCCCGAGTTTCATACTACCCATCTTTTTCAGGCTTTGTGAATTTAGATGAGAACGACTCGTAGAAAAAGAAACAAAAACATCTGAAAAATGTTAAAGGTTTTCATGATTTCAAGGAGAGGTAGTAAACCTTAAAATTAGATTCCGTATTGTTCTCGTACCCTACCTATTTCAGGCTTTACGCAATTGGATAGGAACGACTGGCAAAAAATGCGCAGGAAATGAAGTTGATGAATGCTACGATTTATCAGGATTTTGTAAGACGTGAAAGTAAATTTTAAAATGAATTTCTAACATTTTGAAAAATACCTACAGCGCTTCCCACTATCTACCTGTTTTCGGCTTTGTTGATTTCGAAGTGAACGACTCTTAGAAAAGGATTAAGGAATAAATCTGATGAATAATACGATTCATCAAATTTTTCTATATTCTTAATTTTTCAAGCTTATTCTGTTACAACAGTAACAAACTGTGAAGTCCGAAAAAAAAGGTTTCATTGTGTAACAATCACGTGGATTTCAATTTTCAGGCTTACCAAGTTACGGTTACCAGGTATTTGTCAAGTCAGCATCCGTAAACTTGATAAGAATGGGGTATTAAAGTTCAAAAGTATCTAACAAAACTTCAATAGTAACTAATAGGCTCGGGAGGAGTGTTTGATATATTACGATGGAAAAATGTGTGCAAAAATTCAGAAGAAGTACATGCCAACCACTGTTGCATTTTATTCTTCACCATAGGAGCAATGGATGGGGAAATTAAAGTTAATAATTTACTGAAGCCTCGGGTAATTGTGTAACTGTAATGTTCTGGAAAAATAGTTGTAAATATTCATCAAACCACTAAGTCAATATTAGGTCTTGGTCTTCACGTCACTGGAGTGGTGAAGGGAATTATTTAAGTTTAAAAATTAATAATAGGCAGGAGAAGTCTTAGTGTAACTGTGGAAAAATAGGTAGGTATAAAAATGCATCAAAGGTGCCAACCTCTATAAATAATTATATCTTGTTTTTCACCATAGTTGAGGTGGATGAGATAATAAACTACCTATGGGAATTACCAATAGGCTCGGGAAATGTGTTTAAAATTTCCAAAAATTGTTAGAAATATTCAACAAAAGGAAGTACTAATCACTATCTAATCAGTATCTAAATTGTTGTTTTATATCACATCTCAACGTTTCGCACCAGCATTTACCTCATCACCAGGCCCTGGTTTGGACATAAGTAGGTACCTACCAAACTGTCTATACATAGGGCATCTATCGTCCAGTTATGGGAAGTTTCTCTCCTTCATGTACCTCATCCTCAGTCGCCGATTTAAATATTAGGTAAGAGTTTGTAAGGGATATCTCTTGCCATAGCTATTTGATTTGATACCTCAAAATATGAATGTGAAAATGATGAATAGTTTGAGCCGTTGTTGACAGTACAATTGTATAGGTACTTGTTGAAAAATTGTTAAAAATTTAAAATTTCACCTCGTCATACAAATGTGATGAGCTCAAATGGGAACAGAATTGTGTTTCATCACACTGATTAAATGTGATACCTAGACTAGGCAAAAAATAAGGCACGGAAGTGAAGGGGTGAATTTAAATATTTTCACTAGAAAATTTCCTACTGATAGATAAAACTACTCAGGATGGAAAGGGAAAACCATGTAACGACGGTTTCTGAAGGTCTAACGAGATGATTCAAAATTTATTACTTACAAGAAACCTTCTAATTTTTATACTGATATTATCAGATTTTTTAAAAGTCTTTGGTTGTAAAAGTTTTGCGCTAAATATAATTACCTTCAACAAGTGAGGTCAACACCAGCACGTCATATGTACCTTATATTTTGTACGCCCTAAGTCTTTTTTCAATGGGGAAAGTGTTTCGTGATGAAAATGGTGTTCAGAATTACTACACTGGTATCAGTACGTAGGTACTTCTGCACAGTAATACAGTTAAAAGATAATCATGATTTGACAAATTTTACAAATTAGGAGGATATAAATTGTCAGGGTTGTTCAGCAATTTATTTATTATATTTACTATAAATTATTAAGATTAACATTTAGTTTAAATTGCTTTGATACAGAAATCTCTTGGAGTCCCGATAGGCGAGGGCATGACTGTTAGAAGGGTGAGAGGATGGCAAACCCTAAGGAAACACTTAAAATGTCATTCTCTCGCCCTAGAAATTTCTTAATTAATTTTGGTTTATTATTTTCAATAATGGACCTCTGGAATCGAGCATCAAAGAAAAATAATTTAACCCCCTCCCACAACTTGTGAAATTATTTCATTTGAAGAATGATGGATCATTTCGATGTTGTTGATAGGTACTTCTGCAACTAGAACATTTATGCTTCATGAATAACAACAGATAATGTATTAATGAATGAATTATTGAATCCCGCGCATTTTCATGAAACTGTAATTCCCGGGCCGGCTTCTCTACTCGATTTAGGGCTTTCCTGGTGTTGGGGGGGGGGGGGGGGGGGGTCACAAGGGTAGGTATTGATCACAGAAAACAGTCGCAGAAGGGGCATCTAAACGGGTAAATTATTACACAACGGTTTATTATTTACCTCACGCATCATGAATAAAAACTAATATTCAATTATATAATTATTGAATCCCGCGAATTTTTATGAGCCTGTAATTCCCGGGCCGGCTCCAGTACTTGATTTAGGGGCTTTCCTGGGGGGAACTCGACGGAATGTATTGACCAAAGAAAACAGTGTTCTGCGCAGAAGGGGCATCTATATAGGTACATAATAAACCGTTGTGTAATAATTCACAGCGTTTTTAATTAACGAATCAGCATGTTCCTGTATGTTCCATCGATGAAATGCATTTAGATTGTTTAGGTGAATGTCCTCGATTTTTTTCTGAATTTTTCCGACTTTCGATAGAAAGAAACTGGGGAGGAACAGGTTTCTGCAAGCTCGCTATGATGTCGACTAGAGTAAGCCTCTGGTTTGTTCTCGAAGTACCTACCTGCATAGGTAGATAGCGATTCATAGGAATAACCGGTTCTTGAACTGCCTTATCATGAAAAATCTCGATTAATCGTATAATTCATTAAGTTATTTACTGCCCCTTTTTTACAAGTCGTTCCCATCCAAACTCACAAAGCGTGTAGTAGTGGTTAGGTATTGGAAAGAGATGGTTTTCTTGTGAAATGGGAATTTCATTTTAAACATTTCCTTTTTCCACTTGAAAAATCATGAAAAACAGTAACATTGATCAAATTTATTTGATATACCTTTTCTACCAGTCTTTCCCATCCCTATTCTCAAGGTCTGAAGGAGGTACTTAGGAAAGTTGTGAGGAGCGCTTTTTTTTTCAAGAAATTGGAATTTTATATCTTATATCTCATATCTCATATTGATAAATATGATGAATCGTATTACTTATCACATTTATTCCCTGCCCCTTTTCTACGAGTCGTTCACTTTGAAATCAACAAAGCCCAAAATAGGTAGATAGTAAGTAGCGCTGTAGGTTTTTGGCACAATATTGGAAATTCACTTTAAAATGTACAAAATCCTGATAATTCTTACAAAATCCTGATGTATCGCATCGTTCATCAAATTTATTTCCTCCGCCTTTTTACCAGTCGTTCCCATCCAAATTCGTAAAGCCTAATATAGTATAGGTAGTATAGGTAAGAAGCACACACAAATCGGAATTTCATTTTAAAATTTACCATCGCCCCTTGAAATCATGAAAACCTGTAACATTTATCAAATGGTATTGTTTCTTTTTCTGCGAGTCGTTCCCACCCAAATTCACAAATCCTGAAGAAGGTAGGTAGTGGGAAACGCGGGTTTTCGCACAAACTTGTGATTTCATTTTGAATTTCACTTTCTAATGTTCAAAGATAATTGCATGTCAGTTTACTGCAAAGTTAGAATGTATTCATAGCTTACAATGTTGAATTAGCCATCCAAACTTACATCACGTAAAATCGAACGAGGTTTTACAGAAAAGTTGAGCAAAGGCGCGAGATTTCGACGTCAGTCCTTGTTGAATTGGAGTAGGTACCTTATGTCCTGGTCTTGGGAATACGTTTTTTAAATCGTATATGCGGGTTCTTTAGGAGAGATTTGGCAACGCTGCCGGAACTCGTAATACTGGTCATGTGGAAAATTGGGAGGATATACAGAAGGCACAAATACGGTCAACTATACGGATGTAGCAAATGTGGTCAAATGAAATGAGGCGGATGGTGAATATAGACCGGAGGCCGCAAGATGCTACAAGCGGTTAGATGCCACAAAGGTGGTCAGGTTTATATATATATATATATATATATATATATATATATATATATATATATATATATATATATATATATATATATATATATATATATATATATATATATATAATTTTTGGTGTCTTTCGGCAGGGAATTCAGGATGGTCTGAAACGGATTTTGGTATAAAAATCTTTCGGAAATTCGAGTTTTAAAAATTTTGGACCGAGAACAATAGCTTCCTTTTCTTCGAAAATTCGCTAAAAGATATGATTTTACGAAAAGTGGTATGGTTTTTCGCTATATCATCTTTTTACACAACAGCAAGAATATTTCTTTGAAAATTCGCTCTTATAGCCATGCTGCAATGGTACGGCTATATTCGCTCTTATAGCCATGGCTTTTTAAGGGCGAAAATCAATATTAATTCACCTGACGTTGTGAGGGATGGTGATTCACGACAGAGGGACTATTTTTGGTTTGTTAAAATAGTTTTCTCAAAAAGAGTGGGTCAAATTTGACTTTAGAGGGTCAGTAACCGGTAAAAATCTATCTTCGATAGTTTCGTACGAATTGCATTTGAATCATAATGTAACTTTCGTCTGCGCATGCGCAAACTTGATCTAATTTAAACACCCGTAACTAACTTAAATATCGTTGAAATGAGTTCAAACTCGGAGGGTCGATCAGGAATAGTACTTTGATAGTTCCAAATGAATTTCATTAGAATCTTACTGTAACTTTCGTCTGCGCATCCGCGAACATTAAATGTTGAAATGTTTGACCCTATTACGCACGTTAGGTAATTTATTACTACTCCGTTTATTGCTATTCAATCATTTTGACGCATCATTTTTTTTACCAAATGATTCTACACGTCCATGTTACAATAAGTGAGGATGCTATACTGCCCACCCAACTTGGCAGACGTTTTTTACCTTTAAAAAAAACCGCAGGGAACTTCCGTTTGGTAAAGGCCAACCTATGATAACATTAGGCACATAGTTCTGATGATATTACAACACTGCCATAGCAGTACACTGTTACAATCTGCAGGTACTTGGGTCGTACGTACCTTTTCCTCCTCGCCGGCAACCTCCCGCTCGAGCGGCGTCGGCTGCTCGCTTTTCTCGAACTCGAAGTCATCGTCTTCCTCGGAGTCGGACGCCTCGAGACCGCCGAACCCGATCACTTCGCTCTCCTCTTTGGTGAAACGCACGGATTTCTTCTTCTTCTTGCTTGATTTCTTGCCGAGGCTCAGGATCCCCTGAAACGAAGAGTTTGGGTGAACGTGCGCGAGTTGGTACGCAGCGCTGGATTGTTGAAGGGGGGGGTATCGTAAATAGAAAAATGTAAGATTTGACTTTAGAAAGCTGTGTAAATTTAACAAAGCACTACATGTTAGGTAAGATAAACTGATAAAACATATTTATTTATTATTATTGGCAACAATGTTAGCGAATTTTCAAAGAAAAATAAGCTACTGCAATGGATCCAAAATTTTCAAAATACAATTTTTTTAAATATTCGGAAATCATCAAATTCTGATGGTGGGGAGGGGAGTGAAAAGTTGCATGCTCGATTCCAAAGGTTCATTATTTAAAATAATAATCCAAAATGAAGAAGTGGTTGAAAAAAGTACCAGTTATGCAGCATAAAAATGAGCGAATTTATGAAGCAACCTACGAATGATTCATCCTCGCAACATGACGGTAGGCGCCTACGTAGATACCTCTTCAATTCCAAAACGGAGTTTCATGTAAAAAGACTTCAAAAATTATACACTAAAAATGGCAATAGCTCATCTTACAAATTCTGTGGTCTGTAATTAGAAGAACCACGTCTCCAACGCAATTTTCTATTTTGAATTCGACCAAAATAATGTTGCTATAAACACGGACTCAATGTGTATATCTATAGTATAACTGGATATACACATGTAGGTTACAGATTATACTGTAACCTACATCCTGCGGATACTGTAACCTACATCCATGCATGCTGCAAGGGGGGTCTGTATCTGTAACAGACTTCTGCAGGATGCAGGGATCCACGTGTTCATATCTGGCCCACTATAATCATGGAGCTACCCCACACGTACAGCCAGCGATTACCCCTGAGTTATCTACCTGATTGGGTTCGATTGATCGAATGTACAGCAACAAGATCACATAGTAGGTAACAGTAGGAATGTAAACATTCAGCATAATATTTAAATAATTATGTTTAAAATGTCCACTAAACTGATATGAAGGGACATGATGACGTTTTGGCATGGCCTCGATAATTGGAGTTGGTACATGACGATTTCTCAAGAACTTGACTTATCATTCTAAAACTATAATGAACCAAACCAAATCAGACCAAAACCAAACCAAACCAAACCTTGTTTCTGATTGCAAACCAAATTGTCTACCCCACCAACAATCGCGAGGGCGAGTATGCGGGCTTGGTGAAACCCTACGAATCTTCGTGGCTGTAACCGACTCAGAAAGTTTGGTAATTCCGACGACATGCGGGTTGTGAATTGAAAAGCTGGAATCGGTTATCAATTAATTGATATCATTATTATATTCATCACTGACTACTCCCGGTGATGAATGAAAATGTAAAAGTGGAAACAAATGCCATGATGAAGACGTTCCTACACCTGAAATAGGAACGTTTTCTTAAAAAAGAACCCGGTAGACTGTTCAACAAAAATACTTCCGACAGAATTCGAACCGACGTCATTAATTTCAACTGTTATCACGGTTTGAGTTATTGTTTTTCATTTCTACCCAGCAAGGTTAAGTACATTTTACACACCCCATGATTTACTCAAACTACTATTTGTCAAAGAAAATGAAACGGTGGAACATTTTATGGTACGCTACGTAATACTTAGAAACTTTAGGATGTCGTACCTAAGGAAATCTAGTTTCTCACACGAGGAAGACTTGTATTATTTACAGTACCTTGTTTACCAATTCAACTACAATAACAATGGATAAATCACTAAGATTAAGATAATGGAATATAAGATTTATATGTGTTATATGTGTTACAGGTAACATGTTAAATGTTATATGTGCTAAAATTATGTAAAACCTATTAAATGTAAATGTGTTAATTATTATATCTAAAATACCATACAACTGACCTGATTTATTATAATCCAGAGTGCATATACTATAAACTATCTTAGTATATCCGTAATTCTCCTCTCCGCTGTCATTTATTAATTAATTGTTGTATGTTTTCTGAATGTTAAATCAAGGAATTACCCGGCGAACTCCCAGTTCACGGTAAAGTACCAAAACTGTACCATGCTATTATTATTATTATTGTAAGTTTGTTGCATATATATGTTACTCAATAAAGCATGTTGATCAATCAATCAATCTGTTATCATGGTTTGAATTATTGTTTTTCATTTCTAACCATCACGGTTAAGTACATTTTACACACCTCATGAAGTCAAACCACTATTTGTAAGGTTTACAAGGTTGTACTTCCCATCGCTTGTCCTTAATTTTAGGAATCCATTAATATTTTGCTTCCTCACTACCGAAGGTAGGGAAGCCTTGGATTCGTGATTGAGCAAAAGAAATGTATGCCCTCCAAAATGAAAATTTCCACTACCATATTGCGTTTCAGACATCGAGGAACATTTTTGGTTCCGTGTCTGTCTGTGGTAATTCCTTGTAACGCCCATAACTACCCGAAATAATGGTCGAAATGGGCTGAAATTTGAATGGTAGCAACGGGTTGGGTCACAGACGGTCCCATACCAAAATCATTGAAAAAGTACGATAACTTTCGTCTGCGCATGCGCAAACGTGATGTAATTGAAAAGCCCATAACCACCCTAAATATCGTTGAAATGAGTTGAAACTTGGAGGGTCGATCAGGAATAATATTTTGATAGTTCCAAATGAATTTCATTGGAATCGTACTGTAACTTTCGTCTGCGCATGCGCGAACATTAAATGTTGACCTTTTCCTGTAACGCTTCTAACTGCGCGAAAAACACTCGTAGAGAGCTGAAATTTTGAGGGTACACGCGGGCTGGATCGCAAATGGTCCCCTTTCAAAATCATAGAAGTCGTTACGTTTGCGCATGCGCAAAGTGAAATACTTGACACGCCCGTAACTACTTTATATATCGTTGAAATGAGCTCAGATTTGGAGGGTCGATCACGAATAATTCTTTGATAGTTCCATATGAATTTCATTGAAATCGTACAGTAACTTTTGTCTGCGCATGCGCGAACATGAAATGTTGGCCGTTTCCTTGCAACGCTTCTAACTACGCGAAAAATAGACGTAGAGAGCTGAAATTTTGAGGGTACATGTGGGTTGGATCGCAGATGGTCCCGTATCAAAATGAACCTACTCAACTATTCTATACGTTCACGTGATTCAAGTGAGGAAGCTATACTGCCTACTCGAATTGGCAGACTCTTTAAATATGTTGAATACGTATCTAGGTATCAGTAACATATTTTACAATAATAATTAGGTAATATTCTGATATTTTTCTCCACTTTTTTCGGTCTGAAAAATTCGTTCTTTATCAACCAATATGGTTTATTGGTGTATTAGTAACATGAGCTTGTGAGGTATCGTTTTCCATGTTTTTTAGGACGATAAGACCGAATATGAAGTCGATTCTGACCGGAGTGAAAAACTGTATTCTAACGAAGTTTCAGCCTTAAATTCACGTTAAATTTTGGTCTTAAATCGTCGTTCTTCCGTACACAGTTTGGGTCCCCATTTGAGAACATAATATGGGTCCTGGATGTGCTCCGAAGCTCAGCAGGCCGATCGGAATACACCCAGGGGTGTTATGGGGGTAAATGGGTGTAAAAATAAGGTTTTTCGAGGTTTTTTGAGTGAATATGAGTTTGTGAGGTATCGTTTTCCATGTTTTTTAGGGCGAGAAGACCGAATATGAAGTCGATTTTGACCAAATAGTGAAGAACTGAGGTTGTAAAAAGGCTCAGCTCCCACAATTCATTTTTTATTAATCAAAAACCTGGGAAACTGTCTGAAATCACCATGAATTTGTACAGTAACACTAGGAGTAGTATCAACAGGTGAATCAAGATAATTAAATGAACTAATTTTTGGAGGCCAAAATTGGTGGATAGAATAATACCTATGAAGGACTTTGTAGCGCTTTTTGCTATCCCAGGATCAAACTAAAGAGCAAGTTGAGTATCGTCTTCTACTAGGACCGCTTTCAGTATTTTCGCTGCAGATTATTGATGATTATGGAAATTTAATGGTTTCCAGGTGGCCATTCGACTTTCTTCGGTATGCTCAACATCTTCGTGCACATTGTAATATACACGTACTACATGCTGGCCGCCATGGGGCCCCGCATTCAACCCTACCTTTGGTGGAAGAAGCGTATTTGCTAAGAGCTTAAGACTGATTTTGATATCATGAAATAACTGATTAATAAATAATTGTTTGCATAACGCGTAAATCGTGCTGGTGGGATCATGAAAGAAAGGTACTTGCCGATGGACGACCCAACGCCCTGGCCCTCGCCGCTCTGAGATGCAGCTCCCTGCACACTCTGGCAGCAGCCGACCTCCTGCTGTACAGATGAGTCGGAGGAGCCACAGCACTTTCCCTGTACACCCGGAACGACGGAACTCTTTTGGTTTTCCTTTTCGGTTTCCTGAACCCCTCGAACATGCTCAGCATCGCGGCTTCGAGGAGTTCATCGAAGCGACCGCGAGCTCCGACTGGCTCGCGCCTCGTACCGGAGGTACCCAGTCGTGGATTATGCCTCCATTCCACGCACTATTTACTATAAACCTTTTCCTTGCGTCACGGTGAAAGTACGGCGACTGCTTCACACGAGGCGCTAGCTCGGGAGGTCCCTCCCGCTCTTTGAAGAAGACAGCTGGGACTTGCTATCAGGTGGTGCAGGAAACACCTGGAGCTTGCCATGTACAGGTAGGGAGAAGGGAGGTTCCTCCGACGGGTAGCTCTATCGTTTCTATTTGTCCAAGCGATTTCAGAGGAGACAAGAGTAAATGAAAACCTGTATAGGTGACCCTTCTAGGTAGATAGTATAATAAACCGTTGTGTAATAATTTACCGTAGCGTAACAATTTACCCAACGCTTACGTACAAGTCCGCAACACAGTGTAAACCGCAAATGTTCATGGTGTATCACAAGTTTTACCTTGGCAGTAAACCGTGCAAGGTACGGGGGTACGGTTAACAAGAAAACATTCAATAAAATCACACGATTCCAACGAGTGGTGAACGACTTTTGTGCGATGAAAAATGGCAAATATGAAGTTCCGTAGAAACGAATCGGCTGTAAGCGAAAATCATCGGAAATAATCCATAACGCGTTTTCCTGTCGTTTTTTGGTAACGCTTTTCGAGTTTATGTGCCTAAGTAAAGACATGAAAATGTAAAAACGCTGCAAATCCCTGCAAAACGGTTTATTATTTTGTACAGAACACCCTGCTGTTACAGATCACAGCTCCCAGTATAGAACACCCTTCAGTTTCAAATCACAGCTCTCTGTGACAGGCTCTACAGGCTTTGCCTAAGGACGGGCTATATTATTCTTGATTTAAAGTTTATTGTTATCTTGAGCTTTTTTGTTTTTCTGAATAAATCTTTCTCTCTCTATCTCTATCTGTATAGATAACTCTTCTATACAATATATGTACTATTCTATACATATTATGTAGATCGCAGACCCTCCGTAGCTTAGTACCTAACCCCGTACCCGTTCCTAAATCACGTGTTAAATGTTGCTAAAATAATTTTGTCGACGACAAACCAACAAAAATGGCAAAAAGAAACACAAATAATGAAGTTTTGAAGGAAAATTGTTGATGTGGAATGAAAAAATATTCAGTCCCGGTAGGGTTTCGATCTCGGGAACTTCACAGTATCAGTTCGTCAGCTAGACCACTGCGCTACATCGCCCAGCTAGCAGGAGACCAGTGATGTGCGCTCTCAAGCGCAGGCAGCTTGATGCCTGCATACACTCTGCTCTTTACGGCAAATTGTATAGCAAATTTTATTGCAACACCGTAGAATGCTCCGACTGGTCTCAAAAATTAGAAAAAAAAAATCAAGCTATTTAAAAATGCGAGAAAACCCACACCTCAAAAGTGCAATTTCCCGAGAGAGAGCTACTCTGGACATTTCAACCCCTTAGATTTGAGTGACAGTAACGCCGAGCTTCGAGGACCAACCAGAGCCCAAACGGGACCCGTATACCAAATTTCGTCAATTTTGGTTCATGGGAACTAAGGGAAAAACCGCGTACGGCGGACAGGTGGAAATTCGTATTCTACTTCCCTTGAAACTTAAACCATCAAATTTTGAAGGGGGTTAATAAATCAAAAGAATATTTTATAATACAGAAAGGCATAATAATATAAGTAGGTATTAGGTAACGCTGCTTGTGTCTGACGTAGTCATTATTTATTAATCCAATAGGTAAACAGTTAGGTACCTGCTAGCGATTCGCAGACGTGTTTCTGACGAACGAAAAATATGGATGCTGCTTGATTTTGAGACCAAGCAACATGAGAAGGAAAGACCTTTCAACGTAACCAGCGGATGCTGCTAGCGATGATAAGCTAGGGATGGAGATAAAACGTCAAAGCGACCGTGATATTGAGAAACAGACCACAAAGGTGTCAGTTGCTCAAGGGCAACCCACATTCGACGTAGGCAAAGGAAATTCAGAACGGAACTCCTTTCACTCGTTAGCATTTAAACATAATATCGCCACCGATTATATTTCCAAGACATGTTCTAACGAAGTGAGTCCTGGCAAATGGCATCCTGCCTTTGATAAAAGACGTTAGAGGTATTTCCTGGCTGGAAGCGCACAGAGAACCGCCATTTTTAATAGTTTATTCGTAATTTCTTTCTTTCTTATAAACCGTTTTACAGAGGCGCCAAAAATACAATAAGGAATTCCAGAACATACCTATCGAATTTCTTGCCATTAAATAATTAAAAATTATACGTCCCCAGCGCGGGTGTTATTTTATTTTGGGAAGTCGTTACAAAATTTTCAAAATAAATAATAGGTGTTTCATCAAATTATCCAGGATGTCATTAAACTAATTCTTGAGATGGGTTACGAGCTGAATCGGCCAACAAAACATGCTGGCTAGGGATTACGCCACGAGATTTTGTTACTGGCATTCTTAGTTTCGATTCTTTCTTGAATTTGAGATCAAGCACATGTACTTAATGGTAGTAAACTCGAGCCAAATTTTAGTTAAATGGGCGAAAACCGCAAAAATATACTTTTAATTCTATCACCAGCAAAACTTGAAGCAACCTCTTTCATTTGATCAATGAGTAAATTTACGAGTACAGGTGCCTAACAATCCTACATTCATCACGTTCTTGGATTCTGATTTACGTACACGTACATGCCTATCTTCAGTGGTACTATAGTAATTTATGTACTTTGAATGTAGATATTTACCTGAGCTGCAGGTTTCAATATGAGGATCGGCGGCTCACGCTGGGTCTTCTTTGACTTGTGCTCTTCTTTTGGGCGGTAGCAGTTGCTGCACAACTCCTTCTTCCAGGCGTTCTGCTTGAACCTCGGGCACCCAGACATCTCCTGGACAGAAGAAAAGGCTAAGGCTCAGTTCAAGTCCATACCATACCATACTCCATACCATACTCTTGCACCCGAAAATTGAAGAATACGAACGCTATAATTAGAATAATCCTTAATAAGCCGGCTAGGTACCATACTTCACTTATATGATGAATTCAACGTATTCAACACAAAACAAATATTCCTGCTTGAATCCTGTGTCCACATCTATAAATCAGGAATTGACGATAACGATCTGTGTGCTGATTCCAGCACCAGGTTGGCATCGTTAACAAATGTAAGACAGCCAAGATGTAATACCGAATTTTTCAAGCGTATTTCCTACAATAGGGCTTTAAAAAACTTTTTCTATGAAAATAAGATTATAACACCACTTCATATAAATAGTTAAGCACATTCAAACATCACATTAAGCAGTGTATTAGAGTTATTTGATGTCGCTCACTTCTGGAATTGTCTTTTTGTACCATTTAGCTCTTTTTGAACCTGATAAAGTTGGAATTGTTGCTCTATTTTGTTTCTGCGATTAATATTTTTATATCTTAAGTTTTGTATGTTCTCCAAAGGCTAGTAGTCGAAAGTATCTCTTTTGAAGTTTATTTGTATTTTCCGATGACTAACGAACTCCACCTAAGAGCCCAAGTTCTAGAAACTTATTCTCATGGTGGGCGAAATTAGAGACATATTTATTTATTTAATTTCATGTCTCCTGAATTTTTTTGTAATGAAGATACTTTTTGTACTTATATAGTTGTAGAACATTTAAATTTTAGTTAAGAATTTGATTTTAAATTTATATGAAAATTTTTCTAATTTTTTGTGTACTGTATTTCGCTAAATAAACCAATTCTAAATTCTAAATTCTAAATCTTTCAAAGAAACCTACTGAGTAAGTAGATACCACAGTACGTAGCCAACCAAGTCGAAAATCAAAAAGCAACTTATATTTAGGCCAGACGGCGTTGTTGGTACATGTTTTCCATATATCGTTACATAATTTGGATAACACCCCCACGTTCCCTCAAGTACGTGCCTCGACCCCGACCAACACTTACGAAATTTGACGTAGCAAATCATCAGCAGCGAGTACGTACGAGTATATTTTATGTAAGAACGTACGTCGTTACACGCTCTACCCGTGGTTATGGTGGGATGACAACTTTCCATTTCCAGGCGTTTAATGGCATATACACCTTGGCGACAACTAAACCGTCAAATGACGGCCACAAGCCACATCAACCACTGCGTGAAATCAAGATCCTACCCAGTACCCACGCGCCTATTATTACCCTGGCAAAAATGTGTTATCACTTCGCGGTGATGCAAAAAACTTTTTCCATGAATAATTCCCGGATCTGTAAACTTTTCAAGACGCGCATTGTTACACAACGGCCTATTATTTTTTATACACCACTATATTAACCCCTCATGCAACATACTATCATAAAACGCATCTAGGAATGGGTACCGATGTCACAAAACGATTTTTTTCAAAACATCGATGATTTTCCTTTCGATGTTTTTACGCAGGCACCGATTTTTTTTTAAATCCCGCAACTTTTCTGTTTTTCGTTTTTTCCCAGTTCTTCCGCATTTTTGATGAATTATTAATTTTTACTAGAAAAATCTCAGAATCTTCTATTCTGCCAACAACCAAGACTAACTATTTTTTTTTAAACACCACCTACATAGGTACCTACAACATAATAATGTATAATGTCATCAATCTGTTGTCAACCACAACCACCCACGTCTTTCGTGTTTATCTTACTAATTTCTTAATAGACTGCTACAGGTGCATATTAATATATTCATCGCCTGAATTTCTCCTTCTGTTGAAAAAAAAAAAACTGAAAAATTTCACCGAATTTTACAATTACTAATCTACCGGTACTTGATAACAAGTACCAAAATCACTGAAATTCTATTTCAAGTGGTTTTTAGAAGAGAGAAAGGTCGATGTTTTGGCTATCGGTATCTATCTATCTACTTTCAACTTGTTTTCGTTGAGGTCTTTGAAGAAATGCTGTGTAAGAGATATTTCTTCAACCTCCGATGTTTTAGCGAATTTTCGAAGAAAAAGAAGCTATTGTTCTCGGTCCAAAATTTTTAAAACTCGAATTTCCGAAAGATTTTTATACCAAAATCCGTTTCAGACCATCCTGAATTCCCTGCCGAAAGACACCAAAAATTATATGTATATATATATATTTATATATTTATATATTTATATATTTATATATATATTTATATATGTATGTGTCATTCCAGACGATAACTCTCGAAAGAATTGAGATAAAAAGTTCAAATTTGCACGAAAAATCTGTCTTGGCAATCGACAGGCTAAGTTCGAAGATGGGCAGAATCGGGTCACCCTAAGGGGGAGTTTTGGGGAGTTTTAGGGGGGGGAAATTACCCATAAATTCCCAAAATGAAAAAGTCTGACAAGTGACACCTCATTTTAAAGGTTTTTGTACGCTGAACACGATGGTGAAATCAGAATTGCGATATCTCATTCCGTTCTCAAACTGGAGCACTTTGAAGATGAAGGAACGTGGTTATTTCTTGAGATGTTCTTCCTGGTTCGTCTGCTCTAATCTGATAACGGAATGGGATATCGCAATTCTGACTTCACCATCGTGTTCAGCGTTGGAAAATCTACAAACCGAGGTGTTACTCGGCAAAAAATGGAACAAAAAATTTGTTACGTACCCAATACCTACTCTTCTGGTATTCAAAACATTTTTGATTTCCCCCTCCCCCTCCTTCCACCCCAAATTTTACTTTGCGTAAAACTACTCCTGTTTTAATTTTGTATGGTATCAAGTTGGGAAAACATTGACCGAAAATTAATTTTCAGAAAATTTTAGGCGGAGGAGGAAGATGCCGAAAACTTCGAAAATTCGCTCTTATAGCCATGCTGCATGACTGTGGTTTTTTTTTTTTCAATCAACATCGATGTTTCCAGCGAGAAAAACCATCGATGGCAAACAGCGATGTTTTGGCTATCGATACCCACCCTAAACGCATCTACTGGATTCTACAGCCCACAGAAATATCGAAAATTAAACATCTCCAGAACAGCTGTGTTTAGTTAGACCGGTTAGAGCATTCCCAGACAGAAAATCATCAGAATGAAACACGGGTGAATTCAAGATTTACAAGTATAAAATAATAATCCTTGTGAGTTCTATTTGATGGGAGTTCGAGAGACGATTGAGACCCAGGTGTGTTAGAAAATGGTGTTTATTGTGATTCAATAAAAGTTTCTAACACACTGGGATCTCCCATTAACTAGAATTGTGAAAAGAAGACGGGTTTCATTAGCCTTCTTTATTAAGACATTAACATAAATCCTCCTGAGTTTCCATCACTTTTTTCGCTGAATTAATTTTTTCTCGATAAATCAGGCTTTATGAATAATATCGAAATATAATTGCTTTTCCATCGGAAGTACACCTCTGTACCTACAGCTAAAATAGTTCAACTAGAAGATTGAAAAAGAACCGTTTGCAAAACACCATTTGGGTTGGGTGTAACATAGTTCACGTTTTCTAAAACCTAAAGCCTAATAATTATTTGTGCAAGATTAGGTAAGAGATCTCGGCGAGTGCTTTCCGAAAAGGTGCTACAGGAGGGGTATCAGATGATCGAAAGTGGACAATAAACCAGTAGAAAGAAAGCGAAATGACGTCACAGGTACCCTCCTGGAACCTCTCACCTGGTACCTGGTACCACAGGTGGCCTCTCACCCCCGCGTTTGCCTGGGGCGCCATCCACTTATGACGTCTGTCGAGGTACCCTCAAACGCGAAACCACTCACTTGTATAATAGATTTAACCAATAAATTTTGAGAAGGACGAGCTGAGCGACGCCTTGGGAAAAGGACCAGAAGGGTCCCCTCCATCGAACTCCCATCCTTTCTTAACGGTCGTAACGGCCATTGACAGACGGGGGACGAGGTGGAGGCACCTTTATATAACGCCCGGCTCGCCCAACTCTTCGTTCGTACCAACCGCTCTCCGACCTGCGACTTATCTCTCGATCACCTTACACCTTCTCTCTCTCTCCTACCCTTCTTCCCATCTCCTGTGGTGGTAACCGCGGGACTCCCTCCTCTATACTCCCTGCGGTGATAACCGCGGGGTGCTAGCCTCCTTCTCCTTCCACATTCGCTGTGGTGATAACCGCGGGGTGCTACCCTCCTCCTTCCACATCCGCTGTGGTGATCACCGCGGGACGTTCCTTCATCAAGCACTCGCTGTGGTACTAGACTCCTTCTTCCTGGCATGTGCTGTGGTGATAACCGCGGGACGCCTTTTTCAACTACCACTCACCACGCCATTTCGCTTTCTTTCTATCCGTTTGTTGCCCAAGCTAAACGGAATTTTGAGATGAAAATTGGCAGTGGGGGGTTTTCAAGGGCGCTAAATCCAATTCTGAGATCAAAAATCAAAAATTCCTACCCATGAAAATTGCCCATTCCATTTGTTCAACAGCACTTGAACTTCGAAAACATTCATTACCTACGGTCTTACGGGTACTCTCCTTTAATACCATGAGACCATTAATATTTGAGTGCCTAGTTCCGAATCAGAACTTAGTTCTGAATAGACAACGCCTAACGTCGTTAACCGTTGGTTTTTCTTCTTTTCTCACTCCGGAGCGAATCTGATGGACATCCTCTCGAAAGATTGAATAAGAGAGTTGAGCCTTTCTGGGACAAATCCGGGGCAAACGTGTGCTGCCTTTTCCGCACATGGGACGTATTACGACACAGGCGATTTGCACATTTGTCACGTGTGCTGCTCAGCACGTTTTCATAATGTTACGTTCACGCATTACAGTCAATCACTGTTTATTGCAATAACGAATCGCCGGCAGCACCTAGTAAAAATATATGTTTCACACTTCGAGTACAGAACGCCGGCCAAATCCCACGCTTCCGTGGCTGGCTAATTATGATGATTCCTTCATAATTAATTTCCTACATACACTTACACGATCTCTTCAGAAACCCCAGGTTGAGCACCAAGGTCCCCCTGAAGTCCATGAACAACAAAAAAACCTTAATTCCATACGCAACAATTCTTCATCCACAAATCAACGAAACTTTCTACTGTCGAATGATCGCCAAAAAAAATTCAAGATTTCTCGCAACGATTACTGCCTTCCAGTAAAAGCATTAACATGAAAGATCCTCCTGAGTTAGGCAGCTTGATTCAACAATAATTTAACGACCAAAAAGCGAAAGTTGCGCGACTTTCTTTTTCAACACTACAGAAACCAGTTCGAGTTATTTAGTTCTTTGAAGACGAAGTGACGAGATATATCCTTTCATATTTGACGGCAGAGATGATGATGACGTAGGGAACATTTTTTAAAGCTAATTTTCGTTAAAAACAGGCTATTGCAATGGCACCAACATTTTTGACGTATATTTCTGGAAAACTCTTCGTTTCTTTTCTGTTTCAGAGCATTCAGAATATATTCCTAGATTTAAAAAAAGTTAATGTATAATAATTTACTGTGCTGCTAACCCGAATCCAAAGGTGAACTTGACTGAGAGCACAAGACTTTGTCGATAGCAAAACATGAACTCGCTTTGGCAACCGATATTTTAAGATCAACATCAAAATCAAAACACGTCTCGGCTACATGTGTACATTCGGCGGTTCTCTCCAACATGTGTCATTCCAAACAATGCCTGTCTTTGGCTACCGGTTAAAAAAATTACAAATTTCCTTAAAACGCATGTAATGTCAAATGACCGGATGGCTTCGAAATGAGCAATTTTCGAAAACAAAAAGTGGGGGGAGTCGGTTCATTCCACACTAAAACTCGTCGATGTACTCAATCTTGTAGTGGGAAATTTGAATTACGGTTGAAATTAGCTATGGACCCTACGTTTAAAAAATAACCAGTAACCATATCGAAGAAAAAGTTTTTACCAGCACTTGGTGGTGACATTACTTCTATGCAATTTTTTTAAGGTATTCTCTTATCTTTCTGCGGGTCAAAAAGCGCAAACAGCGGCTATAAATCACCTATTATTGCTAACAATCTCCAAATTATGTAACATTACCAAAAGTTGCACAGAAAATGACTGTTCGAAATATTTTGTTCATTACTGCGGTATAAAATGTTTACTGAGTGTGTCCCAAATATCTTGCGTTTCGCAATTTTTGAGTTCAGACGGAGATAGAAGTATGAGTTCTGATTTTGTATTTTCCACCGTATCTATCCATTCTTCTATTACAGTTAAATTTCAGCCATTGCTATTTGGTTTTAGGCAGTCTCCACTAACGTAAGTCTACAATTTCGCTCTGTACGGATCGCCTGAGCTTGGATTCTCGAAGTGTCGCAGCCATTTCTACGAAAGAGTTTTATTTTATGAATCATTATTCTTTTTTATTTAATTTCGACTCACTTTGTCCTCTCGTTTGTGATACGCATTTATTCTTTACTCACGGTTACTGCAGTTGAGGAGACGTTTATACGCCCATAACCGTTTGGAACGCAAGCTTTTGATCTCTGAACAAATTATGTAGGTATATTTTATTTTTCTTGCTATTCAACTTGTTGATTTTCAAGACACAATAATGTAAATAACTGTTAAATGCCCAACGACACCTGCTGAATATTATCAACACTGTTGTTGTCGAGTGACCGGCTCTGTTCTTCAGTATGCAAAACAGCGTCATAAAATTCGACCTCGAGAACGGTCGCCTTATGTTTACTACCATGCATCATTCTAGCAATGGTTATTGCAAAACAGGCACCTAAGGCATCGATAATGTAAATAACTAGTAAAATAATAACTCATCACAGTTTTCACACAGATTATGCACATTAATTTTGCGTGATGCGCTGGCAGACAAGGACAAACAGATGTTACAAGGCATTTCACATGCGTGAATGTAGCAGGCGTTTGCGTACAAGAGCAACATGGATTACGAAAGAATGATAAATTAAGAAGAAAACGGCGTGATTACACAAATGAGAAAGAAATGGGATGGTCATAACAAGTCTCCAGCTTTTGTCTCAGCCGTTTAAATCATGCAGCAAGAAGACATGGAATCTATCACGAACATTTTCAAATAACTCGTACGAATATCATCACTAAAACAAATTACTCAAGCACAACGAAAATTGACACAGCAGATGGCATGCTTTAGACGTAACACGAAAGATAAAGTGGATCTACGAATCACTCACCACAGTGTTTTAATTGACATAGCAATATTATACTAGTCAATCGAGGCCTTCAACATCAAGTTTGTGAGAAATTTAAAGGAAAATGGTCTATCTTTCCTAAACTCATGCCCAAGCTAGATGCGTTTACCTGGTCCGAAATCTCGGTGGAGATTTCCATTTTGCCGACGCTCATAATTACGTCTAGGACTGGACACAGAACAATGGGGTATCCCGTAGGGGTACAGACCCTTGTCACCCTTCAAAATCCTGTAAAAAGTCGAGGGGAGCAAGTAATGTAAAATGCAAATGATGTTAAAGTACCTATAATCGACTAATGCCTTCTACACAATACCGAATTGAGAATTATTAACAAATCAATGCCAACTATGATATATGTATAATATATGTGAAATAAATACCTACAGATATTACTGTTGATGAGTTAAATACAGGTATACACCTACTCAAGTACCTATAGCGACATAGGAGTCGATATAGGTACATAATAGTATACCATCTTCTAGCGCTATGGTTATAATGGTATACCCTATGTGTTTCACACAATGCATTCAAATATTTCTACCCTAAAATCCAACTTTAGGGTACAGGATCTAGAATGATCGCTTTTTATCGTAATCTACGTTGAAAAACACGTAAAATACGCTCCTCGAACGTGGCGGGAAATCCACGAAAAATTCAGAAAAAAAATCATTCCGACCACCAGTGCCCATTCGGTGGGAGGGAAAACTTAAAGACTTATTTTCGACGTAAATTCAAAAGAAAATTGTCCCATGAATGGCGCCCCGTATTTTCTCCTTCCAAGAAAGGACTGCAAAATACTGTAGTAAGAAGAAGAGAAGAAGAAGTATTTATTGGCATTTAAGAAATAAAAAATGTAAAACAAATTAAATAAACACTACAAAATATACCAATGCCTGCCAGTTAAAAAGTTGGTAAGAACTTGTGTTAACTGGCAGAGCCACTTAATCTAGGCCGAGCGGAGGTTTCTGTATCACATCGGTATCAAATCATCAAAAAGGAAAATTACATTTACAGCTGAATATTATGAAAGTAAAAGAATCTGAGATAATAAATACTTCTTTAAGTGACTCACACTTATAAAGCCCTTAGGATTAATATTTTGGAATAAAGCAATTTAATAGCCTACACACGGTTGTAGAACTCAGTTCTGGTTAAAGGAATTCTTAAATTGCTATTGTTACAATTTCTGTTATAAGGGAGGTTAGAAATACAAGAGTTAAATGCACCTAATTCAAAAACTTCTAGACAGGACGAAAGCAAAAAACACTGTTTAATTTTTAGAACATTAAAGTTGAACAGTGAGTTGTAACAGTTGAACTGTTACTAAAGTACGAGGTAACAGTTGAACTGTTGAACCGTGTCACTTTTCAATTATTAGGTCTAACCAGGCAAGTAGATAGGCGCTAAATGAATGGAGGATGGAGCAACTCACGTCGTCTCTCTATAGTTTGCACACCTACATTAGGTATCCGAAACTTTGCCCAGGTGGCTAGTTCTATGACTTCATTTCTATCAGTAAGTACCTATTTACTATACGAAGGAGAACCGGAGAAACCACAGATTCATTTTTCTCTGTACGGTTAGTTTTCCACTCCAAGGATTCCCTAGCCCAGTAGACCCAATTACCTAGTTACTCCAGGAAGAAAAAATAGTTTTAACGGGAACTCAGTTTGACTCGGGCAGGAGACACGGCGTGAGATGTGACGGAGGAGATCCGAGGGAAATGAGACATGTAATTGGAAACAACTGCCTGGAATCTGTTTACAAAGAGGAAAAATGAATTGGTAAAAATGGAAAGAAAATAAGGCCGTTTTCGAAAGTCATAAGTATTGGAAGCTTTGGATTTTAATCTACCAAAGGCGGAGATCACAACCAAACAACCGTAATAGAAATTTTAAAAATTTCGGAAAAAAACGGTTTTAAAAATTTAAAAAAAATGCTTGCATACGAGTCTGCAACACATTGGGACATTTTATGTCAATATTAATAATATCCAATCTTAATAACAAAACAACGAATCCCAGTTTCCTATACGACCAACTTTGTTTGGATATAGTATTATTTTAATCAGGATTTAATATTCAATCAATTTATTCATTTTAATGAAAAAAACGCTGCAAATCCCTGCACAACGGTTTATTATTTTGTATAGAATACCCTTCTGTTACAGATCACAGCTCTATGTATAGATAACCCGTCTATATAATATGATATGTACTATTCTATTATATGCATATTATGTAGATCGCAGACACTCCGTAGGTTAGTACCTAACCCCGTACTCGTTACTAGGTACCTACCTAAATCACGAGTTAAATGTTGCTAAAATAATTCTGCCGATGACAAACAGTACCTAACAAAAAGAAACGCACATAATGAAGTTCTGAAAAGAAATTTATTGTTGATGAGGAGTGAAAAAAGTTGCAAAAGTACCTACCAACAAACTCCAGCCCCTTCTACGTAGATGGTATAATTAACCGTTCTGTAATAATTTACCGTTGAGTAATGATTTACCGTAGTAATAATTTACCCATCAATAATACTTCAACGTTTGTTCAAGTTTCACTACCTACCAACAAACTCCAATAGAGCCATCATTTTTCAAATTAAATAATATCACAGAACAACCAACTCGACTTCATACTCCGCCAATATAATCAGGTGATCCCTACCAATGATTGGCCGTATTCACAAACTCCTATTGTGGGCGCGTCTCTGGTTACGAGATTTGGTTTGGATTGTATACAATTTCATTCACACTGGAGTCGAAAATGCCTGTCGGTGCAAACTTCGGGGCCTTACTGTGAACGAACGGCTGGACGTACGATGCTCCGGATGGTCTTAAAAAACTCGCAAGTTCAAGAACTATTTAAAACCGTAAAAATATTTACGTAAAAAAATGGTATAGGCGTTTTGAAAATTTCAACCCCTATTTTGAACCCCTTAGAGATGACTCACAGTAACGTCGAGCTTCGAGGACCAACTAGACGCCGAACGGAACCTATAACCCGAATTTCATCAATTTTTTTTCATGGTAACTAAGAAAAGTGGCCCGTACGGCGTACGGCGTACGGCGGACAGACAGAAATATTTTTATTGCAGTTTTGGATTCTACATATCTTGAAACGTAAACCATCAAATTTTGAGGGGGGGTAAGAATTTTTTTTTTCATGCTCGATTCCAATGGTTCATTATTGAAAATAATAAACCAACAGAAATGTAGGTAACCTCAACCTCAAGCAATTGATCACAAAACAAGCGGCAGTGTTCACTATATCTATTTATAACATAAAAATATATATAACTCTGACATAAATACCAAGAACAAATACACAAGAAATGCGTTATAATTCGAGAGCTTTCGATCGAATGGAGAACGATTTTTGTCCGATGAAAACTACAGAAGTTTCATTTCCCTAGCAACGGCTTGGTTGGAAGTGAAAATTATCGTAAAATGTAGGTAACGCTTTTCGAGGACACTTTTTCGTGACAGTTTTGGTTTATTATTTTCAATAATGAACCATTGGAATCGAGCATGAAAAAAAAAATTCTTACCCCCCCTCAAAATTTGATGGTTTACGTTTCAAGGTATGTAGAATCCAAAACTGCAATAAAAATATTTCTGTCTGTCCGCCGTACGCCGTACGCCGTACGGGCCACTTTTCTTAGTTACCATGAAAAAAAATTGATGAAATTCGGGTTATAGGTTCCGTTCGGCGTCTAGTTGGTCCTCGAAGCTCGACGTTACTGTGAGTCATCTCTAAGGGGTTCAAAATAGGGGTTGAAAATTTCAAAACGCCTATACCATTTTTTTACGTAAATATTTTTACGGTTTTAAATAGTTCTTGAACTTGCGAGTTTTTTAAGACCATCCGGAGCATCGTACGTCCAGCCGTTCGTTCACAGTAAGGCCCCGAAGTTTGCACCGACAGGCATTTTCGACTCCAGTGTGAATGAAATTGTATACAATTCAAACCAAATCTCGTAACCAGAGACGCGCCCACAATAGGAATTTGTGAATACGGCCAATCATTGGTAGGGATCACCTGATTATATTGGCGGAGTATGAAGTCGAGTTGGTTGTTCTGTGATATTATTTAATTTGAAAAATGATGGCTCTTTTGGAGTTTGTTGGTAGGTAGTGAAACTTGAACAAACGTTGAAGTATTATTGATGGGTAAATTATTACTACGGTAAATCATTACTCAACGGTAAATTGTTACACAACGGTTCATTATACCATCTACGTAGAAGGGGCTGGAGTTTGTTGGTAGGTACTTTTGCAACTTTTTTCACTCCTCATCAACAATTTCTTTTCAGAACTTCATTATGTGTGTTTCTTTTTGTTAGGTACCGTTTGTCATCGGCAGAATTATTTTAGCAACATTTAACTCGTGATTTAGGTAGGTACCTAGTAACGAGTACGGGGTTAGGTACTAACCTACGGAGGGTCTGCGATCTACATAATATGCATATAATAGAATAGTACATATTATATTATATAGACGGGTTATCTATACATAGAGCTGTGATCTGTAACAGAAGGGTATTCTATACAAAATAATAAACCGTTGTGCAGGGATTTGCAGCGTTTTTTATTTTAATGTGCCAAAGCAAAGACATAAAATGTCAATAGTACTGAAGCGAGTAAGCGTTTAGTGTTCTTATTAATTGACGTTCAGGTCTCAAACTCAAACGATCGATCTTCATGAGAATAATTCAAATCAAATCTGAAAAAATTGATGTAAGGAAAAATTGTTTGCCCGTTCAATTTGAAGCCATGACTAAAACGTTAAAATTCAAATACCCAATCAACGACATAAATTACTGCGATGCATTTAAAATAAATAACTTATTACGAGTAGGTATGTATCACTTGATCGTAGTAGGTAGTTACGTGAATGATTGATACACATGAGGACTTATATATATATATATATATATATATATATATATATATATATATATATATATATATATATATATAGAACTATCAAACAGACTAGACTATAAAAGGTTTGAAAAAAAAAAACGCTGCAAATCCCTGCACAACGGTTTATTATTTTGTATAGAATACCCTTCTGTTACAGATCACAGCTCTATGTATAGATAACCCGTCTATATAATATGATATGTACTATTCTATACATATTATGTACATCGCAGACCCTCCTTAGGTTGGTACCTAACCCCGTACTCGTTACTAGGTACCTACCTAAATCACGAGTTAAATGTTGCTAAAATAATTCTGCCGATGACAAACAGTACCTAACAAAAAGAAACACACATAATGAAGTTCTGAAAAGAAATTGTTGATGAGGAGTGAAAAAAGTTGCAAAAGTACCTACCAACAAACTCCAGCCCCTTCTACGTAGATGGTATAATTTACCGTTGTGTAATAATTTACCGTTGAGTAATGATTTACCGTAGTAATAATTTACCCATCAATAATACTTCAACGTTTGTTCAAGTTTCACTACCTACCAACAAACTCATATAGAGCCATCATTTTTCAAATTAAATAATATCACAGAACAACCAACTCGACTTCATACTCCGCCAATATAATCAGGTGATCCCTACCAATGATTGGCCGTATTCACAAATTCCTATTGTGGGCGCGTCTCTGGTTACGAGATTTGGTTTGGATTGTATACAATTTCATTCACACTGGAGTCGAAAATGCCTGTCGGTGCAAACTTCGGGGCCTTACTGTGAACGAACGGCTGGACGTACGATGCTCCGGATGGTCTTAAAAAACTCGCAAGTTCAAGAACTATTTAAAACCGTAAAAATATTTACGTAAAAAAATGGTATAGGCGTTTTGAAAATTTCAACCCCTATTTTGAACCCCTTAGAGATGACTCACAGTAACGTCGAGCTTCGAGGACCAACTAGACGCCGAACGGAACCTATAACCCGAATTTCATCAATTTTTTTTCATGGTAACTAAGAAAAGTGGCCCGTACGGCGTACGGCGTACGGCGTACGGCGTACGGCGTACGGCGGACAGACAGAAATATTTTTATTGCAGTTTTGGATTCTACATATCTTGAAACGTAAACCATCAAATTTTGAGGGGGGGTAAGAATTTTTTTTTTCATGCTCGATTCCAATGGTTCATTATTGAAAATAATAAACCAAAATACGTGGACGTAACACAAAATATTTCCAATTTAAGATTATTTCTGGATCATCTCATTGTACGAGGAATGGGGATGAAAATGGTTCTTGGGATATGGTGGTAGAAAATAATTTTAAGATAAATTTATCATCAATCAACATTACTACAGAAGTGATGATTTTAAACTTTAAATAGATTATTCCGCAACAGAGTAACCGATTTGACGTTGATGAAATTGGAGGTGGCCCTCGACTACCGTTGCATTCCTTCCACGAATATCTGTATATTCTGTATATATGTTTAGATCTGAATATATGTTTAGAATGATCGGGAAAGGATTGAAAGGGATTAGAGCTGTGGCTTCACCCTTCAAAATCTTAAACAAAAGGGGCCGACCCTCTCACTAATCTACGTGTGCAATATAAAACTAAGCGCTGCGGACCCTAAAAACCACCAGCCCGTTGCGTGATACGATTTTTGGCAGAATCGATCAGGAACATTATCCCCAATCGTTATTTTTCAATATCCACCTGAATTCGACATTGGAATCTAATGCAAGCTGTGAACACTTTTCTGCATCTTGTCTTGTCTTGTAATTAACGGTTTGCTACTGATGATGATGACGTAGGCACCCTCTGGATCTATAGACACATCCAATCCATCGTTACTTCGGTGTCCGCAGTGTCTTCGTCCACATCTCCTTTTTTCAACTAGTGAGATCCTCTTCATGCTATGACAAGACGGACTGACATAACGAGACACGGAAAGCCTTATTTTAACAGCAAAACAATAAAATTACCTTGGTCTTTTTCGACGCCAGGTTAGCGGTTCAGTGATCTTCGTGGTGTTCCATGACAGACCCTCGGATCTGGAAAAAAACAACAATAAGTTAGGTAGCTCTTAGCTGAAAGAGGAAACGGAAGCCAATATGTACATGTGACATCATTTCCCAATAAAGGTGAATACGCAGTTATACAGTCGAGCTTTGAGGTTGAGGTGTACCCAACCTATTGTACGTAAGTGCTTAGGCACTCGAAAAAATCAGCCTTATGGTCCGATGGCAACATAACTTTTGAAGATGCAGATTATAACGAAAGATTTTCAGCTATTTCCCTTGTTAAGGTGATTAATGGAGAAGAAAACGACTCTCAACTGACTACAGACTCATACAAAGTTTGAATAACTAGTGGGCCCGCTGTAAGGATGGCAATTGTGATGGATGAAATTTGGCGCACATCCACCACGAGCGGTGTAGAGGGGGGATGTGCCCGGCTCTGGCTAAGGGCGGACCTCCACCATGCCCGGGTTCTTTTTGGATGATTTTGCTCGGTTTGGTTAAGGGCGGACCTCCACCATGCCCGAGATCTTTTTGGATGATTTTGCTCGGTTTGGTTAAGGGCGGACCTCCACCATGCCCGAGATCTTTTTGGATGATTTTGCTCGGTTTGGTTAAGGGCGGACCTCCACCATGCCCGAGATCTTTTAGGGTTTGTTGCCTGGTTTGGTTAAGGGCGGACCTCCACCATGCCCGAGATCTTTTAGGGTTTGTTGCCTGGTTATGTTAAGGGCGGACCTCCACCATGCCCGAGATCTTTTAGGGTTTGTTGCCTGGTTTGGTTAAGGGTGGACCTCCACCATGCCCGAGATCTTTTAGGGTTTGTTGCCTGGTTTGGTTAAGGGCGGACCTCCACCATGCCCGAGATCTTTTAGGGTTTGTTGCCTGGTTTGGTTAAGGGCGGACCTCCACCATGCCCGAGATCTTTTAGGGTTTGTTGCCTGGTTTGGTTAAGGGCGGACCTCCACCATGCCCGGGTTCTTTTTGGATGATTTTGCTCGGTTTGGTTAAGGGCGGACCTCCACCATGCCCGAGATCTTTTAGGGTTTGTTGCCTGGTTTGGTTAAGGGCGGACCTCCACCATGCCCGAGATCTTTTAGGGTTTGTTGCCTGGTTTGGTTAAGGGCGGACCTCCACCATGCCCGGGTTCTTTTTGGATGATTTTGCTCGGTTTGGTTAAGGGCGGACCTCCACCATGCCCGAGATCTTTTAGGGTTTGTTGACTGGTTTGGTTAAGGGCGGACCTCCACCATGCCCGAGATCTTTTAGGGTTTGTTGCCTGGTTTGGTTAAGGGCGGACCTCCACCATGCCCGAGATCTTTTAGGGTTTGTTGCCTGGTTAGGTTAAGGGCGGACCTCCGCCATGCCCGAGATCTTTTAGGGTTTGTTGCCTGGTTTGGTTAAGGGCGGACCTCCACCATGCCCGAGATCTTTTAGGGTGTGTTGCCTGGTTTGGTTAAGGGCCGACCTCCACCATGCCCGGGTTCTTTTTGGATGATTTTGCTCGGTTTGGTTAAGGGCGGACCTCCACCATACCCGAGATCTTTTAGGGTTTGTTGCCTGGTTTGGTTAAGGGCGGACCTCCACCATGCCCGAGATCTTTTAGGGTTTGTTGCCTGGTTTGGTTAAGGGCGGACCTCCACCATGCCCGGGTTCTTTTTGGATGATTTTGCTTGGTTTGGTTAAGGGCGGACCTCCACCATGCCCGAGATCTTTTAGGGTTTGTTGCCTGGTTTGGTTAAGGGTGGACCTCCACCATGCCCGAGATCTTTTAGGGTTTGTTGCCTGGTTTGGTTAAGGGCGGACCTCCACCATGCCCGAGATCTTTTAGGGTTTGTTGCCTGGTTTGGTTAAGGGCGGACCTCCACCATGCCCGAGATCTTTTAGGGTTTGTTGCCTGGTTTGGTTAAGGGCGGACCTCCACCATTCCCAGTGTCTTTTTGGATGTGTGCTCGATTTGGTTACGGGCGGACCTCCACCATGCTCAAAATTTTTTGGGAGAATTTGCTTGATTTGGTTAAGGGCGAACCTCCACCATGCTCAAGATCTTTTAGGCAAGGAGAGAGATTAGGTGAGGAGATAGAGAGATAAGTCAGCGACTTAAGGAGAGCATAGAATGGCTAGAAAGGCGAAGGAGGCGAGTATTTATAGGCCTGGAAGTCGTCTCCCTCCATTCTCTAGCTAGTAGAGGATGGTGGGGACCCAGGTTGTGCTTCGGCTCTCCTGCGTCTTCCGTCCCCACTTCTGCGAGTTTATTTGGCGAGAACTTAAGTTTACAATGTATAGAGGTTGTGGTTCTGGGAGGATACCACGACAGCAATCTTAATCGATTTTCTCTAAAAATCGATTTTGGGGGTCCGATTTCCCATCCTTAGTCCGCTGGCCAGATGCCAACTTTTGCCACCCACTGCCCTCGCGAAGTTTTCCTTTTCACCGTTGATCCGCCGTTGGTACCAGACATTTCGCGGAAATTTCGATGAGTTATTAAAATGGGTGTTGAAAGAGAGGCTACGACACAACTTCCCAATTCGGTACATGTGCCATGTACCAAGGCCACGACACAACCAATTCGGTTCAGCCGTCCAGACTGTGAAGTGTCTGTCATTTCCCGGGCAACTTACGGGTAAAATAGGATTCTGACATCGAGACCCCCATTATTTATGCTCCCCTTGAGCGTGATGCAAAAACTGCCATCAAAATCGGTTCAGCCGTTTAGTTGGGCACAAAGGCGCGCAGCTGCGCACTGCGCACAGGTTCTACCCATCGAATTATACCCGTTGTATAATTCGATGGTTCACCACAGCCTTTAACCACCGGGCAGTGACCCTGAGTCGGAAGCAAAAAGAATCGAACGAATCGTTCAGGCGTTTGGTCGCGATTGAGCTTCAATGGACAAACAGAATCAGACTTTTATATAATAGTTTGATAGAAGTATAGATAATACCGTAATTCCTTAAAAAAATCCATATATGGGGTGCACCATGTTGAATTACTCTTACGTAATCTATTCACCATTATTCATAGTTCAATTGCTCGTATCAGTTACTGAATCATTTGTATCTTTGTCATTTCTGACGACGCGATAGCTGGATTGTTACCAATGTTATTTGTGCTCAAAGAAGTTTTGTAGCGTTTCTGCATTATGAACTAGCAAAATCTCGACCGCGACTTTTGTAAACGTCGAAGTGTGGTCAATCTGAAATGTTGCAAGTTCTCCAGCTTGAAACACCCTCGTCGCCCAAACAACGGCCCCGTTTCCCCTTGTAAGGGCAAACCTTTTTGTCGGCGTAATCCGAAGAGAAGGACTTACGAGGTCTTGGAAATCCGGATTATGGCGGAACTTGTGTCGCAGTTCCTTTAGAAGGTCAGCAGCACTGCAACACTGTCTGGAGGGCACTGCGCTTACTAATCCGATATTTTCCGAATGGCGAAGAAAAGGATTTATAATTATAGCGGATCCGAAACTGAACACCTCCGTTTGGTTTCGGATTGCCGAAAGTGTTTGGTTTGACAACTGTTGGCGCGTCTATTCTAAATCTGTCTAGTCCAAGTGTTCAAACGTACCTGACGAGCATTCTGATCAATTAGCTTTTTATTTATTTATTTTTAAATTTGGCATCAGCGGAAAGCCTTACAGCCATCAACACATACCTACATTATTTACAATTTTATGAATTTCCATTTGCCTTAAATATTACGTTGTATATGTACAAAAAACTTAAAAATAATTACATATATACTTCTTCTAACTCCTCAGTTAGTAAAACAGGTAAATTAAATGGATTTTGTACAATCTTTACGAGGCTGCTGAGCAAATGTTCTCCCTCACGCACATAGGCCGGGCACACTAGCACCATATGCTCCAAGTCTTAATTAGCTTAATTATCGTAACGGTATATTACAACATAACGACAACAATACCAATACAACATCATTAGACTACAGATATGATGATCATATATGTTATTAAAAAAAAAACTACAGGATAAAAATAAAATAGTATATTTCCACGTACACTAGCAAACTGTAGACCGGTTTCGGTTGTTACACCACCGTCAGTACACTATAGAATGAGTTACACTATTCTATAGTGTACTGACGATGGTGTAACAACCGAAACCGGTCTACAGTTTGCTAGTGTACGTGGAAATAGACTATTTTATTTTTATCCTGTAGTTTTTTGCTATGGATTTCCACTATTCCGCCGCGAGTGGTTCAAGTTACATAAATATCTTTTATCTTCAACATATCGCATATTATAGCGTACAGCTTCAGCCTACAGTTCCTCTTGTTACCATCCTTACTATCTAGCCTCACCTCTTGTAAATTATACTTATTCATGTTATTGTTGCCACATCTCACTCTTTTGTTATTTTTGTTCAACTTATATGTTATTTATTACTCAGCTTGTAACTAACTGTACTACTAATGTAAAGACCACCATTTTAATTAACTGGGCAGTGCCCGTTTTGGAAACAAATAAAAATGAAGATCAATTTTACAGGTAGGTCCTGTGAGCAGCAACATGTTCCAATGTTAATGCTCCATTTCAAATACCTAAGTTCCAGCATGTAGATCACGGACGGCATGGCAGTATGCGGGCCCGGGGCGAATTTTTTTGCGGTCCCTTCAGTACCTCCAAGGTTCAAGCACCTGTCAACCAACCGATTTCCCATCTATATTTCCTACAAAACGCTCCAAATCCCTACACAAAAGTCTATTATTTTGTATAGAACAACCTTCCGTTACGGATCACAGCTCTATGTATGGTAGCCCTTCTATGTGGATCACAACCCCTCCGTAATTTAGTACCTATTTGCCACTACAAATTAATATCATGCATTGAATGTTCAACCAGTAGCTGAAATGGCAAAAAGAAGAACAAATGTAGTTCTGAAGGGTAAATGTTGATGTGAAGAGAAAAATATTCAGTCCCGGAACCGGGATTCGAACCTCTGATTTTATGTGTAAGAGTCGGACGCCAAGACCACTCTGCGACGAAGGCCACCTAGCCAAGAGACAAGTGATGTGCGCTCTCAACCCAGCTTGATGCCTGCATACACCCTGAGCTTTAGGGCAAATTTTATGGCGACACCGCAGAATGCTCCAGATGGTCTCAAATACGCAGAGAAAAAAAATCAAACTATATAAAAATTCGAGAAAACCCCACACCTCAAAATAAAATTTTCCGAGATAGGGACATTCTGGATATTTCAGCCCCTATTTTTCACCCCTTAAGAGTTGAGTGAAAGTAACGTCGAGCTTCGTGGACCAACTAGAGCCCAAATGGGACCCATATACCAAATTTCGTGAATTTTGTCACGGGAACTAAGGAAAAAACCGCGGACGGAAATATTTTTATTCGATATTCCTATGAAATGTAAACCACGAAATTCGAGGGAGGGGAGGGTTAAAAAAATGTATGGTCGATTCCAAAGGTTCAATATTGAAAATAATAAACCAATAATTCTTGAAAATATATTTTTCAACTTGAAGAAGATGACTTATTTACATACACCTCTAGTCCAAGAGAAGACTTGACTAAAGACATTTCCTAAACTTGATCCGAATTTTATAAATAAACTAGCTGAAGTACTTGGCGTTGCCCGGGTAATTATTTTCCGATTTCTTACTGGCCAGGGAAAAAAATTAATTCTATTTCCTTGTAAGATGATGTGATTTGACCCTCTTTCGCCCTCAACCTTCTAATTACCCAAATTTGTCCCTGACGGTCATGAAACACTCACTAATTATCTTAGTGTCCCCGAAAACTACGGATTCGAGGCTAACATTAGTCGCTTTTGATTACTTTTACACTTCAACCCATTTTCACTCCCACCCTTGGGGATGTCACATTTGAAAATGTACTGAACATTTCAGCGCCCCCGAAAATTACGGAATAGACATTAATACCGTATTTTTCTATTATTTTTATGTTTTACCCCTTCCAAACCCTTCCCCTAGGGGTGATATACCCCATCAAGATTTTGTCTCCGGGTGCTAACATACATGGTTAGGGCTAATATAACGATTAGTTTAAACTGCTCAAGGCGTTCGTGTGTCATGCTGGAACATGTATGTATGCACATACATAACAGACATAACAGACATAACAGACGGAAGAAACATACCTCGAATAGGTCCGAATAAAAGTGAAAACCCCAGAAGTAGGTAACACAAGAAGATGGTATTAATGAAGCACGACGAAAGTCATACCTCCCACAAAGTATAATAATTATATTTTTGTATCACTCTTACACACACAATCACACTTTTACAGTTCAAATAAATTCAGTCCGTGGAACACCGCCCAAATGAACGCGAGAAATTATCATTTGACAAAGTAATTTCGTTCTTCGTTTGCTACATTAGACGGAAAGCTTGGAACGAAACTGTGATATGAAATGTCTCAATAGATTCATAATATGTACGTCACTGTGCAACGCAAAGAAGAAGGGAGACGTAGTAGTGCACTCTGAGGGTTCCACAACTCAGAGGGCCTCGAGGAGACAGAAACCAGACACCCCTCCAGTCATAAAGCCCTTTATCTTACTTTTATTTTTTTTCGGGCCCTTAGTTCGTTCAAACTTACACACAAGCCCTCGAGTTGGTCCCCTTATTAGTATAATTAGTGAGTTCTCCTTATCTCTAGAAGCGGTGATTTAGGACGATAGCCCAGCCACTTGGGTACGTGAACCGTTAAGGGTTCTTTTTGGTTTATTATTGTTTATTATTTTCAATAATGGACCTTCGGAATCGAAATCAAACACGAACAAAAAAAAAAATTAACCGCACCATAAAAATTTGATGGTTCCTTCGAGGGTATGTAGAATCCGAAAGTGGAATGAACAAAAATTCTGTCCGTTCGCCATACTTCGCACTTTTCTTAGTTACCATGAACCAAAATTAATGAAATTTGGTTTGTAGGTCCCATTTGGGGTCTAGTTGGTCCTCGAAGCTCGGCGTTACTGTCAGTCATCTCTGATGGGTGAAAAATAGGGGTTGAAATCTCCAGGACGCCGTAGCTCAAAAACTTTCAGTAGAACAGTATGGTTTTTTTTACGTTTCTAAATTGATCTTGAACTAAGGAATTTTTGGGACCACCCGGAGTACGAGCAGCCATTCGTTTGCACAAAAAAGCTTCGTCAACATGATCGTGAATGAAACGGTATTAATCCGGCCCAGATATCACTGCTAGGGAGCACCTGATTGTCTCCCTGTCTGTGTTGTGTGGTGCTGTGTCGGATGGCTGTATGAGTTGAGTTGGTTGTTCTGCGATATTATTTCATTTGAAAAATGGTGGATCTTTTGGATTTTGAACAAACGTTATGCTTCATGAATAACAAATAATTAATAATCCAATTATTGGATTTTTATGAAACTATAATTCCTGGGCTGGCTCCGCTACACTTGATTTAGGGCTTTCCTGGGGGGAGCTCGAGGGTAGGTATTGACCAAAGAAAACAGTGATCTACCCAGAAGGGGCATCTATACAAACAAATTATTACACAACGGTTTCTTATACAACTATTTATTATTTTCCTTATGGTTCACGAATAATAAAAAAACCACAGTCATGCAGCATGGCTATAAGAGCGAATTTTCGAAGTTTTCGGCATCTTCCTCCTCCGCCTAAAATTTTCTGAAAATTAATTTTCGGCCAACGTTTTCCCAACTTGATACAAAATTAAAACAGGAGTAGTTTTACGCAAAGTAAAATTTGGGGTGGAAGGAGGGGGAGGGGGAAATCAAAAATGTTTTGAATACCAGAAGAGTAGGTATTGGGTACGTAACAAATTTTTTGTTCCATTTTTTGCCGAGTAACACCTCGGTTTGTAGATTTTCCAACGCTGAACACGATGGTGAAGTCAGAATTGCGATATCCCATTCCGTTATCAGATTAGAGCAGACGAACCAGGAAGAACATCTCAAGAAATAACCACGTTCCTTCATCTTCAAAGTGCTCCAGTTTGAGAATGGAATGAGATATCGCAATTCTGATTTCACCATCGTGTTCAGCGTACAAAAACCTTTAAAATGAGGTGTCACTTGTCAGACTTTTTCATTTTGGGAATTTATGGGTAATTTCCCCCCCCTAAAACTCCCCAAAACTCCCCCTTAGGGTGACCCGATTCTGCCCATCTTCGAACTTAGCCTGTCGATTGCCAAGACAGATTTTTCGTGCAAATTTGAACTTTTTATCTCAATTCTTTCGAGAGTTATCGTCTGGAATGACACATACATATATAAATATATAAATATATATATAAATATATATATACATATAATTTTTGGTGTCTTTCGGCAGGGAATTCAGGATAGTCTGAAACGGATTTTGGTATAAAAATCTTTCGGAAATTCGAGTTTTAAAAATTTTGGACCGAGAACAATAGCTTCCTTTTCTTCGAAAATTCGCTAAAATAATCAATGATTGAATTATTGAATCCTGCGGATTTTTATGAAACTTTAGTTCTCGGGCCGGCTCCAGTACTCGATTTAGGGATTTCCTGGGGGGGAGCTCGAGGGAAGGTACTGACCACAGAAAACAGTGATCTACGCAGAAGGGGCATCTGTACAGGTAAATAACAAACCGTTGTGTGATAATTTGCAGAGTTTTCGCGTTCTGCTGATAATCCGAGAGCCAAGTTTTATTAACAACCCCGAAACATGATGAATAAAGTGAAATTCAGAATTCACCAACTGGCTATCAAGCAGTCATAGGTCGGTGGATTCAAATAAGCCAGCGACATGTGGCTCCTCGAGAACAATACAGCGATTTTGATGAAACTTTAATTCTCGGGCCGGCTCCAGTACTCGATTTAGGGATTTCCTGGGGGGAGCTCGAGGGTACTGACCACAGAAAACAGTGATCTACGCAGAAGGGCCATCTGTACAGGTAAATAACAAACCGTTGTGTAATAATTTGCAACGTTTTCGTGTTTTGACAATAATCCGAGAGCCAAGTTTTATTAACAACCCCGAAACATGATGAATAAAGTGAAATTCAGAATTCACCAACTGGCTCTCAAGCAGTCTTAGGTCGGTGGATTCAAATAAGCCAGCGACATGTGGCTCCTCGACAGGGATTTTCCGTCATCCGTGACAAAAGCCCTTCAAAATCCTGTGGAAGAACGAAGTCGGCAGATGCTGCTTCAGAGCCTGCCATTGTGACTTCCCATATGCCCTCCTTTGTGCCCCGCCATATTTGTCCGCCTCCGCTCCACGGATCCCCAGAGGGTAATGGCATCTCTCGACTCATAATAGGTATCGAGAGACAAAGGTGATCACCCGACACAATGGCCCGGCTAGCGAGAAGTTATTTTATCCTTTCAACAATACGAAACCCGGGTGACGTTAAAAGGCGATTGGCGCGGATGTGGGACAATGGAAGCCGCCTTTTGAGTAGTCAGAAGCGAATAGGCAGCAATAATAACGCGTAATTACAGTGAAGTTCAAAGTTCTTGGCTACCATTGAGAAATGAATACGACTGCTATTGTCTCGTAAGATGCTGCTGATTTGATCTGGTCTGTTTAACCTGCATAAAACTAAGGAAGGTCTCACGCTGCATCACAGCTAACTGGAAGCTGTGTAGCTATTTGGAAGGGAAGTGCAGAATACACAGAGAAGTACAAATGAGACGAATGGGGAAGGGGCTGGCCAGAGATGGAAAACTATGTCTTTTCAAGACCAGTTCGTCATCTTATGGACAAATAATGTGGAAGGGGATGTCCGCGAAACCTTCCAGAGAGACATCGTAAAAACAATTAAAAATAATCAAAATATCTCTAAGGACGAGACAGACATGTGTGCCCTAAGCAATATTGAGCAGGGTTCACTTCGATCCTCATAGATACATTTCTTTAGGAGCTCACGAACAAGGAATATTTCTGAACCAAGTAGCTATTTCACTATTAGGCTCTCTACCAACTTTTTGCCATCCCTACACACATCCGCTCTAAATTCATGGTGGTTTTGAGTCATTGAGACACGAGGCTCCGAAATGGGCAATTCTCTTGCGTTGCGAATTCTCCTTTTGGTTTATTATTCTGTGAATAATACACCTATGTATTCGCTCAGCAAAAAATTTTTATAACACCCCCTCAAAATTTTTTCTTTTCCGTTTCAAGGTGCGTAGATTCCAAAAATGCAATGTCCGTCCGCCGTCCGCCGTATCACGTGTACAGGCTTCATTTTCGGTCTAAAAAATTCGTTCTTTCGCACACATGCTCCATTTGGGCCCTAGTTGTGTCCCGAAACATTTCAGCCCGATCGGAATATACCCAGGGGTGTTATGAGTGAAAATGTGTGTAAAAATAGGTACTTTTTGCGTTTTAGCAACATGTTAGTAACATGAGCTTTTAAGGTATCGTTTTTCATGTTTTTGGGGACGAGAAGACCGAATATGAAGTCGATTTTGACCAAAGAATAAAAAATTGAGGTTCTACCAGATGTTCAGCTCCCGAAATTGATTTTTTATGAGCCAAAAACCTGGGAAATCGTCTGAAATCACCATCAATTTGTAGAATAACACTGGAAAAAGTGTCAACAGGTGGATCAAGACGATTAAATGGTACTATCAATGATCAGAGATAATGTATTTAAAAAAAAGGAGCGTACTTTATTCGTGTTTTTGGGGGCCAAAATTGGTGGAAACCACCAGAGATATAGGTAGCTATTTCAATTATTCTATATGAAAGAAACAATAAATAAACAGCCAACACCTCTGTAGGTATGTCCAATGGAATAATAAACCCATGTGACAAGGACTTTGCAGCGTTTTTTGGCCATATTCTGTTCAATAACGGAAATGAACAAATTAACTGAAATTCACTCAATAACGGAAATTGACACACTTAATGTTAAAATTGGTGTCGATGTTAAAAAGTCGAGGCAGAAAACGGGTGTGAAGTTTGAATTTCAGAGTTCCGCTAGAAATGACGTAGTAAAAAAAACGCTGCAAAGTCCTTGTCACATGGGGTTTATTATTCTACAGAAATGTTGGCTGTACATTTATTGTTTGTATCATGTGAAATAATTGAAATAGCTATTTCTGATGGTTTCCACCAATTTTGGCCCCCAAAACACAAATTAGGTAGGTACGATCTTTTTTTTTTTTTTTTTTCAAATTATCTTTGATCATTGGTAGTGCCATTTAATCGTCTTGATCCACGTGTTGACACTTTTTCTAGAGTTATTCTACAAATTAATGGTGATTTCGCAGGTATTTGACTCATAAAAAATCAATTTTGGGAGCTGAACATCTGGTACAACCTCAATTTTCCACTCCTTGGCCAAAATCGACTTCATATTCGATCTTCTCGTCCCCAAAAACATGGAAAACGATACCTTAAAAGCTCATGTTACCAACATGTTGCTAAAACGCAAAAAGTACCTATTTTCACACACATTTTCACTCATAACACCCCTGGGTATATTCCGATCGGGCTGAAAAGTTTCGGGACACAACTAGGGCCCAAATGGAGCATGTGTGCGAAAGAACGACTTTTTTAGATCGAAAATGAAGCCTGTACACGTGATACGGCGTACGGCGGACGGACATTGCATTTTTTGAATCTACGCACCTTGAAACGGAAAAGAAAAAAGTTTGAGGGGGTGTTATAAAAATTTTTTGCTGAGCGATTACATAGGTGTATTATTCACAGAATAATAAACCAAAAGCTGAGCTAAATTATTGATGAATTACCGAGTAGTTCAAGTCCCGCTTAGAGCGCTAGTGCATCACTTTAAACGATGTACAGAACCGCAGTCATATAAATAAATTTGAAAAACCCGTCCTCAAAATCAAACCGAGGGGAGTTTCACGAAAAGTCACAGCAAAGATTCTTGAAGGGTTCTTGATTAGCGGGGGCGCAACTCGAAGGGGGAGTGCGGAACTGCTACTAAACGAAGAAACGAATAGGTTTGGAACGGTTACTGAAACATGGCATGGAACGGTGCTCCTTGCGAGGACCACCGCGGTCCCGACCCTTTCGTGTTGCAGCATCCGTCTCCTGAACGAGTTTTTATTCTTCGTGACCTGCCGCAGAAAGGGCGTGTGCAGCCTGTGAAAGATGTTTTGAAAGGCTCAAGGCCGCCTACACCTCGCACCCGTGGAACAGGTTCAACACGTCCGACCCATTTTCTTTTCATCTGAATCCTTCTGTATTTATGTATGCGGTTTCGCTTTAATGGTGCGGTTTAGTTTGAAACGTAACGTCACAGCTCGAGAATTCCAGGGTTGCGCAAACGTTAAGTTGCAGGATTTTCAAGGCAAAGCCGAGATTTGTTTGTCACCTACAACAAGGTTCAAATGAAGGTGGGTAGCAGGTAAAAACGCTGCAAAGTCCTTGTCACATGGGTTTATTATTCTATTGGACTTACCAACAGAGATGTTTGCTGTTCATTTATTGTTTCTTTCATGCGTAATAATCGAAATTCTGATGGTTCCCATTAATTTTGGCCCCTAAAACATAAATTAGGTAGGTACACTCCTTTTTTTCCCTTTTTTTAAAAACTATCATTGATCATTGGTAGTGCCATTTAATCGTCTTGATCCACGTGTTGACACTAATTTCCAGTGTTATTCTACAAATTGATGGTGATTTCATACGATTTCCCAGGTTTTTGACTCATAAAAAATCAATTTTGGGAGCTGAACATCTGGTAGAACTCAATTTTCCACTCTTTGGTCAAAATCGACTTCATATTCGGTCTTCTAGTCCCCAAAAACATGGAAAAAGATATCTCAAAGGCTCATGTTACCAGCATGCTGCTAAAACGCAAAAAGTACCTATTTTTATACACATTTTCACTCATAACACCCCTGGGTATATTCCGATCGGACTGCAAAGTTTCGGGACACAACTAGGGCCCAAATGGAGCATGTGTGCGAAAGAGCGACTTTTTTAGACCTAAAATGAAGCCGGTACACGTGATACGGCGGACGGACATTGCATTTTTGGAATCTACGCACCTTGAAACGGAAAAGAAAAAATTTTGAGGGGGTGTTATAAAAATTTTTTGCTGAGCGAATACATAGGTGTATTATTCACAGAATAATAAACCAAAATGAACACTGATGCAAGGCAGGCACCGACTGGACTACGTTCAAATTGGATCAATGGAACCTGGGGATTGATGAATAAGGTACCTGGTTAGTCTGGCCTTTGCTTTTTGATCTTTCTTGACACATGAACTCGATCAGGCAATGATAACCAGAAAAACGCTGCAAATCCCTGCACAACGGTTTATTATTTTGTATAGAATACCCTTCTGTTACAGATCACAGCTCTCTGTATAGATAACCCGTCTATATAATATAATATGTACTACTCTATACATATTATTATGTAGATCGCAGACCCTCAGTAGGTTAGTTAGTACCTAACTCCGTGCTCGTTACTGGTACCTACCTAAATCACGAGTTATATGTTGCTAAAATAATTCTGTCGATGACGAACAGTAACTAAAATGGCAAAAAGAAACGCAAATAATGAAGTTCTGGAGGAAATTGTTGATGTGGAGTGAAAAATGTTGCAAAAGTACCTACCAGCCCCCCTCCTACGTAGGTGGTATAATGAACCGCTGTGTAATAATTTACCCTTCAACGTTTGTTCAAGTTTCACTACCTATCAACAAACTCCAAAAGAGCCATCATACATCTGTGTAAAAACAGGGTTGTTCGGTAATCTAGTAACAAGAGCTTGTGAGGTACCGTTTTCCATGTTTTTTAGGACGGGGAGACTGAATTATTATGAAGTCAATGTTGACACCATAGAGTGGAAAATGGAGGTTCTAACGAAGCTTCAGCTTCCAAAATTCATTTTGGTTTATTATTTTCAATAATGAACCATTGGAATCGAGCATGAAAAAAAAAATTCTTACCCCCCCTCAAAATTTGATGGTTTACGTTTCAAGGTATGTAGAATCCAAAACTGCAATAAAAATATTTCTGTCTGTCCGCCGTACGCCGTACGGGCCACTTTTCTTAGTTACCATGAAAAAAAATTGATGAAATTCGGGTTATAGGTTCCGTTCGGCGTCTAGTTGGTCCTCGAAGCTCGACGTTACTGTGAGTCATCTCTAAGGGGTTCAAAATAGGGGTTGAAATTTTCAAAACGCCTATACAATTTTTTTACGTAAATATTTTTACGGTTTTAAATAGTTCTTGAACTTGCGAGTTTTTTAAGACCATCCGGAGCATCGTACGTCCAGCCGTTCGTTCACAGTAAGGCCCCGAAGTTTGCACCGACAGGCATTTTCGACTCCAGTGTGAATGAAATTGTATACAATTCAAACCAAATCTCGTAACCAGAGACGCGCCCACAATAGGAAATTTGGCGGAGATAAAATCATTGGTAGGGATCACCTGATTATATTGGCGGAGTATGAAGTCGAGTTGGTTGTTCTGTGATATTATTTAATTTGAAAAATGATGGCTCTATTGGAGTTTGTTGGTAGGTAGTGAAACTTGAACAAACGTTGAAGTATTATTGATGGGTAAATTATTACTACGGTAAATCATTACTCAACGGTAAATTATTACACAACGGTTCATTATACCATCTACGTAGAAGGGGCTGGAGTTTGTTGGTAGGTACTTTTGCAACTTTTTTCACTCCTCATCAACAATTTCTTTTCAGAACTTCATTATGTGTGTTTCTTTTTGTTAGGTACTGTTTGTCATCGGCAGAATTATTTTAGCAACATTTAACTCGTGATTTAGGTAGGTACCTAGTAACGAGTACGGGGTTAGGTACTAACCTACGGAGGGTCTGCGATCTACATAATATGTATAGAATAGTACATATCATATTATATAGACGGGTTATCTATAGAGCTGTGATCTGTAACAGAAGGGTATTCTATACAAAATAATAAACCGTTGTGCAGGGATTTGCAGCGTTTTTATCAGTGAAAACCTGGGAAACTGTCTGAAATCACCATAAAGTTTTATAATAACACTCAGGTGAATCAATACAATTATCAATGATAAAAGACAATTTGTAGAAAATAGGAGCGTAATTCGAGTTTAACCAAAATGGTGGACACCATCAAGAACAGCTATTTCAATTATTGCACTTGAATCAAACAATACATTGGTATTTCCGACATTTCTGAAGGTATGTTCAATAGGAATAGCAAACCCATGACAGGGACCATCGCACCTTTTTGGTTTAATTTTTTGCGGATTCTGTGAAATATAATGAGTAACCGGAATTTATCCGAGTTTTTTCTACCCAAGAGATTAGAGGATGATGGTCAAAATTTATTTCCAATTCAGTCACGGAAAGGTGATAGTGTGAGGGCCTTATTTGCAACTAAACTTGCTGAGAATACTACCTATGATTCATTAATCCGCAATGTGTCCACTACTACTACCACTGGTGTCACCTGCTAGTCTAGTAGATGACCCTTGAGGATTATTTATTAGGGACAGCGCGAACGCAGTCCCAACTAACAAAAATTATGTGCCCGAGATATCCACATTTGGGATATTCGCAGGGGTCAACCCAGCCGGAGTGCAATGGCTAGGCCTCGCCCTGGGGTAACCGCCTTGTGGATCACGGTTAATCCCCACACCAGGTAAGTATGAATTGAAAGCAGTGGAAAATCAGCCCCGTCTAAAACGAACTAACGATCGACCTGAGAAGAGCCACTGGTGTACCACAGAGAACACGTTGTACTAACAACGCAACACGAAAACATAAATGAACAACACATACGGGTTTAACGGTTTTTAATAACTCAGTTACCCGTTTGAATTGAACATATCGAATTTTGATGCTCAGCGCGATACCCATCGTATTTGATTGAATTTATAGAAAGAGCGACAGAGAAACGAACGGCGGTGCTGCCATCTCTCCGTGGCGGGAGGAACCAGCAGACTCTTCCTCCTGCTCAACGAACTCAGCGCCAGAACGCGGAACTGCCAACAGGCTACGAAGCCAACGAGCATCATCTGCTGTTACTAGGGTTTGACGGATAATACCCAGTATTTTTGGCCGCAATCAGGAAAAACGCTGCAAATTATTACACAACGGTTTATTATTTACAGGAGATTCGGGTTTTTTGACCGTTGATGTTCAGACTAGGTGAAGGGTGGGGATCTTGAGGCCGCAATTAGGAAAAACGCTGCAAATTATTACACAACGGTTTATTATTTACAGGAGATTCGGGTTTTTTGACCGTTGATGTTCAGACTAGGTGAAGGGTGGGGATCTTGAGGTTCGGTAGAGAAATAAGATCAGATGGGTTTATGCCGACGTTTCGATGTATTTGTACATCATCTTCAGGGCTACAAGAAAGAACCGAAAAATGAATGTTACACTTAAGACTATTTCAGTAAGTGCCAGTTATGGTGATAGCTAAATAATGAAATTGATATTGTTCGAAAAGGAATGTTGGGAATTTTTAGCAACTATGGAAAATAAAACAAATTGCAAATAAAAAATGCAGTACAAAAGGAAAACAGAAGTAGGTGAAATGCAATACAAATGTAGGGAAATTGCAGTAAATTGCTATACAAACGTAGGTAGGTACCTTAGCAGCTGTTCCCAATGATGACTATATGAACGGCTGCTGAATTGTGATCACTTAATTTATTAACATCGATGTTACATTACAGTACCTAATGAAGAAATAACGTATGTGCTAACAGTGGATGCGCAAAGATAAGGAGGACATTTAACAATATGGATTATAGTAACAATACGGATTATAGTAACAATACGGATGCCATAAAGTTGCAGATTTTGTTGTTGTTGGTGGACTGGAAATTTTGGAAGATGCAGATAATGTTTGATGTTTGATGAAGGAAAAAAATAAATTAAAAGAAATAAATATGAAACAAATTATATAGATTTTTTTCCTTTTCCTCCTTCTCCCTTCCATCCATTATCATTATCACAGGTATTGTTATTTGATAATATTGGTACAGATTTTGCTGAGGCTGTTAATACCGTTTTGTTTGTTGCATGTGGTCCTGGCATTTTATTAATTACCTGTATCTTGACAGTCGGTAAGTTTTCATATTCTCCCCATTTTTTCTCGATCTTCCTTTCTTCCCTTTTCATTTTCCTCCTTTCAGCCAGTAACACATTCCTCCCTAAATACCCATTTATTATTGATATTCATACTTCCTACATTTTTTGCTATTATAAATGTTTGTTTTCAAAGTTTCACCACTGTCCACTAGAATTTTTGAATTTTTCTCTATGATTTATGTTCGTATTGTCAATTTATAATTATTCTATGTATCCATGTGCGTAATGAGGGAACAAAAGTTCCTTTGTACATCGTCAGAAATAAATAAATAAATAAAAATAAGTGTAGATGCCCCTTCTGAGTAGGTCACTGTTTTCTGTCTCGAGTAACAGCCTCACTGACGTTCATCAAATATGGAAGCACCACGAAGAACAACGAGGATTACAAATTATAATAGTATCGAACTTTGATCAAGTATAAAACTACAAGAGATGGCAGGATCGTCACGTTCTGTTCGGTGCGTTTTAGACAGGACAACTATTAACCTTACGTTAGTCGCATGTATTTTTCGGACACCAATTATAGTCGCATGCACTTCACAGGTTCATACCCAATATTTCCATCTTATTTCAGCTGTTTTTGCTGGGGTTTCATTTTTCCGAAAAAGGAGCATTAAAAATTGATTTATTAGGTACCTACTTATTGTACAAGTCTTTGAAAAATTTGTAACAAAAATAGAATCCGAACACATTTGTAATAATGCCATGACGTCTGACTATTTCCTACTTGTCTAATTTATTTTTTAATGGGTATCATCCATCACAGCCCCTGGGAAGAAGTGCATAGAATAATGAAGAAGACAAGTCTCACGGGTATAAAAACCTAGAATTACCAGTCTCATGGTAAAACTGTAAGTGGTGAACGTTTGCACCATCAACTTCCCAAAAATCTCTGAAAAATCAGAATTTACCAGAACACAAACAGTTAAACATAATTGTATGCAGGTACATAAAATATATTATGTAGGTAGGTACATCAGGATTCATCAGAATCACAGGCGGGTTTTTTGAGACACATGATTTACACATCACATAAATATGTTCCAAGCAAAGGCATTCTCCACATTCTTGGAGTATTTCCTAGACGCCATCGTTCGTAATTATATTGTATTATATGTTGCACTTGTATTACATATTGCAGCATATAACCCGGAGAAGGAAAAAATACGCCAATTGCTGCGTGCACCTCACAAGTGAAAATTATGTTTTTCGAGAAGAGGTAAAGAATTATACCAGTGGCGTAGCCAGGATTGTTGAATGGGGGGGTTATTGAAAATAGAAAAGTTCCAGTCATGCAACATATCTTTAAGAGCGAATTTTCAAGGAAATATTCGTAAAATCACTTTACGTAAATTTATATAATTTTTTCATGATTTTTTAGCTATTTTACCGATTTTTTCAGAAGTCAAATTTGACCCACTTGTGTTTCAGAAAAGTATTTTTATCATCAAAATCATCCGTCGTGATTCACCATCTCACACAGTGTCAGATGAATTAATAATTATTTTAGCGCTCAGTACCAAATGTTGACCCCCAAAAATCCAGTTTTGACCCCTATTCTGTATGAAAAACAATGAAATGGTATTTTTCTGTCTTTAATGACCCTTCCATACCACATTCAGTGATTTCCTATCCATTGTTTGCAATTTTAGCCGTTTTTACCGACTTCTGTCCCCTAAAAATCATATTTGACTCCCTTAGATTTGCTGAAAACTGCTCATCTTCGAACCCCTTTTGTTTGGCAATACGATCGTTTTGGCGAAATCTGGATTTATCATCATGTACCCACGGACAGATATCATCTGGAGTGACAGATAAACATATATAGGCACATATACATTTTTGTTAACATCTAGGGATGAATTGAGGACGCTCTGAAACGGATTTGCCAATACAAAAAACTCCAAAAATTTATGTTCTGAAAGTGTTGGACCCATTGCAATAGCTTCATTTTTTGAACATTCTCTTATAAGGTTTGACTTTACAGAGCTGAATGTAAATTTAATAAAGCACTAATGTTACAGGTAATTAGGTAAGTCAACTGTAAAATAAAACATATTTATTTGGCAAAAATGTTGGAAAATTTTCAAAGAAAATGAAGTTTTTGCAATGGATCCAACATTTTCAGAACATAAATTTTTGAAATTGTTTTATAGGCAAATCCGTTCCAGAGCATCCTGAGTTCATCTCTAGATTTTAACACAATTTGTACGTATATTTATATTTTATTTATGAGTCACTCCAGACGATACCTGACCTTGGGTACGTGATAAAAGTTCCAAATTTCGCCAAAATGTTCTCATTGCCAAACGAAACGATGAGTTCGAAGTTGAGCTATTTTTAAATGTTCTAAGGGGGTCTAGTTTGTTTTAAGGATAAAAATGCTGCAAAGTCCTTGTCACATGGGTTTATTATTCTATTGCACATACCTACAGAAACGTTGGCTGTTTATTTATTGTTTCTTTCATATAAAATAATTTAAATACCTATTTCTGGTGGTTTCCACCAATTTTGGCCCCAAAAACACGAATTAGGTAAGCTCCTTTTTTTTTCAAATTATCTTTGATCATTGATAGTGCCATTTAATCGTCTTGATCCACGTGCTGATACTACTTCCAGTGTTATTCTACAAATTGATGGTGATTTCAGACGATTTTCCAGGTTTTTGACTTATAAAAAATCAATTTTGGGAGCTGAACATCTGGTACAACCTCAATTTTCCACTCTTTGGTCAAAATCGACTTCATATTCGGTCTTCTCGTCCCCAAAAACATGGAAACCGATACCTCAAAAGCTCATGTTACTAACATGTTGCTAAAACGCAAAAAGTAGGTACCTATTTTTACACACATTTTCACTCATAACACCCCTGGGTATATTCCGATCGGGCTGAAAAGTTTCGGGACACAACTAGGGCCCAAATGGAGCATGTGTGCGAAAGAACGAATTTTTTAGACCGAAAATGAAGCCTGTAGACGTGATACGGCGGACGGCGTACGGCGGACGGCGGACGGCGGACGGCGTACGGCGGACGGATATTGCATTTTTGGAATCTACGCACCTTGAAACGGAAAAGAAAAAAGTTTGAGGGGGTGATATAAAAATTTTTTGCTGAGCGAATACATAGGTGTATTATTCACAGAATAATAAACCAAAAACTGGTAAAAACGACTAAAATTGCGATATAAAATCACTGAATGTTGTATGGAAGGAGGAGTGAAGATGAAAAATACCATTTCATTGTTTTACATACAGACTAGGTGTCAAAATTGGAATGGGAGGGGGGTCAAAAGTTGGTATTAAGAGCTAAAATATATAGGTACCATTGTGTGGGATGGTGATTCACGGCAGAACTAAGGACTATTTTGATTATAGAAATATTTTTCACATTCATATATTTCAGAAATATTCACATTGCTCGTTTGTAACCTAATAAACTTGAGATTATTTAACTGTTTGTTACTGTTGTGATTGATATCATTCTTGAAGATTTAATTTTGTGCTAGTTTTCGAGCCCATGGGGGGGGGGGGGGGGGGTTATGACCCCCCTAACCCCCCCCCCCCCCCCCCTGGCTACGCCACTGAATTATACAAATCAAATAGTACAGATAAAAGTGAAAACACGACTAAATCGTAATAAAACATAAAGTTCCCAGCAAAAATTAGCTAGTTATTTTTAAAAAATTTACTTACACGATTGGTCGCATGCACCTCTCGGATGGAACAGCGCAGTCACATCCAAGGGCTGCTTGGGCCACCACTGCCCTCCCAAGTAAAAAAAGCCGTAAACTCGATTTTTTTTTTTCAATTTAGAGATTTTGGTATTGCTGGATTCGTATTTTAAAAACCTATTTTGGTATCTAGTTGTAGAAGTTTGGAAAATTTCCCTAAAAAAGTTATTAAAGGAAAAATTCTACGGTTTTTCGAGTTTTTGATGGTTTTCCAACGATGAAGCACAGTAGTAGTTGTTCCAACAAATCAAATAAAAACAATAGATCCCAGACATGCGGTGTTAATTCATTGGAACAGTGGATTTAATTTAATGGTCATCAGTACAGTACTGTTTTTCTCTTTGGGAAAGGGGTGAAAAAACTCCAGCAATTACAGTGGTAAACAGCCGCAGCATGAGCGTCGGACGAAGAAAAGCAGTAGCAGACCCGTTGATTCGATCATGATGAAACTGATAGGGGACTATCTAGCGTTAAACCCACACAATTCCTGAAAAACTGATTGAAATCGGATCAAAATTGTGGAAGTTATGGCTGTGGCAAGGAAATGTGGACAGACAGACAGACACGAAACCAAATTTGTTCTTGGGGCTCTGAAACGCTAAATGCAAGTGGAAATTTTGATTTTTGAGCACAAAAAAATTTTCATTCCGAAAGTGAAAACAAAGCTTCCGCTCATCAATTCATCGATTTTCATTATATCCCTTATGTGGTAAGCCATCTTGTAATGTGGGATAAACACAAAATAAATACACCTTTAGCTTACCACTAATTTATTAAGTACACAAAGCATTTCACTCAACTTCTGAGCATCATCAGGTAAGTACTCACATCATGTGAGTACTTCTGAGCATCATCAGGTAAGTACTCACATCATGTGAGTACTTACCTGATGATGCTCAGAAGTTGAGTGAAAAGCTTTGTGTACTTAATAAATTAGTGGTAAGCTAAAGGTGTATTTATTTTGTGTTTATCCCACATTAAAAGCTTCCGCTGCCTTGCAGACCCTGAAGCAAAATGTTTCACTATGGCACCTCACAGAAACATGCGACTAACGGAAGGTAACTTATCAAGTGATTTTATAAGAGACCCCTAATTTTGTGCACAATAACTCTGAACACAAATGTATATCAAATATCACGAAATATGTGTGTTTGGTATATCAAAAATATCGTGTGTATCGACAAATTATCGAGGTTCGGATTAGGGATGTCCCAAAAGTATCGATACTTAAAAGTATCGATATTTTTTGAATTATCGTAGTATCGATATTTTTTTCCAGTATCGGAGCCGATACTTTTTTTTATCCCTCACATTTTATCAGTTTCAACACCTAGTAGGTACTGTTGACAGTACCTCTAACTAGATTGCTGGGAGACCAACCACTTCAACAAATTAAAGAAAGTTGATGTACCACCACCTCCAGCTCTCAGTGAGAATCAGCTGTCCTCCATTTAGAAGGAAGGGCTAACAAAATGTTAACCCAACCAAGCAACCAACCATCCTAACTCAATAGTTTTTTGGTTGGATTTTCTTTTTTCTTTCGTGTTTTCTGATGTGATTGTGCCGAATTAACGAAATAATTTCATGCCTTGTCTTGTCTTGTCAATAATTTTGAAAAACAAGCGCCCAAACAAAAAAAAAGTTTCAAATAAGAAAGAAGTGATTTATTGTATTGTTCATTTTATAATATTATCCTGAAACAATTCTTCGATCGGCTGACGATGGTATTTTATACTATACCAATTTAGATGAAGTAAAAACGTGGGATGTGATATAATATAAACTGTCACGCTGATGGAGAGAGAACAAAAATGACATTTCCACCCATTTTTGAAAAAGTATCAAAAAGTATCGATACTTCAAAATATCGATACTTTTTGAAAGTATCGTATCGATACTTTTTGATAATTTTAGATGTATCGATACGATATATATATCGATACTTTGACGTATCGGACATCCCTAGTTCGGATGTCCCGGACGGACAGATGTTTGACCTCGACGAGATCACAAGGAGCATAATGGAGATGTAGGAACCTACGGCCATTCAGACCCACCACAAAGGGAACCTAACAGACAATGAAACTTGAAAAATAATATTTTTGTTTTCATTTCGTGACGGCGAGTGGGATCGACTGCCCCGAATGATTGGCGGGTTCCCCCTGAGACGGGGCCCTCAGCTGTCGGGGTTTTTAAAAATCCCAAAGCGCCCTTCAATTAGACGGCAGACTGCGGGTAGTAAAAATTACGCGATGTTCCATACTGAATTTCACGTCGCTCGTTGCAGATAATTGTTGTGTCATAAGTCTTGTGCGCATCCTTGTGCTTGTGCTTACAGTAAAATGAGCCGACAGGAGGGATGTGCGATACTTACCGATATGGGTAAAATATCGGGCATTTCCTTTCGATACCGGGTACTTTTGGTATCGAGTCTTGCCTTTCGATACTAATACTGGTATCTATTGCTTCTTCCAGTATCGGAAAAAGTACCCATACGGAGGCAGAAGTAAAATAAATTCTACTTGAATGAATGAGAAAAATACCAGGACCAATCTTGAGAGAAATGAATAATTCAAGTAGAATTTATTTTACTTCTGCCTCCGTATGGGTACTTTTTCCGATACTGGAAGAAGCAATAGATACCAGTAGTAGTATCGAAAGGCAAGACTCGATACCAAAAGTACCCTGTATCGAAAGGAAATGCCCGATATTTTACCCATATCGGTAAGTATCCTTGTGCTTGTGCTTACAGTAAAACCTCTCTCAAGATTGGTCCTGGTATTTTTGTTGGAGCTTGATACACTGCAAAACGCTGCAAAGTCCTAGTCACATGGATTTATTATTCTACTGGACATATTATCTACAGAAATGTTGGCTGTTCATTTATTGTTTCTTCCATGTGCAATAATTTAAATAGCTATTTGTGATGGTTTCCACCAATTTTGGCCCCCCAAAAACACAAATTACGTTCTTTTTGTTTCAAATTATCTTTGATCATTGATAGTGCCATTTAATTGTCTTGATTCGCCTTCTGACATTTTTTCTAGTGATATTATACAAATTGATGGTCATTTCAGTTTTCCCCGGTTTTTGACTCATAAAAAAAATGCATTTTTGACGCTGAACCTCAATTTTCCACTATTTGGTCAAAATCGACTTCATATTCGGTCTCCTCGCCCTAAAAACATGGAAAACGATACCGCAAAAGCTCATGTTATTAAAACACAAAAAATACCTATTTTATACCCATTTTTCACCCAAAACAACCCTGGGTATATTCCGATCGGGTTGAAAAGTTTCGGGACACAACTAGGGCCCAAATGGAGCCCGTGTGCGAAAGAACGACTTTCACCGAAAATGAAGCCGGTATTCATGATACGGCGGATGGAGTTCTGAATCTACGCACCTTGAAACGTAAAAGAAAAAATTTTGAGGGGGCGTTATAAAAAACTTTTTGCTGAGCGAATACATAGGTGTATTTATTATTCACAGAATAATAAACCAGAAGAAAAGGACCTAACTGGGAATCTCTAGCGACCCAACTCACGCACCACACCGTCTGGGGCCGCTATAAATCTTCTTCAACAGCTATCGCAATCGATTGTCACCGAAATACGTCGACGAATTGTGCTTCCTGAGGGGGACAGGAGACGAACGTTTGTGAAAATGTATTTATGCATTATAACATTTATTCTTGTTTTAAAAATGTATTCTAGTTCATCTGATTTTTTGGAATAATTAAAATAGATTTGTACTTCATTTTCTTGACTACCCCTACTTCTTTCTATAAAGGTACCCATATGATCCACTACTTGTAGGTATCGCATACTTCTGGTACGGGTCCAGGCATCGGGTATTGTTGCATCGCACATCCCTAGCCGACAGCCGATTGAAAATCAGAGATTGTACAGACTAGGGATGTCCCAAAAGTATCGATACTTGTTGAAAAAGTATCGATACTTTTTTCTCTGATATATATAGTAGGTAGTATCGATACTTTTTTCCCCAGTATCGGAGCCGATACTTTTTTTATCCCTCAAATTTCATCAGTTTCAACACCTACGACGTGCAGGAACTGTTGACAGTAACACTCTAACTAGATTGCTGGGAGACCAACCACTTAAAGAAAGTTGATGTACCACCACCTCCAGCTCTCAGTGAGAATCAGCTGTCCTCCATTTAGTAGGAAGGGCCAACAAAATGTTAACCCAACCAAGCAACCAACCACCTAACTCAATAGTTTTTTGGTTGGATTTTCTTTGTTCTTTCTTGTTTTCTAATGTGATTGTGCCAAAATAACGAAATAATGTCATGCCTTGTCTTGTCAATAATTTTGAAAAACAAAGCGCCCAACAAAAAAAGTTTCAAATAAAAAAAGAAGTGATTTCCTATTGTTTCGTTCATTTTAGCGAATTTTCGAAGAAAAGGAAGCTATTGTTCTCGGTCCAAAATTTTTAAAACTCGAATTTCCGAAAGATTTTTATACCAAAATCCGTTTCAGACTATCCTGAATTCCCTGCCGAAAGACACCAAAAATTATATGTATATATATATATATTTATATATATATTTATATATTTATATATATATTTATATATTTATATATATATTTATATATGTATGTGTCATTCCAGACGATAACTCTCGAAAGAATTGAGATAAAAAGTTCAAATTTGCACGAAAAATCTGTCTTGGCAATCGACAGGCTAAGTTCGAAGATGGGCAGAATCGGGTCACCCTAAGGGGGAGTTTTGGGGAGTTTTAGGGGGGGGAAATTACCCATAAATTCCCAAAATGAAAAAGTCTGACAAGTGACACCTCATTTTAAAGGTTTTTGTACGCTGAACACGATGGTGAAATCAGAATTGCGATATCTCATTCCATTCTCAAACTGGAGCACTTTGAAGATGAAGGAACGTGGTTATTTCTTGAGATGTTCTTCCTGGTTCGTCTGCTCTAATCTGATAACGGAATGGGATATCGCAATTCTGACTTCACCATCGTGTTCAGCGTTGGAAAATCTACAAACCGAGGTGTTACTCGGCAAAAAATGGAACAAAAAATTTGTTACGTACCCAATACCTACTCTTCTGGTATTCAAAACATTTTTGATTTCCCCCTCCCCCTCCTTCCACCCCAAATTTTACTTTGCGTAAAACTACTCCTGTTTTAATTTTGTATCAAGTTGGGAAAACATTGGCCGAAAATTAATTTTCAGAAAATTTTAGGCGGAGGAGGAAGATGCCGAAAACTTCGAAAATTCGCTCTTATAGCCATGCTGCATGACTGTGGTTTTTATAATATTATCCTCTCTTCAAGGGCTCAGAAAGGGTTGGAGTTTCGGGGGCGGATAGGGCTTGGGCTTGGGTTCTAGAAAGGGCATGTACGAAATTTGACTCCAGTCCGACAATTAGGGTGCGGTGGAGGGAAAAAATACCGTAACTGGCCACTAAGCGATGAGCATAAGAAGACGTCAACTCGACACATATTACAATAAAAATAATCGAAAATATTACAATAAAACCGAATAACATAGTACGGAGCTTTAGCAGTGGTAGAATCTTGAATGAAGGTGGTACAAAACCAAATCACAACACACAACCATTGATTGAGTTGGTAGGCAGGAACGAAATTTTCCGTTTCTTTTGACCTGCCATAGTATTTTCCTGTTCATCTTCGTACCATTTCCAAATAATCATGGAAATGCACAGTTTGAAACTGCTTGTGCCACCAAAGTCGGATCTCCTGACTTGGATTCTCCAGTTTCACCTCCACATCCTACCATTTGCTATAGTTTAATTACACCTAGGAGAAAGTGCGTATCTCATCGTCAAGGGACTCATCAGTTTGCAACATGATAATAAATTAATACCTATTTAGTTTTGAAAAAGTAGTAGTTTTACTACCTAATATGGTTCATAATTACCTATATATATGTTTAATGATGGTTACCCTCGACTTTGTAGTTATTTAAGGAAATATTACTTACAATAAATCGAAATAACTAAGTTGCTCGTTACCTTTAGTAGTGTGTACAATCCGAGAATGAAGGTAGAATCCAGTTCGTAGCACTAACCGCATACACAACCACTGATCAACGCGGGCCAATCAGTGCACACACGTTATTCATCGGATTGCCCATACCACTTCGCGGTCAATCGGCGGATCATTCCGAGGCGATTCGAGAAAAAACACAAAAACACAATAATTTAGTCCAGGAATAATTATTGTTCAAAGATGAATTTTGACGAAAAACTACCACAAACCAACCATCCGTCGCGGGTGATCGAGGGACTGACTAATAGAGAGGGGCGGAAGGGTGGGGAAGGTGGTGGCGAGGGGAAAGTAGGCACTTAGGTACTTGTAACTTTAATTATTTTTCCCTTCATCTTCTTTTCCCTTCTTTACCTGTTTTTACCCTTTTCCAAAAAATCCACGAAATGATTGAAGTTACCAATCTACGTGGCACTGGGTTTGTCCGCCAGAGCTTAAACTCTCCAGATTTAGGTTAATACTTGGAATTTTCCATCTATTTTATTGGAATTGGTCATTAATGCTATCTTGAATTTCAATAAACCACAAATAGTTGTATAGTTGGTGTTTTAATCGTTCCAAGTAACTAAATCATGTTGTGAACTGATGCCCTCGTGGCAAAACCAGTGCCACATAGATTAGTAACTTGTATATTATTTGTTCGATTGTTTGAAGCATTTTGGAAAAGAAAAACACGATGAAAATTCAGGTAAATGTAAAATAAATAAATAAAAATCGAGTGAATACCTACCTACCCCACCACGCCCAGCCACATCACCTTCCCCACCCTGCCGCCCCTCCATCTCTATTAGTCAGTCTGGCCCGATCAACCGCGACGGATGGTAGGTATGTGGAAGTTTTTATTCCAAATTCATCATAGAAGAATAATTCCTGGACTAAATTGTACTGTGTTATTGTGAGTTTTCTCCTCGAATCGCTTCGGTATCCGCCGATTTAATCGGGAGAAGTGATATGGGCAATTCGAAAACCAACGTGGGTGCATTGTCGGCCCGCGCCGATGATGATTGTGTTCAGTGCTGCGATTTGGATTCCACCACCTTCATTCTCCGACCGTCCAATACTAAAGGTACCGTAAAATTTTGCTATTTAGGTTTATTGTAAGTAATATTTTCTTTATAATTTATAAATTCGAGGATAGTAATCATGAATTTAGGTACCTATCTACCTACTTGGAAGTTTCGACCTATTTGATTTGAATTTCCAAAAACCATCTATAAGAGGGACCTAGTTAGTGTTCTCATCGTTCCGAGTACCTGTGTGAATCAGGAGAATCGTTGCCCTGGTGGCACAGCCCATGCCACGTAGACATACCTACCTATCTTACCTACACATTTCTTTAGTTGTCTGGATAAGTTACGAACCGAAAAATACAATGAGAATTCAGGCAAATGAAAGGGGACAATATTAAGTAAATATACCTACCAAGGCCCACCCTGCTGATACTTTCTGGTAAGTCCCTCGATCGCCCGCTGCTGGTTGGTATGCGGTAGTTTTTCGTCAAAATTCATGTTTAAACAATCATTCCTGGACTAGATTATAAATTTTTGTGTGTTTTCTCCTGGAATCGCCTCAGTATTATCCGCCGAATAACCGCGAGAAGTGATATGGACACTCCGATACCTCACGTGAGTGCAGGTTGGCCCGTATTGACCAGTGATTGTGGTTTTTGATTATTAGTGCTGCGATTTGGGTTCTACCACCTTCATTCTCAGATGATCCGCTACTAAAGGTGAGTACAACTCTGTTATTTCCCTTTATTGTAAGTAATATTTCCTTATAACTATAAACGCGAGTGTAGTAAAATCACGAATTTAGGTATCTACTTGGGAGTTTCTACATATTTGATTGAACTTCGTGATTAACACGATCTGGAATTTCCAAAAACTACTGATAAGGGACCTAGACGGTGTTATCATCGTTCCGAGTACCTGTCTGTCTAAATCACGAGAATCGTTGCTCTAGTGGCACACCCCATGCCACGTTGACATACGTACCTTACCTACACATTTCTTTAATTGTCTGGATAAGTTACGAACCGAAAAATAAAGCGAGAATTCAGGTAAATGAAAGGAGAAAATGTGAAGCAAAAACCTACCAAGGCCCACCCTGCTGATACTTTCTGAAGTCAGTCCCTAGATCGCCCGCTGCTGGTGGGTATGCGGTAGCTTTTCGTCAGAATCGATCATTTAACAATAATTCCTGGACTAGATTTACATTTAATTGTGTTTTTGGTTTATTATTTTCAATAATGAACCATTGGAATCGAGCATGAAAAAAAAAATTCTTACCCCCCCTCAAAATTTGATGGTTTACGTTTCAAGGTATGTAGAATCCAAAACTGCAATAAAAAAACGCTGCAAATCCCTGCACAACGGTTTATTATTTTGTATAGAATACCCTTCTGTTACAGATCACAGCTCTATGTATAGATAACCCGTCTATATAATATGATATGTACTATTCTACACATATTATGTAGATCGCAGACCCTCCGTAGGTTAGTACCTAACCCCGTACTCGTTACTAGGTACCTACCTAAATCACGAGTTAAATGTTGCTAAAATAATTCTGCCGATGACAAACAGTACCTAACAAAAAGAAACACACATAATGAAGTTCTGAAAAGAAATTGTTGATGAGGAGTGAAAAAAGTTGCAAAAGTACCTACCAACAAACTCCAGCCCCTTCTACATAGATGGTATAATGAACCGTTGTGTAATAATTTACCGTTGAGTAATGATTTACCGTAGTAATGATTTACCCATCAATAATACTTCAACGTTTGTTCAAGTTTCACTACCTACCAACAAACTCCAATAGAGCCATCATTTTTCAAATTAAATAATATCACAGAACAACCAACTCGACTTCATACTCCGCCAATATAATCAGGTGATCCCTACCAATGATTGGCCGTATTCACAAATTGCTATTGTGGGCGCGTCTCTGGTTACGAGATTTGGTTTGAATTGTATACAATTTCATTCACACTGGAGTCGAAAATGCCTGTCGGTGCAAACTTCGGGGCCTTACTGTGAACGAACGGCTGGACGTACGATGCTCCGGATGGTCTTAAAAAACTCGCAAGTTCAAGAACTATTTAAAACCGTAAAAATATTTACGTAAAAAAATGGTATAGGCGTTTTGAAAATTTCAACCCCTATTTTGAACCCCTTAGAGATGACTCACAGTAACTTGTTTGGGTTGAATGACCTCACCAGTCGGGTTTTTTTAATCTCTGCTTTATTTTTGATTGCGATATTTCGGTGCCAATGATGGTTCACCCTCCTCAGGCATGGACATCACCTGTGTATAATGAGATCACATCTTATCAACTAACAACATAACTGACTAACTATGTACATGGAAAATATGTACATGAAACGATTGAAAACAAAACTATATTTCAATCGTTTCAATCGTTTCATGTACATATTTTCCATGTACATAGTTAGTCAGTTATGTTGTTAGTTGATAAGATGTGATCTCATTATACACAGGTGATGTCCATGCCTGAGGAGGGTGAACCATCATTGGCACCGAAATATCGCAATCAAAAATAAAGCAGAGATTAAAAAACCCGACTGGTGAGGTCATTCAACCCAAACAAGTAAACATCAACCAAGTCAAAAAACCATCAAAGTACTCACAGTAACGTCGAGCTTCGAGGACCAACTAGACGCCGAACGGAACCTATAACCCGAATTTCATCAATTTTTTTTCATGGTAACTAAGAAAAGTGGCCCGTACGGCGTACGGCGTACGGCGGACAGACAGAAATATTTTTATTGCAGTTTTGGATTCTACATACCTTGAAACGTAAACCATCAAATTTTGAGGGGGGGTAAGAATTTTTTTTTTCATGCTCGATTCCAATGGTTCATTATTGAAAATAATAAACCAATATTTCTGTCTGTCCGCCGTACGCCGTACGGGCCACTTTTCTTAGTTACCATGAAAAAAAATTGATGAAATTCGGGTTATAGGTTCCGTTCGGCGTCTAGTTGGTCCTCGAAGCTCGACGTTACTGTGAGTCATCTCTAAGGGGTTCAAAATAGGGGTTGAAATTTTCAAAACGCCTATACCATTTTTTACGTAAATATTTTTACGGTTTTAAATAGTTCTTGAACTTGCGAGTTTTTTAAGACCATCCGGAGCATCGTACGTCCAGCCGTTCGTTCACAGTAAGGCCCCGAAGTTTGCACCGACAGGCATTTTCGACTCCAGTGTGAATGAAATTGTATACAATTCAAACCAAATCTCGTAACCAGAGACGCGCCCACAATAGGAATTTGTGAATACGGCCAATCATTGGTAGGGATTACCTGATTATATTGGCGGAGTATGAAGTCGAGTTGGTTGTTCTGTGATATTATTTCGCTTGAAAAATGATGGCTCTTTTGGAGTTTGTTGGTAGGTAGTCAAACTTGAACAAACGTTGAAGTATTATTGATGGGTAAATTATTACTACGGTAAATCATTACTCAACGGTAAATTATTACACAACGGTTCATTATACCATCTACGTAGAAGGGGCTGGAGTTTGTTGGTAGGTACTTTTGCAACTTTTTTCACTCCTCATCAACAATTTCTTTTCAGAACTTCATTATGTGTGTTTCTTTTTGTTAGGTACTGTTTGTCATCGGCAGAATTATTTTAGGAACATTTAACTCGTGATTTAGGTACTAACCTACGGAGGGTCTGCGATCTACATAATATGTATATAATAGAATAGTACATATCATATTATATAGAAGGGTTATCTATACATAGAGCTGTGATCTGTAACAGGAGGGTATTCTATACAAAATAATAAACCGTTGTGCAGGGATTTGCAGCGTTTTTTTTTCTCGAATCGCCTCAGTATTATCCGCCGAATAACCGCGAGAAGTGATATGGACACTCCGATAGCTCACGTGAGTGCAGGTTGGCCTGTATTATCAGTGATTGTGGTTTTTGATTATTAGTGATGCGATTTGGGTTCTACCACCTTCATTCCCGGATCATCCGCTACTAAAGGTAAGTACAACTTTGTTATTTCCCTTTATAACTATAAACAGAGTAAAATCACGAATTTAGGTATCCACTTGGGAGTTTCTACATACTTGATTGGAATACGTGATCAATACGTGGGTGGTAAAACCTTGAAAAAATCTGGATTCATGTTGATATAGCCTGATGTTAGTTGGTGTTGAACCTACTATGAGAGTTATACAGTACTACAACGTGAAAGTCCTACTGCCCAACTCGGGCTGTTGGATGCTCAAAATTTACGTTCCTCGGCAGTCTTATATTAGGCCGTTCATTATTTATTAGTCCGTACGAATTTCCATTTCAGCATAGCAGGCTTAGCTAAACTGATTTCCTGATTGTTTTAACTCTGAGTAGTAGTAGATGGTCATTAGTGTCATTATGAACCCACCTACTGTATATGTACATCAAATGGTATATTTATGTACAGGTACGTAACCAAACCCCCAACCATTCAAGGCAAAATCTGGATTCATTTTAAAATAGCCTGATGTTAGTTGGTGTTGTACCTACTGAGAATAGGTAGGTACCTGCACATTATAAACGACAACAAGGTTAAGCCGAGATCCCACCCATCGCTCAGCTAAGGGTTTTTAGGTTGCTCCAAGTTTACGTTTCTAGAAAGTCTTAGTTATATTAGTTATATAAGTCTTAGTTCATTCGAATATTCAATACAGCAGAACAGCTAGGTTTGGGATGGTTTTGACTAAACTGGTTGGGGATGGTTTTGACTGAGCTGGCGATTGTCACCATGAACCCTACCTACTGCATAGGTACATAAAATCAAGGATATTGTATCCAATATTGTCGGTGGGGGAAGGGGGGTCTTCAATTGTTTACCGTTGTGTAATAATTTGCCGTTGTGTAATAATTTACCATTGCTACATATCACAGCTCTACATATAGATAACCCTTTATATAATATGTACTATTCTATACATATTATGTAGATCGCAGACCCTCCGTAGGTTAGTACCTAACCTCGTAATCGTTAATAGGTACCTACCAAATCACGAGTTCAATGATGCTAAAATAATTCTGTCGATGACAAACAGCAACTAAACTGGCAAAAATAAGCGCAAATAATGAAGTGATGAAGGGAAACTGTTGATGTGGAGTGAAAATACACTGGAATACTGGAAATGGCGGATGAGGTTGGGACAGAAAAGCCGGCGCCACAACGCGAAATCCCATGTGATTGGAAAGGCCTAGGCCAGTCATAATGAATTTATTGAAAAAACAAAAGAAAACGATTGATTGAACTAATGCGGACCATGCCAATGCGTACCACGCCAATTTAGTCAATTCGATTATAATCAAGGATATTGTATCCAATATTGTCGGTGGGGGAAGGGGGGTCTTCAATTGTTTACCGTTGTGTAATAATTTACCATTGCTACATATCACAGCTCTACATATAGATAACCCTTTATATAATATATGTACTATTCTATACATATGATATAGATCGCACACCCTCCGTAGGTTAATACCTAACCCCGTACTCGTTACTAGGTCCTACCTAAATCACGAGTTAAATGTTGCTAAAACAATTCTGCCGATGACAAACAGTACCTAACAAAAAGAAACACACAACGAAGTTCTGAAAAGAAATTGTTGATGAGGAGTGAAAAAAGTTGCGAAAGTACCTACCACCAAACTCCAGCCCCTTCTACGTAGATGTTATAATGAACCGTTGTGTAATAATTTACCGTTGAGTAATGATTTACCATCGTGTAGTAATAATTTATCCATCAATAATACTTCAACGTTTGTTCAAGTTTCACTACCTATCAACAAACTCCAAAAGAGCCATCATTTTGGTTTATTATTTTCAATAATGAACCATTGGAATCGAGCAAGAAGAAAAAAATTCTTACCCTCCACCCTCAAAATTTGATGGTTTACGTTTCAAGGAATGTAGAATCCAAAACTGCAATAAAAATATTTTCTGTCTGTCCGCCGTACGGGCCACTTTTCTTAGTTACCATGAAACAAAATTGATGAAATTCGGGTTATAGGTTCCGTTCAAGGCCTAGTTGGTCCTCGAAGCTTGACGTTACTGTCAGTCATCTCTAAGGGGTTGAAATTTTCAAAACGCCGTATCTCGAAAACTTTCGATTGAAGGGTATTGTTTTTTTTACGTTATTAAATTTGTCTTGAGCTAAACAATTTTTTGAGACCACCCGGAGCACAATACGTCCTGAAATAATTCTTCGATAGGCTGACGGCGGTATTTTTTATTTTATCTTATACAAATGTAGATGAAGTAAAAACGTGTAGATGAAGTAAAAACGTGGGATGTGATAATAATATTCATTCACGCTGACGGAGAGAGAACAAAAACGACTAATCCACCCATTTTTGTAAAAAGTATCGATACTTTAGAATAACGGTACGATATATACATCGATACTTTTGAAGAATCGGACGTTCATAGTACAGAAGGCATCCATGAAGTTAAATAATTTTTATGTTAATATTATTCACCGTTACCGTTATTAACTCCCGTAGGAGTTGCCAAAAATTGACAGTGGGCCTGGTATTTCACAAGCCCATGTCGGGGTATTGGTTATAGTTTTCAACTAGCAATAATCGCACCTCAGTAGGACTTCATTGGTTACGATGTTGCCTCTGCGCAAAGATATCGATTAAGGAGCGACCAAACGACTGCCCTTCAATTGGTAGATCGAACAACGCGAGAAGCGCCAGCTACAGACAACGTCCTTTCAACGAGAAATCCATTTTCGGAATTTCGAGGTCAAAAATTTCGATATTTACAGAAATTGACATTTTCTTGTTTTTATTTAACAGATCAACTTTCCAGCTTGCTAACAAGATTTTAAAATGTAAGAAACTTACTTATAACAAAAGCTGAAAAATATTTGAACATCTCGAGATTCATGTTTTGGTTTATTATTTTTCAATTATGAACCTTTGGAATCGAGCATGAAAAAAAAAGAAGTTTACCCCCCCCCCCCCCGCAAAATTTGATGGTTTCCGTTTCAAGGTATGTAGAATCCGAAAATGCAATAAAAAACGCTGCAAAGTCCTTGTCACATGGGTTTATTATTCTATTGGAGTTCTAGAGATTTTTGTTGGCTGTTAAATGTATTGTTTCTTTCATGTGGAATGATTGAAATAGCTATTTCTGATGATTTCCACCAATTTTGGCCCCCAAAACATGAAATAGGTACGCTTTTTTTTTCTTTTTTTTTAGATCATCTTTGATCATTGGTAGTGGCATTTAATGGTCTTGATTCACCTGTTTACACTTTTTCCAATGTTATTGTACACATTGATGGTGATTTCAGACAGTTTTCCAGGTTTTTGAATCATAAAAAACCAATTTTGGGAGCTGAACCTTTGGTAAAACCTCAATTTCCGCGTCTTTGGTCAAAATCGACTTCATATTCGGTCTTCTCGTCCTCAAAAACATGGAAAAAGATACCTCAAAAGCTCATGTTACTAACATGTTGTTAAAACGCAAAAAGTACCTATTTTTATACACATTTTCACTCATAACACCCCTGGGTATATTCCGATCGGGCTGAAAAGTTTCGGGACACAACTAGGGCCCAAATGGAGCATGTGTGCGAAAGAACGACTTTTTTAGACCGAAAATGAAGCCTGTACACGTGATACGGCGTACGGCGGACGGCGGACGGACATTGCATTTTTGGAATCTACGCACCTTGAAACGGAAAAGAAAAAATTTTGAGGGGGTGTTATAAAAATTTTTTGCTGAGCGAATACATAGGTGTATTATTCACAGAATAATAAACCAAATCGCTGCAAAATCCCTCCCAACGTTTTATTATATTGTACAGAATACCCTTCTGTTACAGATCACAGCTGTCCGTATAGATAACCAGTCTATATAGTATAATATGTCCTATTCTATACATAGTACCTAACACCGTACTCGTTGCTAGGTACTTACACCCCCCCCCCCCCCAATCATTTGACGGTTTACTTTTCAAGGTACGTAATCCGAAAATCGATCCGTCCGCCGTACTTCGCTCTTTTCTTAGTTACCATGAAACGAAATTAATGAAATTTCCGTATCTACTTTATTTTCGGCCTAAAAATTCGTTCTTTCTTGAACAGGCTCCATCAGAATATACCCAAGGGTGCTATGGGTGAAAAACGGGTGTATAAATATGTTTTTTTGGTGTTTTAGTAACTTGAGCTTGTGAGATATCTTTTTCCATGTTTTTTAGGGCGAAGAGACCAAATATGAAGTCGATTTTGACCAAGGAGTGAAAAATTGAGGTTCCAACGAAGTTTCAGCTCCCAAAATTCATTTTGTATGTGTCAAAAACCCGGGAAATCGTCTGAAATCATCATATTGTATGATAACACTAGACGTAAAATCAACATGGTGAATCAAGACAGTTAAATGGCACTATCAATGATCAAAGACAAATGATCAAAAACAGGAGTCTAATTCGAGTTTTTGGGAGCCAAAATTGGTGGAAACCATCAAAAATAGCTGTTTCAATTATTTCAAATGAACAGCTAACATTTCTGTAGGTAACAAGGACTTTACAGCGTTTTTAATTTTGCGATCCAAGCTCGATTCCAGCTTTAGGAGTCGAACAAGCCCAGCATTCTGGAGCCCCCGTCTGGAAACTGGTTGGAATACAGGTGGAACTCGTTGACCTTCTTCCAGGGCACTACTCACCTTCCTTCCTCATCAACAATTATTGTACAATAGTCTGAATGATGAAATTTCTCGTTTTATCCTGCGTTAGTGTTCGACATCACGTGTGCACGGATCATATTATAAAATCTAAATCAATCGGAACGTTTGTCAAGGTTAGTTCAACTTGAATTCTGCAAATCTTTATTTATATTATGGCTGAATAAGTTATCTGAACAATTTTGTTCCGTACATGGGAAATCATTATTTAATATTTATTTATCAATTTTTCAGCAATCACCGCAATTTCACTAAGTTCCAGTCACGCAGCAATGTTATAAGACCGAATTTTTAAAGATATATTATTGCTACTGGGTAAAAAGTTGACATAGCGAGTAACCATACCACACATTTCGTCAAATTATATAATTTCTTCGTGATTTTAGCCATTTTTACCGATTTTTGACCCTCATAAAATCAAATTCGACCGAATTTTTTGAGAGTCGAATATTTTTGTCATCGAAATAGTCCCTTCGTCGCAATTCACCATCCCACACAACGTCACGTGAATTAATTATGATGTTATCCCTTAATTCAGACTTTTGAATCTCCCCTCCAAAATCCAAATCTGACACCGATTCTGTTGAAAAAAAAAGAAGAAGAAATCCTGAAATGGTATTTTTATGCCTTTACTCACCCTTCCACACAATTTTAAGTGATTTTACATAAGTGGTGTATCTACTGCTCGCGATTTTAGCCGTTTTTACCGATTTCTGAACCCTAAAAACTCAAATATGACCTCCTCAGAATTTTTGAAAATTGCTCATCTTCGAACTCATCCTTTCGTTTGGCAATAAGAACGTTTTGGCTAAATTTGGAACACCCAAGTCACAAATATATTATATATATTTCTAAACATATACATTTTTGTTAAAATCTACGGATGAATTCAGGATGCTCTGAAAACGATTTGCATATTTGCATACAATTTTTTCAAAAATTAATGTTCTGAAAAATTTGGACCCATTGCAATAGCTTCAGTTTCTCTGCTAATTCGCTAAAATTGAATAATGCGATCACACTACACTATCCACCTGGATAGTCCAGGTGAATTATACGTATTATGACTCCTGGAATACATTTTGGAAACAAAGGAGTGTTTTTACTATGCCCCATAATTACGGAAGTCGCTTACCCTGATTGGTTCAAAACTAATTTAGGGGGGAAAAAAACCTTCCATCGTTTTTTCGAGAAAGAAAATTGAGTTTCGTCAAAGGAGACCAATCGTTCCCGTCTTTGGCCCCAGGCAGATAAGCGTGACCGTTTCCGTGCCCGACCTTTCTGACTTGAAGGATTTGAAGGATCTGAGGGTTTCCAGCTCTACGTAAACACAGTTTTGGAACCGAGGGGATAATACAGCCTTCGTTGCAGCACAGTTCTCGTTATATCATCGAAGGAGATGGCAGATCACCACGGATTTCTAGGCCAAAGACCACCATTGTCTACTTTACATCCCCCTCCGTTAGCAGCCTCAAGTGATCCCGTCCTACGTCCGTAAAAATGTGGACGTAATTTGAATTCTCTCTGGGTACCTACTTGAAAATGTTAAGGCTAAATTTCCCTGATTTTATTAAGACATTTTTTCAAGAGATGGCAGCACTATTGGGGGCAAATTTGGAATCGGTTTGGAACGCCGAACACAGTGCTTTCCTCTTTTGTTTTCTTCTTTTCCTTTTGTCAAATCTAACTTATGTTTTCTATTTGAATGTTCACTGTCTGTATAGAAAGAATAGACGTAGGTACAGCAAGGAATATTGAAAAATACTGCCTGAACACAAAAACTGCTCTCATTGACCCTTTGATAGTACTTTCCAATCGAAAGTACCTAGTACCCTTCTTGATAGACCACGAGACGCCCACCCCTTCTAAGGCAGGGGCGTCCGGGCCTCCATTCATAAGTGGCATTTCTGCCACCTAAATCGTAATAAAAATAATATTCGCTTGATACTCATCCGATTTTCAAATTTCAAACGGATTTGAACTCAAAATAAATATCCTTAGCACGCCCGGACCTTAAATTTGAAAATAGGTTTTTTAAACAGGGTTTTTGTTTTGTGGCTGTGGAAAATTTGAAATGAAAATAGAAAAAAGAGTGTCATATCAATTCTACGTACTCATGGTTTACAAATCAATTTTCATAAGGAAAATCGGACGATCGGTTTAGTCACGGTTTTCATAGTAGTTTTAGCTCATGTTGAAGCACAACGTGGTGGCAGCTTTGGAACTAAACCGGGGATATTTAGCCTTAAAATCTACACCGAAGTCGAACCAACAAAAGATGCCAATCTTATAAGTACCTTCTTCTTCTTCGACGGCGCTACAATCCATGGTGTATTTTGGCCTCCCGTACAACAGCCCTCCAGGCCGTCCGGTTCATAATTCTCGTTCTCCAGTCAGTAATCCTACCTACCTTATAAGTACCTACCTACTTTAAATATACAGCTGTATTACAATGGTGGCCATTTGAAAGCAAACAACTATTAACTGCTTCCAACTACACCAAAAGATGCTCTGTGACCACTTTTGGTGGGAAAAACGTGCAGATCTCATTCGCGAGGTGAACTTGGACGCTTCAGTGGGTGAAAGTAAAACTACTTATCAGGCGATCACCAACAACTCTCAACTACTAATCAACACATTTCCAACTGCAATTTAATCACCTAATGAAGAATCAACAGGTTTCAAATCATCCCTTTTAAACATTACCCTTATTCTAATACCTAGGACTTATTTTCGTATGACATATACCTCGTTACCAAAGACGAAGGTAGGTAACCCAAATAAAATGATCAAGTTTTGTCTTAATTCAGAGTCTGCCATTATCACCTAACTAATGAGACGTGAATTTTTTTGTATTCGTTATTCAAACTGTAGGACTAACGGAGAGCTTTTCAAAAGGGCGCTATAAATATGATGGGTTGGAAATGAACAGAAGTAGGCGAAAGAACGCCTGCCAAGTCTGGTAGTCAATATAGCTTCCTCACCTATGCCACACTGACGCATATAATTAGTTGGCGGATCCATTAGGTGGAAAGATGGAGAATTGACGCGTATGGATTTGAAATTGAGAGATTCAAAAATGACAAAATAGTAGGATGGAACAGGACTTGTAGTTATAGGATTAATGGTAAGCGTAACATGACTACTATAGGCATTCACATAGGTGTTAAGAATATTTTTGTGTGGTATCATACCACTTGAAGAACAAGTATTTCAAAAGTGTCGAAGCAAGTTACAACACACTATAAGACCTTATACTGAAACAAACGAGTAAAACTAATTACAATTGAGAGAGAAATTCGAATACATGTCGTTTTAAGTTTAAATCCAAATACATTCATTTTCTACCGTAGTTATGGGCTCTACTAGGATTTCACGTTTGCGCATGCGTAGAAAAGTTACTCTACTTTATCAATGACTTTAATATGGGACTGCCTGTGGCACAACCCCCAAACTAACCCCCAAACCTCATCGCTTCACGACTTCTAGGGTAGTTGTGGGCTCTAGAAGGATTTCGCGTTGACGCACGCGCAGACGAAATTTACAGTACTCTTTCAATGAATTTGACAAGGGATCGTCTGTGCTCCAACCCGCGCCTACCCTCCAAATATCAACTCACTAGGACAATTTTTTCGGGTAGTTACGGGCGTTACAAGGAATCGGCAAACATTTCGTGTTTGCGCACGCGCATCCGAATGTTACGGTCCGAATTTGATGAAATCAATAAGGGACCATCAGGGTACCATTCTGCATACACCCTCCAGCTGTCAGCTCTTTTTGACGATTTATAGGGTAGTTATGAGATTTGCAAGGATTTCACGTTTGCACATGCGCAGACGAAAGTGAAGTCCTTTTTTTTTAAATGAATTTGAAACGGGAACATCTGTATAGCCAAACCCGCACCTAACCTCCATATTTCAGGAACTGACCACAGAGAGACAGACACGGTACCAAATATTACGTTCCTTGATGACTAAAACGTAAAATAAGAACACCATTCAATCACATCAACATCATTCGATTAACAGGTATTGAAAACTATTCTTCTTGCGTACTCAAACTTGGTAGGGCAGTATCCAACAGCAATGCGCACTTTTCGAGCTCGGAACGTAGATATTGCAGTTTGTTTTGAAACGAATAGCGAACAGAACAAAGCGTAACGAACCCCGCGGGTTTTTTTTTTAAATTCTCGCGACCTTTTACAGCTAATTGTTCCGACACATTTCATTGATAGGTCTCCTACCAGGGCGACAGATGTGACAACCAGATGGCCGTAGTTGGCGCTGACAAGACCTGAGAACAGAACAAACATGCGCTCCGAGTAACCTGTCGTTACAATTATAATCTCCTTCGCACTACGAACGACTGCTTTGTTTAGATTTTTCCAACCAAGAAACATCTGAATTTATCAACCTACCAAGCAACAGAAAGCATCAATCAATAGAAATCATCAATACTGTTATTATAGCTCTCTAGAGGAAATAAGGAATGAACCTACGAGCCATCAAATCACTTTGAAAATGTGAAAGATAAAAGGAGAATAATAATATCTAATTGAAAATAGAATCATAGAAGGAAAATAATAATAATAATAATAAATAATAATAAGGAAGTTCAACTGACTTGTAAGTGAGTCAAGCTTTTACGATTAAACTGTTATTAAAAATTATAAATACGCCAGAAACTAGTAAATCAATGATAAATATTATCAAAAGATGCAATGCAGATGACACCTACAGCTCCACTCTTAAGTACAGGTACACTTACGTACTTAAAAAGTAATTATATTTAAGATGAAAAATGTTTCTCGAGTTAGTTAAACAACGATAAAATTAAATTTCAGTAGAAAATTTTGTTGTTCAAATAACTACCAACTAATGCTAACGTATTAAACGATGAGAAAATTAAATTCTCGACACGTTGGCATAATTCGCCTTTGTTATTTAACCGAAACTCCTCTTTCACCTCTATATCAAAATAAAAATAAGCCGCTCGTTTATGAAATAAATTTAATTCAGATTCCTTGCACGGCATTTGAAACTATTTTACGGAGCATGAAACATGATAAGTTAGTTAAGGACGACTGTATTTTCTAGACGGCCGTCCAAAGCAAGAAAGCCGTAGAACAAGGAAATCTAGTTGTGAGAAAAACGCAGGTAAAGTTTTTAGGCTATAAAATGGGCATTCTTCAATATTTTCCAATGATTTTTTTTGTTGCAAATGATCCAAATTTAATTTCTACGTCTGTAGCTGCAAGGCGCATCAGTTTTGGAAGGCTACATATAAATCTACGACTGTTTTTCGCGTAGTTAGAAGCGTTACAAGGAAATGGTCAACATTTCATGTTCGCGCATGTGCAGACGACAGTTACAGTACGATTCTAATGAAATGTTATATGGAACTATCAAAGTATTATTACTGATCGACCCTTCAAATCCTGAACTTATTTCAACAATGTTTCAGGCAGTTATGGGCGTTTCAATCATTTCACGTTTGCGCATGCGCAGACGGAACGACTTCCATAATTTTGAAATGGGATCATCTGCGATCCAACTCGCGGGTACCCTCAACATTTCAGCTCTCTACGACTGTTTTTCGCGTAGTTAGAAGCGTGACAAGGAAATTGTCAACATTTCATTTTCGCGCATGCGCAGACGAAAGTTACATTACGAATCCAACGAAATTCATTCGGAACTATGAAAGTATTATTCCTGATCGACCCTCCAAGTTTGAATTTATTTCAACAACATTTCAGGTAGTTATGGGCGTTTCAATTATTTCACGTTTGCGCAAGCGCAGACGAAAGTTGCAGTACTTTTTCAATGATTTTAGTATGGGACCATCTGTGACCCAACCCGCACATACCCTCCAAATTTCAGCCCATTTTGACCATTATTTCGGGTAGTTATGGGCGTTACAAGGAATTACCACAGATAGACAGACGGACAGACAGACAGACATGGAACCAAAAATGTTCCTCGACGTTTAAAACGCAAAAAGGTAGTGGAAATTTTCATTTTGGGGGACATAATTTTTTTTTTACTCAATCACGAATCCAAGGCTTCCCTACCTTCGGTAGTGAAGAAGCAAAATGAAGTAATTTAGTGCAAAAACCCAATTTTTTGTGATAATGTCACTAAGCACCCTCTTCCACTCGTGCCTTCGTTAGTATTAGTGATACCTGTCTTATAACAGTTTGAAAAGAAGTATTAGCGATACCTGCTGTATGCGTTTATAGTATCTGGTAGTGAACGAAAACCTTCTCCGTGGAAACCACTCATGCGCGGCAGTTTTTACGAATACTTATTGTTACGGACTTCTTTCGGCGGAGACCCGTCGCGGCGGCGGTGGACGAGCGTGAAAACCACGAAAACTCGACGATTTCTTCATAGACGTCAACACCTCGGCGGACGTGACGGCAAACAAGGTTCAGGTCGACGGAGATGACTTTTTAACTTGCTTCAACGACCAGCCCCGATAACAAGTTCATCAAAACTGTTAAGAGTACAGCGCCTTTAGCGATAAGGCACGCAGTGGAGGAAAAGTATAGTTTTTCTGGGCGAAATTAACTAAGAAATTGTGAAGTTGAGGCTGCTTTTAAATCTGTTGTCTCTAATGCAACGGGGAGTGATGGTATACCTCGTAAGTTCCTTCTATTATTATTTCATTTATAATTGCTCATATCACTCATTTGTTCAACCATATCTTAAAAACTTCCAAATTTCCGCTAGCCTGGAAATAGGCCTTAGTGTTGCCCCTTGCTAATGTTAACAACCCTTCTGAGCTGTCTGATTATCGTCCTATTTCCATACTACCTGTCTTGAGTAAGGTTTTTGAAATTTTAGTTAAATTTCAAATAAATGTTCATATTAAGTTCTAAAAACTGCTGTGTACTTATCAGTCAGGGTTTAGAGAGGGATATAGTTGTGAGACTGCTCTAAGGGTAGTAGAGGACAATAGAGCTGGGATTGAGCTAGATCAGTGTACTATTCTCATACTATTAGACTTTAAGAACGCCTTTGGCTCCATGCCTCATAATTTATTTATTCTTAAGCTTAAAAAATTTTTCTACTTCTCTACTTCAGCCTGCAAATTGGTTTTTTCTTACCTTTCAGATAGATCCCAGCGGGTTATGTCAGGCAGCTCCATCTCAACATTCCTCCCTGTCTGTTCAGGGGTACCCCAGGGTTCTGTGTTGGGCCCACTATTCTTCTCACTCTTTATAAATGACCTCCTCAGCGCCCTTCAGTCATGTTTCTATAATTTATTTGCTGACGATTTTCAGGTATATTACCAGTCCTGCCTCAGAGAAACCCTACTTTCCTCTATACAACTTAACAACAGGGAACTCATGTCTATTTCTAAGTAGGCTCAAAATAATGGTATCAAGATCAATCCCCGTAAATCCCAGGCGATTGTTGTCTACAAAAAAGTGATTCCTACAGATCCCTTAAGCTGCGTCCACACTATGCGGAATGAGGGTGGGCACCCTCGTCGGATCCGAAAAGGTGAATAGGAACGGTCGGGTCAGCTTGCCGTCCACATACAAGAGTAGTGTGGACGGGGCGATCGCCCTCAGTCCGCCTCCAGTCTCCTTCGAGTTGTGTTTTCCTGGGTACGTAGAATTTCACTGTAGCGAATTTAATTTCTTTATTGAATTTCATTGTTGATCTGTGAATAATGAGTGACGAGGAAGAGACAATTTTAGCAGTTTTAGCAGAATAGTTGCTGCTGGTGAAATTCGCCACGTCCGCCCTCGCGATTTTGGGTTCGCCCCAGTATTCGGCATGGTAGGAAAAAATACAGCGCCAGCACATTTATGAAAGATTTGCTACTTGATGAGGTAGATGCTCTCAACTACGAGTATAGGAACGACGTAGGCTTCGCGAACTTTTTTAGGATGAAATGTTCTGACTTTGAAAGTTAGTTGAGCATTATTGGGCCGCAAATCGCGAAAAAAAACCCGACTGGGGCGATCGGCACGTCCACATTGTGATTTTTGATTCCAAGCAGATCGCCTTCCTTTGATCCGGACCGACTCGAGTGGGGTTGCGATCGCCCTCAGTCGGGTCGCCTTCCGCACGTTCCGCACGCGTCCACACTTGGTCACCTTTTCGGATCCGTCGAGGGTGCCCACCCTCATTCCGCATAGTGTGGACGAAGCCTTACCCCCTATCATAATCACTGGAGTTGTGGTCCCCTTCTCATCACTGGTGAGGAATTTGGGTGTGCTCATTGTTGCCAGTTTGTCCTGGGTGCCTCAGATATCTCAGATGTGTAGAAGGGTGTATGGCAGTCTCCACTCTCTGCGCTGCCTGTCCAATTTCACTCCACCTTTTTTTAAACTCAGACTTACTCATGCTTTAGTTGTCCCTCACTTGTTGTACTGTTCTTCCTTATTCTAATATAGTATCTCTTCGCCTTTAAACCATAAATTGGAAGTTGCTTATAAAGCTTGCCTTCGCTATGTGTTCAACATAAAGCCACGCCACTCGGTAGGTGATTTAAAACTTTTGTGTCTGCCTATAATCAAGTATTACATATACAGGCATCTTAAGATGATTTTCATATTACTTAAAGGGTCTCTCCCTCCATACCTTCACACGACTATTCGCCTGGCTTCTTCAAACCGCTCAAATGCTTTGTTGATTCCCCAACACAGGAGTAGATTTATAGCTCACTCTTTCGGAGTTTCGGGGGCTAGGCCTTTTGAATGATTGAGTGTCTGTTTTCATGTAATTCATGTGTGCTTCGTATAGACTGCAAAGTCTCATGCGCAATAAAGATTATTATTAAGGTGTACTACAACTGAACTCAGCTGAACCTTCATCAACAATTCACGCTATTAGAGACTATTATTAGAGAGTTTTCGCAACCACAACTGTCGCACGTTGCGCAAAAGTGTCTTAAGTTAGTGTGAAAATACACAGGACACGTGAGGTTTTATCGTTTTGGTTTATTATTCTGCGAATAACACACCCATGTATTTCCTGAGCAAAGATTTTTTGAACACCCTTCAAAATTTTTTGTTTTACGTTTCAAGGCGCGTAGACTCCAAAAACGCTGCAAAGTCCTTGTCACATGGGTTTATTATTCTACTGGACATACCTACAGAAATGTTGGCTGTTCATTTATTGTTTCTTCCATGTGCAATAATTGAAATGCAATGTCCGACCGCCTTATCATCCATATCTACTTTATTTTCGGTCTAAAAACTTAGTTTTTTCGCACACAGGCTCCATTTAGGCCCTAGTTGTGTCCCGAAACTTTGCAGCCCGTTCGGAATATACCCAAGGGTTTTATATGGGTGAAAACGGGTGTAAAAATATGGTTTTTTGCTGGTTTAGTAACACGAGCTTGTGAGGTATCGCTCGCCAGGTTTTTTAGACGAGGAGACCGAATATGAAGTCGATTCTGACCAACGAGCGAAGAACTGAGGTTCTACAAAGTTTACTTAAATTTTGGTTTAAAAATCGCCGTTTTTTCGCACACAGGCTCCATCTGGGTCCTAATTGTGCTCAGAAGCTCGGCAGCCCGATCGGAATACATCCAGGGATGTTATGGGTGAAAACGGGTTTCGATGTTTTAGTGAACTTGAGTTTGTGAGGTATCGTTATCCATGTTTTATGAAACGGTAATTCTCGGTCCGGCTCCAGTAGTCCAGTAGTCGAGGGCTTTCCTAGGAGGACCAGGAGTACAGGTAGTGACCACAGAAAACAGTGATCTACGGAGAAGGGGCATCTATACAGGTAAATAATAAACCGTTGTGTAATAATTTGCAGAGTTTTTAATCCATAAGTTTTCGTCAAGGCGTACGTAGAGTGACGTATCTTTCCCTACCGATAAACTTGCCGTTAGTTTCAGGCAGGTAGTAATGAGAAACTGGTGAAATTTGAAAACCTTCTTTGTGACTTCACAAACCACTACAGTAATTACCTACTACTTATTCATCGACCATAACATCACATTTTTAAGTATGCTCAATATTAACATGTTCTTTTAAAAATTTGCAGTTTATTGATATCAGTATTAATGTTCTTTTTCTTGTTAGAAGTTGAGATTTCAGAAGAGGTCAAGTCTAGAGAAGGGTATTGCGTGATTTGCATTAATATTTGTTCAAAACAAAGACTTCGGTTACAGCAATCTCAAGACCCAAGATAAAATCCTAGATAACGTTTATGTAGGGTACTGATTCAACTAAATCTTGTTGGAAATTCTATCAGAAATTTTGATGACGAGGGAAATTTATTGATGTCGCAGGAAGGCTAATGCAAGTGTAATATTCAAGTCTTAGACAAGAATAATGTTCAGGTCTTTGGACAAGAATAATGTTCAAGTCTTTGGACAAGAATAATGATCAAGTCTTTAGACAAGAATAACGTTCAAGTCTTTAGACAAGAATAATGTTCAAGTCTTTGGAGATGAATAATGTTCAAGTCTTTAGACAAGAATAATGTTCAAGTCTTTAGACAAGAATAATGTTCAAGTCTTTGGAGATGAATAATGTTCAAGTCTTTAGACAAGAATAATGTTCAAGTCTTTGGAGATGAATAATGTTCAAGTCTTTAGACAAGAATAATGTTCAAGTCTTCAGACGTTAAGTCTTGACAAGAGTAATATTTTCAAGTCTTTAGACAATTATAAACTGTGTTTCACACCCGCTCAATCAGACGGAACTGAATGTGATTTCGACTTTCATTGCACACGCAGAGAAAGCGATGGGAACCCCAGTCACCTCTCATTTGCTCCCAGCCCTGGGTGATCCTGGTTAGACTAGTTTCCCCTCCATCTTCGTAAAAAATTAATTTCTACTTCGGGAAAGTAAAGATGACACAGATATTACGGGTACCTGTGTAGTTTGTCACTTTCAAGCCCGGTATCAAGAGTCATCGTACGAATCAAAGTATTAAATATCACTACGCTCCGCATCAACTTATGGAGGCCAACTCACCCTAGTTTGTCACATCTTTTGGTTCATTATATTCTACCAACAAAGAATTTTCTTTAAAACTCCCTGAAATGTATCGGCTTGCGTTTCTGAGTAAATACATAAGTAGGTACTCCACTGTATAAGTAGAATTTAAAAACAGAAGAAAAAAAATCGTCCGCCGTCAACTTCTGTTTTCCTCCAATTCATTTCAACAGCCACCCTTTGTAACAGGAGGGGTGCGTTTATTCCCCTTCCTTTTCAAGTAAAGTTTCAATGCTTGAAAGCCCCAAAAAGATCTGGAGTTGACGAGAAGGACGGTTGTCAAGACCCAAGACGCTGAAACTGGCAGGGTCACATCACACAAAACGTAATCCCTAACTTGCGCCACCGTATTTTGACGAATATTTTATTTACTCGTATAATCTCAATTTTAAACTCTGACTAACAAACTTTAGAGAAAACCACAGTGATTTTTGTAATTTTCAATAATGAAACTTATAGGAATTGACAGTTTAATTATGACTGGTTACTTGATCTTTGTAATGTGGAGGTAAGCAAAGGTAAAGAACATTTTGTGGGACATCGTTTCAACTTACGTAGGTGAAGTTCAAGTGAAGTACGTAGGTGTAGTTTGAATAACTGACTTGGCAAAGCATACTGTAGGTATACACTTATTCAAGTGAAACAATAATTCAATCTTGCCCAAATTATGGTCAATGCCCAGTTGTAATAGTATGCCCAAAATGACCTACACAAACCCATCGGCTGTAAACGAATATCACTATTCGTAGGTACTATAAAAATATTCCTTTTAGCGAATTTTCAAAGAAAATGAAGCTGTTGCAATGGGTCCAAAATGTTCAAAACATGAATTTTTGAAAATTATTTACAGGCAAAATCTGTTTCAGAGCATCCTGAATTAATCCCTACATTTTAACAAAATCTATATGTATATATTTGTGTATGTGTCACTCCAGACGATATCTGGCCTTTAGGTACATAATTATTAAACAATTCGCCAAAACATTCGAACTGCCAAACAAAAGGATGAGTTTGAGGATGAGCATTTTCAGAAATTCCAAAGGGGTCAAAAATCGGTAAAAACTGTTAAAACCGCAAAGAACTGATATAAAATCATTGAAGGTGGTATGGAAGGGTGAGTAAAGACAGAAAAATACCATTTCAGTTGGTTTTCACACACAGTAGGGGTCAAATTTGAATTTTTGGGGGTCAAAAACTGGTATTAAGGGCTAAAATCGATATTAATTCACCTGAAGCTGTGTGGGACGGTGATTCAATACGGATATTTCGATGATAAAAATATTTTTTTCCAAAAAAGAGTGGGTCAAATTAGATTTTATAATGGTCAAAAATCGGTAAAAATGAATAAAACCACGAACAAATTATATTTTCTTATAATTTTCTCGCTATCATCTTTTTACACAATAGCACGAATACTTCTTTGAAAATTCGCTTTTATAACCATGCTGCATGATTTATTTTTTATATTTCTATAATATCCCTACTTAGAACGTTTCATGGGGTGCAGTTATAGGTTCATCATCAAAAAACTGTGTTAGGTCGATTAGAACAACCTAATCAGTAAACAATGAATAACATTAGCGATTCGTACCATCATAGCGAGTGTAAAGGGAATCCCTTCAAAAGAATACTGCAAGGCACGTAATATCCAGACCGGTATAAAATGAAAATAGCGATAAGCTTCCCAAGTCAGGGTCAGCTTGTGTCATCGAAGTAAAAGGATTACAGGCAACCATACAACGGTCCAGAGTCTCGAATTGATGTCACTGCGACATTGCTTACATTTTCTTCCATTTAGAGAGAAAACAAAAATGACAAGAAAACTTGAACTTGAGGTTACAATTTATTTAGGTTACCTACTGTTCAGGTTGAGGCTGTCATCACTGTTCATCACAAGGGGGCGGACAAGTGGTCACACAGCTCCCTCAGATGGTTTGCCACGTCCGTTAACGTATCAGAACACTATGGATGCTAGTAACTGGTACAGCTATGCTTCTACAGGCTTCGCTCCGGCAAAATGATTCGTAAACTAAACCGAGCAGAGGGCAGTAGCGGTGCGTGGGGTCTGAAAACAGCGAGGCACCAGACCAGAACACAAAACCAACAGATTTGTCTACAAAATACCCCAAGGCAACAACACCCTTCCCTTATTTACTGATAGAGTGATATTCAGCAAAGCGTATCTCTTTTAACCAACACTCTATCGTCGTACGACAACGTCGACAATTTCTACTGCAAATTAGCCACCGATGTGTCACACAAATATAGCAAACTAAAATACAACAAAACAATGATCCGTCGGCTGGTACCTACTTGAATGGAGAAGCTATTGACTAGAAGCTAGGTAGTTATCTGTGTGTTGACACCGATCAATCCACAAGACCACAAACAGCAAACAGGACAAAACGCACGTAGGTACCACAAATACAAATCTGTCATCGGAACCGGACCGAACGCAAAACGAGCAAAATTTGACGCAAAAAATTGAAAACTGACAGACTCAACAGAGAAAGCGAATGCGATTCAGAGACAACAAAAATAAATCAGAAGAAGAAGCGTCTTGTATCGAGATGACAAATAATTGAATCGAAGGGATCGAATCGATTATGAAATGATTTTGGGGTTGAAATCAGATTCTGGGGTCAGAGCCCAAAGTGGGCATGGCGAACAATATTTTTACTCGACTGAGCATGCGCCGACGGGCCACTTTTCTCGGTTGCCATGGGAACACCAGATCCCAGGACCTACCTTCCAGTTTCAGGAGCCTGGGTTTCGATTTCGATTGCAGGACATCGATTACTGTCACTTTATTCCAATAACATGCTCGGTCTATGGAGCTAACACTAAGGAACCAACATGGATGCTCTACTAGAATACTGAATATCCATAGCCAGAGAAATCTGGAGAGTGGCTGCTGATATTTGTGAAAAAATGCTATGTAAAGTGTATGGAGGGAAATTCAAATGCCAACTGAACAATGGTTGGTCTTTTTTACTCCTAGTGTTTTTGGGTGCCGGGGCAGTGGCCCAAGTGGCCTTATGGACGCAACGCCCCTGTCAGAGGCGATGCCTTAGGGAGACCGGAACCAGTTGTGGGTTATGAGTTATGACATATATGGACACATATCTCTAACCAATTAACGGGTATTTTACCATACTCGTCCCATGGAGAAATCAATGTATGGCAAGCAGGTCTAATTAAAATACAAGGTAATACAGAGTAAAACCGGTAAGCAGGTCTGGGATTGCCGGTAGGTTGCCACATAGTGAAAATCATAAGTTTAGCAAAGGGAAAGCTTGTCACAAGGTTATTTTCATGGCTTTGGTTATTAGTATCAAGTTTTTAGTCGATTTAAAAAAAAAATTTAAAAAAAATGAAAGTTAAGGAAAGGTCCAAAGACAACTCTTAATTATAAAGAGAACATTTTCCAATTCTCCATCCGGGTCAGGAACATTAGGATGATGAATTTCGCAATCCTCAGTGATCATTAAGGTTCCAAAGGAAATGGACCCCCCTTGGGAAAAAATACGAAAGGAAATCGCCGAGTAACCCCTGGGTACTTGCAAAGGGTGAAAGCGAAATTTCTTCGGACAACAAAAGATGTCAGGATGACTTTGACTTATGTCAAGAGTGTTACTTGAAGGCGTGGAATGTTACGTAAGAAAACAAACTCGCGAACTAATATTAGAAATCATAGTAGGCCATATACATATACGCACAGTATCGTGGGTGAACAAAAAACGGCTTATCAAAAGATATTTTAGAGGTTCATAATTAGGGATAGGATTTTGAAGTATTTAAACATGCTAAATCTGTAATTAAAAGTTTTTTTAAAAATATGCATAAAATATGTGAAATGTATAAAAATTGTTTTGAAACCTGTAAAAATGGGTACAAATTTGAAGTCAAAATAAATATTCTGAAAATTGGTAATACTAATACTTATTTGATTATAGAAAATTAAATTTTAACAAACTTTAAAAAGCATCATTCGGAAACTCAAGTAGATACTCGTAATTAGCAATCAATTCAAGTAAATTCGTCTATTCGATAGTGAATTTCGCGGCATTCCTCATCAGAAAACAGAGTGTCCAATACTAAATGAGTATTCAACAAAGAACAATGTAATGCAAAATACTGTTTACCCAGCTCCCTACAACCACCCGGAAGGTGACTTTGACAAACAGTTGAAACTGAAAAATAGGAGGCTCATTTAATGAAATATTTGAAAATATTGTTTCAATCAAGTAAATATTTGAAAAAAGGTATTAAAAGCAAAATACTCGTATGTAAAATTAGAGTGCGTTACAACTATTCAAAAAGTGTCAGTATGAATTCATGTAGTTTGAAAATCGAGGATACATAGCCTAGTAAAAACGACTACCGGTTCGAGTAGGCACTAGCTTCCTCACTTGGATCACATGAACGTATACAACAGTTGGGTAGGTTCATTCAGTGGACAGGTGGAGTATCCATGAATGGGTTAATGACTAAACGACTCATGTCACATGGACAAACAGAATTAGTTGGGCAGGTTCAGCTCTCTACGACTACTTTTCGCGTAGTTAGAAGCGTTACAAGGAAATGGTCGCCATTTCATGTTCGCGCATGCGCAGATGAAAGTTACAGTACGATTCCAATGAAATTTATTTGGAACTATCAAAGTCCCGATCGACCTCCAAGTCTGACCTTATTTCAACGATATTTAAGGTAGTTATGGGCGCAAGTACTTAACGTTTGCGCATGGGCAGACGAAATTTATAGTAATTTTTCAATGATTCTGATAATGGATCATCTGTGACCCAACCCGCGTGTACCCTCCAAATTTCAGCCCACGACCATTATTTCAGGTAGTTATGGGCATTACTAGGAACTGAACAGACAGATAGACACGTAACCAAAAATGTACCTGGATGTTGAAACGCAAAATGGTAGTAGAATTTTTCGTTTTGAACGACATACACTGTTTTACTAAACCACGAATCCAAGGCTTCCCTACCTTCCGGTAATAAAGAGATACCAAGAGATAATCAAGAGATACCTACTGAAGAGATTTCAAAGCCGGCTTTATATTGTGGCTCTGCCAGTTTTTACAAGTTCCTCCGAACTGGTAGGCACGTGTGTAATTATTACTATAATGGTCAGCGATCATTTTTCTTTTACTTTTTCATATGCCAATAAATGAATTATTTCTTTCCTCCAAACAGAATAATTGGGACAAGGACAGGAGTAACAGAAAATTAACGGTTGCGAGGAATTTTTTGCACAGTTTTTATTTCCATGTTCCTATTATACAGTTAGGACGTCAAGATCATTGCTATTGATTTTGAACTCGATCGCATTTGATTTGGCCAACCGACTGCAAAAAATCTGTCAATGGGTTCAACATTTTCTGGGTTTACTTGCTACAAGACGTTGGTGTGGTGTCAGAAAGTGGTTGTGAGGTTTCTACGCAAGTATTACAGGGTGTCCCAGTTCCTTCTGGAGAAACTCAGGGAATCGATTCTGCTCTTCATTTGGAACAAATAATGCTCAGTAGAAATTTGTCGAAAAGTTCTTCGTTTTAAAGATATGCGACAATTTGTGTTTTTCCAACTTTCCATTACCTTACCACGTAAAAACGCTAATAAATTCGAAAATATTGATACTACAACAAATCCAATTACACCATTTTTGAAAGAACGTTAAATTTCCTGTAAGATTCTTCTGTTTTCAATGGTCAGCGTTCCTTAAAATGTTGGCCAATATCAGTTGGAACATTTGAAAATTTCAAAATTTAGAATTATGAAAAAGATTGTACGTTCTACTGGGGTTACAAAAAATACCTACAACTTGTCAAATTTCACAAAAACTTCTTCGTCTAATAGGCTTTATATTGATATACTTAGATTTAAAAATGACGTTGTAGTAGAGTTAAAAAATGATAATTGAACGTTTGAAGATATGACTGTGCAGAGGTTAATGGGGGGGGGGGATTAATTAGACTTCGTAAAATAAAAACTCCATCCTTCATATTCCAGCATTATTTTTATTCAACCAGTCAAGGAAGCGTTAGTTTATTTTACGAGGTCTAATTAATCAAATTCACCTCTGCAAATATTTTCATACGTTCAATTATCATTTTTCAACTCTACTTCAACGTCATTTTTAAATCTAAGTATATCAATATAAAGCCTATTAGACGAAGAAGTTTTTGTGAAATTTGACAAGTTGTAGGTATTTTTGTAACCTCAGTAGAACATAATATCTTTTTCACAATTCTAAATTTTCAAATTTTCAAATGTTCCAACTGATATTGGCCAACATTTTAAGTAACGCTGACCATTGAAAACAGAAGAATCTTACAGGAAATTTAACGTTCTTTCAAACGGTATACCTAATTGGATTTGTTGTAGTCTCAATATTTTCGAATTTATAAGCGTTTTTACGTGGTAAGGTAATGGAAAGTTGGAAAAACACAAATTGTCGCATATCTTTAAAACGAAGAACTTTTCGACAAATTTCTACTGAGCATTGTCTGTTCCAGATGAAGAGAAGAATAGATTCCTTGAATTTCTCCAGAAGGAATTGGGACACCCTGCATAATAACTCCATGTTTAGTACTCTCATGATCGACCAAAATGAGCAGTCAGTCGCATTGCGGCGCACCCTGGGAGTATTGTGTGGCATCTCTACACCGGAACTTTACTTGTATTGGGTTTATTACTGACAACGCTAGTATGTACTGCAGTCACCCGAATCAAATATGTAAAACAGGTAGAGGTACCTGGTCAGTAGTGGAAATCACTGACAGCCTGCACGTTGATGAAAAGCTGGAATGCCGGTCAAATAAGCTGTAGATAAGAAATGTCAACGAACCGTTGGACACGATATAATGAGTGTAAAAAAGAAGATAAGGCTCGAGGTGGACGGGTTTAGTGGGACAAGCCACTTCTGCAACTTATAGAGCTTAGAAAGCTGTCTCCTCGAGAACCTTGTCGTGAGATTGAAGAAATAAAAGTCATCCATGGCCTTATCCAGCGGTTGAGTTTCTTCTTCAGGTAGTACATCTCACTGAGAAACATCCTGAACCAACATGTGACCCAATGAACGCAGCTTGGCTTGGATAGCGACATCACTGATACAAACATGTGGGGTACAACAAAATGTTCACGAAATTGTGCAATTTATCAGCCAATTTCCGATAAAATGACTATGCATAACAGTTTACGTTGACTAGTTTTTGTTTCTCCGTCTCACCCACTACTGAAAATATATTAGGGGTTGAATTCGATGAATTTGTGCCTACCAAAATTGATATTACAGGTGACGCTTTGATCTTACAATGGGGACCCTAAACACACCAGCAATTGGCTAAGTAGCTGTATACAATCAAACTGTACGACTACACCTAGGTATATTTTTAAATTTGATTAGGGTTCAGATAGAATGATCGATATGTCACCTATACTTTCAATTTCTTCTGAAAAACCTGTGAAGCTGGCCGTGTAGGTACATAATGATACACACCTACCTAAATACCAGTACCGAAGAAAACGCTGCAAAGTCCTCGTCACATGGGTTTATTATTCTATTGGACAAACCTACAGAAATTTCGGCTGTTAATTTATTGTTTCTTTCACGTGAAATAATTAGAATAGCCATTTCTGATGGTTTCCACCAATTTTGGCTCCCAAACACGAATTAGGCAGGCTCCTTTTTTTTTCAATTATCTTCTACCATTGGTAGTGCCATTTAATCGTCTTCATCCCCATGTTGAAACTTTTTCTAGTGTTATTATACAAAATGATTGTGATTTCAGACGATTTCGCAGGTTTTTGACTCTGTGAAGCTGGCCTTGTAGGTACATAGCGATACATACCTACCTAAACACCGAAGAAAAATAGCTCGAAATTACTCAAAAACAGCACACACAAAAAACCGGCAAGCAAAAATGACGCAAAGAACCACGCAAAAAAATTACGCAAAAAAGACAAAACCGGCGTACGGCGGACAGACAGAAATTTTTTTATTGCAGTTTTGGATTCTACATACCTTGAAACGTAAACCATCAAATTTTGAAGGGGGTTGGAATTTTTTTTCCCATGCTCGATCCCAATGGTTCGTTATTGAAAATAATAAACCAAAAAGACTCAGCACGCAAAAAATAGCGAGAGAAAAACCACGCAAAAAATGACACACAAACAGCAGAAAAATGTTCCAATGAGAATCGGTCGTTTGAGAACCCCGACATGTCCACAAAAAACCCGTTTTTTGTGTGCATATATGTTATCTTTTGATATGGAGGCACGTGTTTCAAGAGAAACCCGACCATTCATGAGGTTCCAAACGAGGATACAGACTTGGGAATCTTTTGTGATCAGGAGAAATCCTGCAAGTCCATAGGACATGTGGTGTTTTACCTTGAAACACAGGTGCCTACCCAGCTAGCCTACAGGTGCTAGCAGGTAAGATGGGTTGTTTACATAATATTAGATTTCAGTAATGAAGTGATGATCTTTGATTTCATTTTCTATTTGTCCACGTTTTACCATCTTATTTCACCATTCAACTAAACAGTGCTAAATCTGTTAATAATCAGCTCACTAACCACCCGAAGTCAGGCAACCCACCGGGCAATATCCCATAAATAAAAAGAAAATCCAAGATCTGAAAAATGTAAAAAAGAACCTATTTTATAGACACGAAGGAACTTTGAAAAATTTTGGCGAATGATTTTACACTAATCTGGCCGATTTGTTCGCAAGTAGGGGTGGCCGATTGTCGATTGGGACAATCGATCGATCGACTGTTACTCCCATTCGAAATGAAATCGATTGTTTTTTCCAACAATCGATAGTTTCGATGGTTTTTGCTGCAAAGGAATTGCTCTTGGAATTTTTAATATTTACCCAGATGCTCATCTATTTTTACCAATGCCAGGTGAACAATGTTTCTAGAAAATTCACAGTTGGGATTCACTGGTACACAGAGGCTACACCTGCAAAAATTCTGGGAATACATTACCACAACCAGAGACTTCCCCTTTTTCCCGTGTTCCGCGAAAATGCCTGCACTGTGGAATCTGCTTCCACACCCATCTACCGACCCGGCGACCGCTTCTCGAATCAGAAAAAAGAAATCGTTTCAGTTTTCGTTCAACCTTCTCGAGGTGTGCACTGTGTGCATCTTGAGTATTTCAAACAAATCTGACGTGTGGGAGTTTTTCATCGGTAAAGACCACGCCACATCGGAGTGTAAATTGTGTAGCAAAGTCCTGCACAACAAATCGAACACGAGCAACCTCCGTGACCACTTGATGCTAAAGCATAAAGGCATTTACCTGGCAATCTGGCATCAAAATCTCCTGGGAATGAAACATCCCCTGAAAATTAACCTGGGCCAAGTCAGTCAAAACAAAGAAAAATTACTTCTTCTATCGATTCGATTTTATGTTTCATATAAATTCCAAACGTACGATATTGTGAAGAACGTTAGAGAGGAACGTCAAAAACCTAAATATATATTTCGCGGTGCCAGCAAACATATTTATAACTATCGCTTGCCGTAGTTAAGTTGATCGCCGTACATCAATCATCTTTACTCAAAAGGAAATGGAACGAGTCGAGGGATTTTCAAAGTTGATGGGACACGAACGGGTTATGGAGGGGAGTCGCTTCCTGTAAACGCCGGATATTAATCGACTTCAATTAACTGGCTGACGGCATGGGACACCGAAAGCTAAGCACCGAGGGCACATCACACGAGAAAGGCAGCATTGCAGTAGATATATGACCAGAATAACAAATTTGTCATCAAGTCAAATTAAATTATTTAAGAACAACAGAACATAATGAAAAAAAAAGTTGCAATTTATTACGCAACGGTTTATTATTTACCTGTACAGATGATCCTTCTTCGTAGATCACTGTTTTCTGTGGTCAATACCTGCCCTCGGGCTCCCCCCAGGAAAGCCCTCAAGAGTACAGGGGCCGACCCGGGAATTACAGTTTCATAAAAATGCGCTGGATTCAATAATTCGATCATTAATATTATTTGTTGTTATTCATGAAGCATAACGTTTATTCAAGATACAAAAGGACCTATCAACAAAATCCGAAAGAGACATCATTCTTCAAATGAAATAACATCACAGAACAACCAACTCGACTTCATACAGCCATCCGTGATTATAATCAGGTGTTCTCTAGCAATGATATCTGTGCAAATTCCCAATAATCTCTACATGGGGCCTCAATCGGTGGCAATATAATATGGCCCATTGAAAACTATTTAACAACCCCGCCAATATTGGGGCCAAATTAAAAAGCTTTTCCAATATGGGACCACATTGTTGCGGCGTTCCTAGCAAAGATGTACGGGCTAAACGTGTACAATTTGATTTAAAAACGTCAAAAAATTTACGTCGTCCTGGAAATTTAAACCCCTATTTTTCGTCCCATTAGAGACGTCTGACATAAACGCCGAGCTTCGCAGACCAAATAGACCCCAAATGGGAACTACAATCCAAATTTTATTAATTTTAGTTCATGGTGAATAAGGAAAGTGCGAAGTACGGCGGATGGACAGAAATTTTTTTATTCCATTTTTGGATTCTACGTACCTTGAAACGGAAACCATCAAATTTTAAGGGGGGGGGGGGGGGTGGTGTTAAACTTTTGGATTGTTATTCTGTGAATACTACACCTATGTATTCGCTCAGCAAAAAATGTTTATAACACCCCCTCAAAATTTTTTCTATTCCGTTTCAAGGTGCGTAGATTCCAAAAATGCAATGTCCGTCCGCCGTATCACGCGTACCGGCTTCATTTTCGGTTTACAAATGTCGTTCTTTCGCAGACATGCTCCATTTGGTCCCGAAACTTTTCAGCCCGATCGGAATATACCCAGGGGTGTTATCAGTGAAAATGTGTACAAAAATAGGTACTTTTTGTGTTTTAGTAACATGATCTTTTGAGGTGGTATCTTTTTCCATGTTTTAGGGGACGAGAAGACCCATTATGAAGTCGATATTGACCAGAGTGGAAAATTGAGGTTCTACCAAAGGTTCAGCTCCCAAAATTAATTTTTTTGTGAGTCAAAAACCTCGGAAATCGTCTGAAATCACCATCAATTTGCATAACAACACTAGAAAAGTATCAACACGTGGATCAAGACGATTAAATAGCACTATCAATGATCAATGATAATTTGAAAAAAAACTCGCAAGTTCAATAACTATTTAAAACCGTAAAAATATTTACGTAAAACGCTGCAAATCCCTGCACAACGGTTTATTATTTTGTATAGAATACCCTTCTGTTACAGATCACAGCTCTATGTATAGATAACCCGTCTATATAATATAATATGTACTATTCTATGCATAATTATGTAGATCGCAGACCCTCCGTAGGTTAGTACCTAACCCCGTACTCGTTACTAGGTACCTACCTAAATCACGAGTTAAATGTTGCTAAAATAATTCTGCCGATGACAAACAGTACCTAACAAAAAGAAACACACATAATGAAGTTCTGAAAAGAAATCGTTGATGAGGAGTGAAAAACGCTGCAAATCCCTGCACAACGGTTTATTATTTTGTATAGAATACCCTTCTGTTACAGATCACAGCTCTATGTGTAGATAACCCGTCTATATAATATGATATGTACTATTCTATGCATAATTATGTAGATCGCAGACCCTCCGTAGGTTAGTACCTAACCCCGTACTCGTTACTAGGTACCTACCTAAATCACGAGTTAAATGTTGCTAAAATAATTCTGCCGATGACAAACAGTAGGTACCTAACAAAAAGAAACACACATAATGAAGTTCTGAAAAGAAATTGTTGATGAGGAGTGAAAAAAGTTGCAAAAGTACCTACCAACAAACTCCAGCCCCTTCTACGTAGATGGTATAATTTACCGTTGTGTAATAATTTACCGTTGAGTAATGATTTACCGTAGTAATAATTTACCCATCAATAATACTTCAACGTTTGTTCAAGTTTCACTACCTACCAACAAACTCCAATAGAGCCATCATTTTTCAAATTAAATAATATCACAGAACAACCAACTCGACTTCATACTCCGCCAATATAATCAGGTGATCCCTACCAATGATTGGCCGTATTCACAAATTCCTATTGTGGGCGCGTCTCTGGTTACGAGATTTGGTTTGGATTGTATACAATTTCATTCACACTGGAGTCGAAAATGCCTGTCGGTGCAAACTTCGGGGCCTTACTGTGAACGAACGGCTGGACGTACGATGCTCCGGATGGTCTTAAAAAACTCGCAAGTTCAAGAACTATTTAAAACCGTAAAAATATTTACGTAAAAAAATGGTATAGGCGTTTTGAAAATTTCAACCCCTATTTTGAACCCCTTAGAGATGACTCACAGTAACGTCGAGCTTCGAGGACCAACTAGACGCCGAACGGAACCTATAACCCGAATTTCATCAATTTTTTTTCATGGTAACTAAGAAAAGTGGCCCGTACGGCGTACGGCGTACGGTGTACGGCGTACGGCGGACAGACAGAAATATTTTTATTGCAGTTTTGGATTCTACATACCTTGAAACGTAAACCATCAAATTTTGAGGGGGGGTAAGAATTTTTTTTTTCATGCTCGATTCCAATGGTTCATTATTGAAAATAATAAACCAAAAGGAGCATTCCTAATTTGGGTTTTGGGGGCCAAAATTGGTGGAAACCATCAGAAATATCTATTCGAATGATTTCACATGAAAGAAACAATAAATGAACAGCCAAAATTTCTGTAGGTATGTACTTTGCAGCGTTTTTTTCCCCATGCTCGATTCCAAGGGTTTGATATAGAAAATAGTAAAACAAAATTGATGTAAGAAGAAAATAATTATTGTATTATTCAAACTTTGACATAAACCAAATATTCAGGTTATAAACAATGTAATTAATCATTATATTACTAGTACGGCTGTAAATGAAACTAGTGCCCCCCCCCCCCCTCCCCTCCCATGCACCACCAAAAACAACTAGCTGCTGACTCCTGTAATTCTTCAATAGGCATCTGGTTGGAAATGATTCTGTTGGCTGTCTGGTATTCACAATGTGGCCTCCTAAATTATTAGAGAAAAGTAGTGAACGGGGATTTCGGCGCGTCCAATCGCCAAAATCTTCGTGATAGGTAACTTCCTGTCGCTGATACTGTCCTAATCACAGCTATTACTGAGTTAAGGGCTGCTGCTCCTTCGGAGCGATCCCAGCGCTCCCGCAGAGCTTGGAAACGGTACAATCCTGTTTCCGAGGTGGCGGCCATCTGAGGTGTTTGAAAAAAAAATCCGTTTTTGCCCTCCTGACCCAGAACCGCAGGCGCAAAACTTGTTTTCTTTCACGTTTCCTCTCTCCAAAGGTCGGCCAGAGTTGAAGAACCATTTCAGTTCATCCGCTGTCGATATGACTTGAAAATGGACGATTAATGGCACAATAACCGCCTCACATGGATGAAAAGAAGTTGAAAAGTGCATCCCAAAGCGATATACTTGAATTGAGGTCCTGACCACACTTGTATTCGATAACACGGGCAGCCACCAAAATTGAGACAAAGATTTAGCTGGAAGTAGTTAAGTACTCGTCCACTCGCAGTTGTTCCACAGCCGTTTACTGAAGGTTTTGTGGATAGGGAAGTGTGATGATTGTTGATAATGAAGTCTCAAATGAAGTACAAGTACAAATAATATTGAATTACCGATAAGTTTCTTTTTATGGACAACAGAAAACAACTGGGATATGATGGTTATGGCTTTTGCGTTCTTCTATTTGTTTTATGTGGTTAAGTAGACGAACTACTGTTTGTGAATAATAACGAAATATATGTACACATTTGACAACGAACATAGGTGCTTGATAAAAACAATAAATTCAGCCCATTGGAGTACTTTTATCCGAGTACGGTAATTGCAGACCACATTAATGCAGTTACAAATAACAACTTCAGCCACACGTTGTATGTATTTTTTTATTCACTTTTGCCATTTAATGTCATTTTGGATCAGGCAATCATTCGACATCAATAGAGGTCGCAAATATTTCCGCTGAACATGATTTCTTCTTTCCATTTTGAAAAGCTAGGAGAACCGAGAACCTTCATCAATGTTGTTGATTTCACTGAGTGTCTCAAACATTAAGAAACTAAATTTACAGGATATCATTTGGAAAAGCTAGGAAAACAGAGAACCTTCACCAATATTGTTGAATTCACTGGGTGTCACAAACATTAGGAAACTAAATTTGCACGATTTCATTTTGAACAGCTAGGGGAACCGAGAACCTTCATCAGTATTGTTGATTTCACTGAGTGTCCAAGCATTAGGAAACTAAATTTGCACGATTTCATTTTGAACAGCTAGGAGACCAAGAACCTTCATCAGTATTGTTGATTTCACTGAGTGTCTCAAACATTAAGAAACTAAATTTACAGGATATCATTTGGAAAAGCTAGGAAAACAGAGAACCTTCACCAATATTGTTGAATTCACTGGGTGTCACAAACATTAGGAAACTAAATTTGCACGATTTCATTTTGAACAGCTAGGGGAACCGAGATCAATACCGGGATCAATATTGTTGATTTCACTGAGTGTCCAAACATTAGGAAACTAAATTTGCACGATTTCATTTTGAACAGCTAGGAGACCAAGAACCTTCATCAGTATTGTTGATTTCACTGAGTGTCCCAAACATAGGAAACTAAATTACAAGATTTCACTTTGAAACGCTAGGGGAACCGAGAACCTTCATCAATACTGTTGACTTCACTGTTGGGGTGTCCCAAACATTAGGAAATTAAAGGCCCCCCACTATTTCAATGTAAAAGTGGTTTCACTGGAATGCTCCCATATTTTGCAGGGATGCAGCCCTTTGGATTCTGAACAAAAGTCTCCATAGGCACAAACAAATTCTATGACAGGGTTTTTGTTATTGGCCAGTCAAAGTTTGGCCAAAAATTGAAAAACAATTTTTTCGCCAAAACAAATGTTCCTGTAGGTTTATCGGTCCATGTTAAGACGATTTTATTGTTGCACTTTTTTCTCAAAAATGCTTCCTTGATGAGATATCAGCGGTTTAAAATAGATTTTTTGACATTTTCAATTGCTTAAATATCTCATCAAGGAAGCATTTTTGAGAAAAAAGTGCAGGAATAAAATTGTCTTAAAATCGACCGATAAACCTAAAGGAACATTTGTTTTGACGAAAAAAAATTCAATTCAATTCAATTTTTCAATTTTTGGCCAAACTTTGATTGGCCAATAACTAAAATCCTGTCATAGAATTTTTTTGTGCCTATGGAGACTTCTGTTCAGAATCCAAAGGGCTACATCCATGCAAAATATGGGAGCATTCCAGTGAAACCACTTTTACATTGAAATAGTGCGGGGTCCTTTGCACGAGTTCATTTTGTACAGCTAGGAGAACCGAGAAACTTCACCAATATTGTTGATTTCACTAAGTGAAACATTAGGAAACTAGACTTACAGGATTTCATTTTCAAACGCTATGGGAACCGAGAACCTTCATCAATATTGTCGACTTCACTGGGTGTCCCAAACATTGGGAAACTAAATTTGCACGATTTCATTTTGAACAGCTAGGAGAACCGAGAAACTTCACCAATATTGTTGATTTCACTGAGTGTCCCAAACATTAGGAAACTAAATTTACAGGATATCATTTAGAAAAGCTAGGAAAACAGAGAACCTTCATCAATTATAGTGCTTATATCACCGGGTGTCGCAAACGTTAGGAAACTAAATTTGCACGATTTCGTTTTGAACGGCTACGGGAACCGAGAACCTTCATCAATATTGTTGATTTCACTGAGTGTCCAAACATTAGGAAACTAAATTTACAGGATTTACTACTAGATGAAAGTCAAAGAAAAATCATGAGAGGCTCCTGCGAGGTTGCAGCTTTCAACATAGTAATATCTACGCGACAGGCTGCATGTAATCACCACAGGAGGAAAATCGATGTCATCCACACCTTTTCCCCAGTGTAAGAGATGAGCTAACTCACCCAGACAGTTTAAAGCAAACAAATGAACGCCTCATCATTAGTCAGAATTAGCGTCGTCGGCAGAGGTCCCCCCACATCTGGCCTGTCTTGACTTTGACTGAATAGTCTGATCACCCCGTCTGGGATCCCAGGTGGTAGGCCTCACAGAGCTCTCACAGTTCTCCCAAAGTTATATCGATCGCGTTTGAAACCTCAGCCCTAACCAACCCCAAATATTTTGGCTGACAACCCTCTCGAACTGAAGCACACCCCGCTCCTACACCGGATTCGAAAAACTTCACTCTTTTGAGCTACGGCAGACAATAAATCATAAGGGCGACTCGCACGAGGGGAATTCCTAAATGGGTAGCTTTCCGTATCTATCCCACCAGAACCCGCACAATATGAATCGTAGGGCTGCGAACAAAAGGCATTCGACCCAGGGACTGTTATTTCCACTTATCTGGAAATACCGATACCGAAGCTCTCCCCCTAATTCCCGTTGTTGTTGTTGCTCAGCGAAACATGGCGTTTGTTTGTTGGTGCGTAACCCCTGATCGGGAAAATGCAAGTCAGGCGGCGTAGGGGGCCACATAAAAGATCACTATTCAGGCCACGGCACGGGGATTGGGATTCCGAACGCTCTGTGAATATTAACTAAAGTTTTGAACTGGCTTTCTAATTTAAACCTGGTTAGTGAAATTTAACGTTGAACAAAGAACGTCTTTCGTCATACGACGACGCCAAATCCGTATCAGAGCGCTTGGTTAGGATTCAGCCAATGCTGATGCAGGTAATAGTAGTAGGCAATAGCTACCATAATAATTAAGCCAAGTATACAAGGCTTGCTATTAATTATATTGTTGGTAGGATTCTTGAGGGTTGGTCACTTAATAAAATATCCACTATGCCGACGTTTCGATTTATTTATAAATCCTCTTCAGGGCTTAGTTGATAAGTCTTGGCAGTAGCAGGAACACACAGGCAGAAAAGGTGTTTATATTACTATAGTGTTGAAAGTAGTAGATAAGTATAGTTTTATCAAGAAGAAATGTTCATCATCTGATAAAACTATACTTACTACTTTCAACTATAGCAATATAAACACCTTTTCTGCCTGTGTGTTCCTGCTACTGCCAATACTTATCAACTAAGCCCTGAAGAGGATTTATAAATAAATCGAAACGGCGGCATAGTGGATATTTTATTAAGTGACCAACCCTCAAGAATCCTACCAACAATATTAATACTGAGTGGTCGAGAACGTTAATCATATTAATTATGTTTATAGGTGTAGTTCCGTATGTGTCCCCAATTTGAAAACAATGCACATCTGTCATTATTAGGGACTGGAATTTGCATATTTTGCATTATGTGTTTGTTATTGTGTATATCGTTCTACTTTTCCGTTTTGAGGGAATCTGAAGCGTTTAGCGTGTGTTAAATTGAAATTTAAATAGCATATTTTGTTCGATTCGAAGATTTTTTGCATATTTTGGCCGTTTTGTGCATATTTCTGCATTTTTAATCGAAATTGGGGAATTTCCCTATTTTTCGACATTCCAATCGCCAAATCCTCAGAGAGATGTGTTTCTGAAAAAAGGGTCACGGATATTCTTAGGCCATTCACCGTTTACTCCGTGCACCTGGTAGGGCATAGCACGCACAAAAAACACAGGATTAGGGTGTTGGTTGCCCGGAAGAATCAGCCGAAAATACAGCACCTCTCATCTGGCCTTACCCCAGGTGAACTCTCAGCATTGAAATTTTTACCCATCGTGTCCTGTGATGTCGAGAGGTCGTTTTCTGCCTTTAAGTTGCTCCTCGGCGACAACCGTAGGAGATTTACGGTTGAAAATTTGAAAAAAATCAATTGTGATCCAGTGCTATAATTGTGATAGCGAGTGACTTTTTTTGTATAAATGTAATTAGGTATCGTATAGTCGAGAAAAAAAGGTGTGTACATTTCCATTCCATTTTCTTCCTTGATCCTTTTCTATAATTTTTTAAGAACGCGATAATAACTGGAACATAATGTATAGACTACCTGTACGTCTCACAGCAAAATTTAGTTCATTTTAGAAATATTTAAAAAAATTCAAACGTAATTTTGCTTGGGGATGCGTATTTTGCCTATTTCGAGTGCATATAATTTGGCCAAATTATCCTATCAAAAAATGAATCTGACGAGTGTTTTGGAAACCTCAGAATCTCCTCTTTCCAATGGTTTCATGATGAATTAACTTTCTCCTGCGCGTACGTGAGAAATATGGAATTGGAAAATGTGGTGACACATACGGAAACTATTAGGTACCACAGTCAAGGAGTTCCGTGTGTCCCCACGCTGTTTGTGGGTCAGTAAGTGGAACAATGAACCCTAAAACACTTTTGTAGTAGAACTTTGATCAGATATCGTTGATGTTTATATTGTGCAGGATGATACAGCATACAGACGTTCATTTTTTAATAGGATAATGACAGATTTACATTGGTTTGCAAGTGGGGACACATACGGAACTACACCCATATTTATTTATATGTGCATGTAGGAGGGTTAATAAGCTCCACATCCCCCGAGACGATTTGTAAGATTGACCAAATTGAAGTAGGTACTGGAAATTCGAAATAGCTTTATTCCACCCGATGCGAGTTTTGTAATGAGTCCTGCGCACAAAAACTGTGATCAAATGACACCTTGCGTTGAAAAAGTTTCATCTGCAAACTGTACCAACCGGGTCAGGCCCGGGAACCGAGTTCTCTGAGTTTCGTAACTTTTCGCAACCCGATCCAGAACTGACGATAACACGGCTGGAACCTTCCCAAAATCTCACATCCCTCCAACCTTCACCTTAAACGGATCGCCTCGTGGTACCTACTCAGCAATTTTTCGGCCCTACAGTCATCGCAGTTGTTTGGCGCGTTTCCAAGGTGCCGATGAGTTCTCCAATCGAAACAGTTCTAAAACTCATCCCCACCCTTCAGAAAAACTTGGGTTCTGTTTTTAAAACTTTTTAAAACCAGTTCTGGCGGCTGGAACACACCTAAGGATGAAATCATCAGGAATCCGCCATTACACAAGGAAGACATTCAAAAAGGAAACTAAACATGCCTTGTTGATAACTACACAAACAAGGAATAAATTACGAAACGAAACATCCCTACTCTAGAAAATAACAAAGGAGATACGCCATGAAATCGATCACAACATTTCATAATAATTATTTTGCGGAACTTATGTTAATCTAATGAAGCGAGGATTAACAAGTGAAATGAATGAATCACGAAGGGAGAAAACTGTTGCGAACTTCTCACAGATCCCTCGAAAAGGCGAAGAAATAAAAATTAGTGCAAATCATCGCTATGAAAGTTTCGTTGTTTTTCCTTTTCAGCGCCCCTTGACAATTTCTCTTTTCGCAGTCGACCGCAGCGAAAACCTTCGGTGTGAATATGAGATCAACCTGAAACTGAAAGGTGAGATGCAGAAGGCTGTGAGAATCTGCTAACGTGCCTTGTTTTACATGATTCTTTTCGACTACCTACTTCTTTCTAGGGAACCTACTTACAAGGAACATTTCACGTAGCAAGTTGAAGAATTTTACAAAACCGTCCAAAGTAAGTACTTAATCGGTAAAATTTCAATCACAGCAGTAGCTTATAAAAATCGCTTGTGTGTCCCAAAATTACATTTTCTGCATTGAAAACCGTTCTGTGTAGATCACGGTATCCGGAATTACGTACACACCAACCAACCGTCGTTGGCATGGCCAGCTTCAAAGAAATACAATACTTGAAGAAAAGTTAAATAAAACCGCATAGAATAAGCTGATGTTTGAACGGCTATGTATGTATTTAAGCTTATGTGCCTTACATCCACAGCTAACTAAAAACGCTGCAAAGTCCTTGTCACAATATGGGTTTATTATTCTATTGGACTTACCTACAGAAATTTTGGCTGTTCATTTATTGTTTCTATCGTGTGGAATAATTGAAATAGCTATTTTTGTTGGTTTCCACCAAGTTTTGCTCCCAAAAACCCGAATTAGGCTCCTATTTTTAACAAATCATCTTTGACTTTAGTCTTTAGGAACTCTCTAATGACTAAAGTCGGGAAGATGTGTTCGGATTTATCTCAACTGCGCATGCGCGTCGCCCAAGTTCAAACTTATTTCCTTAAGTTCGACTTATTCGGCCTTATACATAAGGCGCGTTATCTCCCAGGGCACAAACTTTAGGAATCGTCTTTAACCTTACTCAGGGGTAACAGTGCACAGCTTTTTGCCGCGTTTTGTCGTATTTTTTTAACGCGTCATGTGTTGTCGGTCCTCGCCATCGCCAGCGTCTTTCAAAGTTACTCCAAGCGTCTTTCAAAGAATTTGCTAGATTGTTGCGATATCAACTTAGGATAAAAAAGTGAGTATACCTACCTATGCTATGTAATGGAATGGATTTCGCGTTGTGCTAAGTTAAGTGACGTTACTTTTTAATTCACTCCTACCCCCACCACTTCTGTCAAACCGGACTTATTGGTTAGCATCCAAAGGCTGCTCGCCTTAGATGTGGCCAAAAGATATGGCCGTTCCCTAATGAACTTATCTCTTAGGAACTCTCTATTATCTTTACAGTTATTTAGTGTAAGTATGTCTAGTTTATGTCTGTTATGGTTTTCTCCACCATGTATTTCAACCTACTGTTTATTATTATAGGCATGATTAGGGCACTTGGGGATTGAAACGTCGCCGACGAATAAAAAATTCGGCTGCTACAAGGCAATTTTCCTTGAAACCAAAACTAACATGATAAAATAGATAGGTACCTACATACTTCGTCATCTCAAAACGTCATCGTCTAATCAATCAGCACACTTGACTGCTAAAATAATCGTCGAAGACAAATTGGATATGAACTGAAAGTACACACACACACTTGTAACTTTCGCTAATTGTAACTTTTTAAAACTTGTACCTTTTCTTTTGGTGAGGTTTTTGTGCCTGTGCACTGTGCATTACAAGTACCTGTACTTGCACACTTGTACACTTGTTGCTTTATGAAACCGGCCCCAGGTGGTATACCTATTATTCGATCCTATAAATTGCAATTATTTAAAATCGACAGAAAAACCGCACACCCTTCTATTTAAAGTTTAAAATAAGCAAAATGAAATCAGTTTGTTTAACATCATCTAACCTTTTAATCTATTGTACAAAACCGTTGTACAATATCTCTTGTACACTGTACAACAGACTGTACAAAACTGTATATATGGTACATAGAGTATTGTACATTGTATGTTTTAAATTGTACAAAATCTACTTTACATTGACAGCATTGTATAAAATTCATCCTTTTAATAGTAGATAACTGTTTACCTACCAAGGTACTTGAAGAAATGAGGACGTAGACAAACAGGCGGAGGATTGGTGTCAACAGTTGGTTAGTGATGGTCTCTTCGAGTGAACCAGTAGGTAATTATCCTTCAAGAGCAGAACGTTAACGAATGAACCATGCTATGCGGAAGCCGTGTCTGTTTCTGAATTCTGAATATAGCGTGACTGGAGGGCCAGCCCCGCTATTTAAAAAATATCCTGAAAACCGTAGGTGTCAAGTTCAGAGGCACCTTGACGGGGAGACCGGTCTAATTCAAGCGGAAAACATGGTTATTACGAAGTACCTGTAGGATTGATCTAATGGCACACAAGTACTATATTCATATACCTACTCACGCCAAGAAAAAATACTACATATTATTCCTCGCGCGTGATAAGGTGCGTTATTACACCCATTCAAAAAAAAAAAAGCTGCAAATTATTACACAACGATTTATTATTTACCTGTATAGATCACTGCTTTCTGCGTAGATCACTGTTTTCTGTGGTCAACACCCTCGAGCTCCCTCCAGGAAAGCCCTAAATGGAGTACTGGAGCCGATCCGGGAGTTAAAGTTTCATAAAAATGCGCGGGATTCAATAACTCGATCACTAATTATTTGCAGTTATTCATGAAGCATAGGGTAAATAATAAACCGTTGTGTAATAATTTACCTGTATGGATGCCCCTTCTGAGTAGATAGTATAATAAACCGTTGTGTAATAATTTACCTGTATGGATGCCCCTTCTGCGTAGATAGTATAATAAACCGTTGTGTAATAATTTACCTGTATGGATGCCCCTTCTGAGTAGATAGTATAATAAACCGTTGTGTAATAATTTACCCATCAATAATACTTCAACGTTTGTTCAAGTTGCAAAAGTACCCAGGACTTGGCGTAGGGCTAAATGACCGGGTAGAGATTTTCATTTTGGTTCATTATTCTGAATAATACACCTATGTATTAGGTCAGCAAAAAAATTTTGGAACACCCCCTCAACATTTTTTGTTTGTTTCTAGGTGCGTAGACTCCAAAAACGCATATCGTCCATAGTGTGGCGACGATACCGTGAATGATTGTTAATTTGTTAATGTTACTAGATATAGTTACGGTATATAATTAATGTTACTAGTAGTTATGGCCAAGTGTTCACGACGAGTTGTTGATGTGCGAGGAGAGAAAAATCCAAAACGTGTGATTTCTTATTGTTACCCCAAAAAATAGAGTCCTTGTTATCTTCACAGTTGTGTTACTCTTACAATACCTACCTTGATATTCGGTCTAAAAAAATCGTTCTTTTGCACACAGGTTCCATTTGGGCTGTTCTGTCTTCCCGTTTTCATTATTCTGTCTTTTCAACTTGAAATTAGAAAAATACGGACATTTACACGGACGTTCCCTGAACGCTTCAGCAATACAATCAGGACAACCTGGACGCACAAAAAAAAAACACGGACATGTCCAGGGAAACACTGACGGATGGCAAACCCAAACCAATGTGACTCAGGACCTTTGGAAATCCGCTCATTACGATGCATCCCGGGTCAGTTGGCAACCTTCGGAGTCTTCCAAGGACTTCGCCACCTCCACCGTGTTATTTTGCTTTCTTTGTTACTTAACCATCAGAACACCTTCTTGCATAGCATCAGGTGCCACTGGAGCTTCATTCCTCCTATGTAAAAAGACGGAGGAGAATCCGCACCGAGGTTTTTCTCTGTTGTTTCACAGAAACTTACGCACAGAAGATCCTTAAGCATTACAAACTACACTAACCTATTCAGTTTTAACAAGGTTTTAACAGGCTTTCGCAAGAACCTATCAGCCGCAAAACAGTTGTTTCAAAAGTGCGTTACGTATTTTGCACTTTCTCTCCCCTTGATAGCTCCAGCCCTATTTGAACAGTTACCGCTCCTAACCAAGACTTCAACATCAACAGGGAAATTAAAAAAAAAAAAAAACTAGTTCTAGAATATTTTGCGCTTGAAAATAACGAAAGTACTGTTATAAACAAGTTCAAATTAGGGTAAAAATACAAATCAGCCTTCGCAGCTATTTTTTTCGTACTGAATAATATTGAATAAAAACTAAGTGTATTTACTAACTACTCAGGAACAACTTGTAATACTGTTAGTTCTTGATTAATGTAACTCATTCTCCAAACACGGTGTGCTTTGTCAATGAAACTGCTGATACATACATACATACACAGTAATAAACAGCAGTGGAAGAGACAAGCCTGGACGGGACCTTAGGTTCATTTAAACCAACGTAAGTTTAGAACTTATATTATGTATACAGACTCTCTAAAAATCATTATATTTGTTGTATAAAGTTTTTGTTGAATAAAAAAATTGAAAATTGAATTGATTTGCCTAAACTAGAATTCTAACAATTTCTCTCCTACTGAACCTAAAATATGCTGTAATTTGGCATGAGGCCTCTTTGCTACTACTGGTTGTGAACGACTATTTAGTTTTTTTTTGCGATTTTCTCGTTATTCCACTAATCACCAGTTCCACTCAATTTTCCACTCTTCGATCAAAATCGACTGTATATTCGGTCTTCTCGTCTCAAAAAACATGGAAAACGATACCTCAAAAGCTCATGTTGCTAACATGTTACTAAAACACAAAAAGTACCTATTTTTACACACATTTTCACTCATAACACCCCTGGGTATATTCCGATCTGGCTGCAAAGTTCCGGGACACAACTAGGGCCCAAATGGAGCAAGTGTGCGAAAGAACGAACTTTTTAGACCGAAAATGAAGCCGGTATACGTGATACGGCGTACGGAAACCGCATTTTGGTTTATTATTCTGAGAATAATACACCTATGTATTCGCTCAGCAAACAATTTTTGTAACACCCCCTCAAAATTTTTTCTTTTCCGTTTCAAGGTGCGTACATTCCAAACATGCAATGTCCGTCCGCCGTACGCCGTATAACGTGTACAGGCTTCATTTTTGGTCTAAAAAATTCGTTCTTTCGCACACATGCTCCATTTGGGTCCTAGTTGTGTCCCGAAACTTTTCAGTCCAATCGGAATATACCCAGGGATGTTATGAATGAAAATGTGCACAAAAATAGGTACTTTTGCGTTTTAGCAACATGTTAGTAACATGAGCTTTTGAGGTATCGTTTTCCAAGTTTTTGGGGACGAGAACACCGAATATAAAGTCGATTTTGACCAAAGAGTGGAAAATCGATGTTCTACCAAATGTTCAGCTCCCAAAATTGATTTTTTATGAGTCAAAAACCTGGGAAATCGTCTGAAATCACCATCAATTTGTATAATAACACTGGAAGCAGTATCAACACGTGGATCAAGACGATTAAATGGCACTACCAATGATCAAAGATAAATTGAAAAAAAAGGAGCTTATCTAATACGTGTTTTAGGGGCCAAAAACGGTGGAAGCAATCAGAAATAGCTATTTAAATTATTTCACATGAAATAAACAATAACTGAACAGCCAAAATTTCTTCAGGTATGTCCAATAGAATAATAAACCCATGTGACAAGGACTTTGCAGCGTTCTTGGAATCTACGAACCTTGAAACTTAAAAGAAAAAATTTTTAGGGGGTGTCATAAAATTTTTTTGCTGAGCGATTACATAGGTGTATTATTCACAGAATAATAAACCAAAAAACGTATGTACAAGCGCACTTTCGTTTCTTAATTTTAAAACTGGCCTGTTCGGCAGCCGTGCGAAGATATTTCATTCTGCTAATCTTCACGTAAACCACAGAACCTCATCCCAGTTCCACTGAAAATGAAAGTCTGAATGGCGGCCTTACTACAAAACGTCTGAGAACTTCTCAAGCTCATCTGATTGTGTATTATTCCTCCCCATTCCAAATGGATTTTTCGTCGTTGAGGCTTTCACCGCTAGATTCCGTATTAATGACGAACCATTATTGTTTGGGGGGGCCCAAAACTAATTCGAACTCTCCCCAGTTTTCTCTGAAGGCTCCAGTCGTAAATACCTCACTTAATTTCATCGAGAGATTTCACTTCAATAAATCACTCTGGCAGTGATGATGTTCGATTGCGTTGGCGAAAACTACTCATGAATTTTATTCGTCTTCACTATCCCCTCTGATTTTAGTTAATATTTAAACCAAAATGGCTTTAAATGCGTTCGTACTGCGAAAGTTTTTTAATTTTTTTTTCAAGCGTTTATTTTATATAACAACTAGTTACACAAACGGGTTTTAATTTGACAGAAAAAAATCCATCATCCAAGTACTTGCACTACTATGTCTAATCAATCTGGGACGTTTTCAAGTTGAGAATTCTTCAATGAGCCTCGACCTCGATTTTCATAAATTCATTCTCATTTTGTTTTCAAATTCTAATGTCACGGAGCAGGAATTTAACTTTGGAGTCTGCAGGATATGCGAAAATCGCCCACACAGTCACTGTTCTACTCCTCAGTGGCTTAATTATCTCATTATAGAAATTAGGTACTACAAATCGACTACAATTTGGTACCTACTAAGCTGTGAAGATTACTTGGGTAAGTAATTCGGAGTGTATGTATCTAGGCTCTCGTGTCCAGTTCTCCACTACTGTATTCTTTGTCCTGAGCTCAAAAGAACTAAAATTTCTATATATATCTTGGAGTGATCGTGGATGAGGGCCTTCGATGGGAGGACCATCTGCTCAGTTTGGCTGGCATATGACGAAAATTTGTTCACCTATTTTACAAGTTTAGGAGATGCCTTCGCTTAAAATTACTTCTGCAAACATACAAACATACTCTTGTTCAGAGCTTCTCTTTGGGATTCTCGTAGGTGAATTGCAGGGTTCTGCCGCTGATGTGATTCTAAATCCACTAAGTACGGGTGATTCCAAAATCACCAGGGTATGCGCATTGGTGACAAAAGCGGTTTATATTATTTTTAAATAAAAGTAGGTTCCATTCTGAGAATTTTGAGAGCAACCGCACTCACCTACGATGAATAGTTTTTAATCTATGATTTTTCAAAGATTCCAGCACTTCCTACGTCATTGGACCCCTCTCGCCAGGGCGCACCCCTGCACTGAATTCTACTGAAATCTTTGAAAAATCATAGATAAAGAACTATCCATCGTGGGAGAGTGCGGTTGGTCTCACAATTCGTATAAAGGAATCTACTTTAATTTAAAAAATAAAATAAATACATGCGCATAGCCCATTCTGAAGGTGATTCTCCGAAAGTCTCCTCGTTCAACCAATCAGTATGTTTTTATTTGAAAAGCCCTAGAATAGGCAGTACAAACTTCAGACGATCATGTAAATAAACTACCTATGTAATACTAGTCTAAATGTAGTTAACGAATCACAAATTGTATATGAAACGGAAAAAAATAAAATATTTACAAAACAAAACAAAAAACAAATATACCGCAACAGGCTGTTGTTAGACGGAGTACAAACAATAAAATTCCTCAGCCAGAAATATGAAGACTATAGTATACCATACAACAACTCCTTGGTATAACTAATTTTACAGCCTCTTACAAAAAACATAATTTTTACATGGCTGATAAAACAAGGTCACCTGGAATGCCAACTGCTGCCCAACAGCACCTACAGGATATAAGTTCATTTTCTTTTTTGCTTTCATATTAACATTTTATATGTAACCAGGTAAACACTTATTATTTTCCAATCTTATGTAGATAGTACGCATTAATGACTATCAGACATTTGGAGTATGGCAACATAGCGTCAGAAACAACTTCCCCACAACGAGTGGGGTAATTCCAATTTTTATCTCGTTTAACGACTTTTATTACTTTTATATTACGTTTATTTACTTTAAGGAATAAAACATTTAATTTCGTTTTGATCTGTGATGCTGAGACGGAACCCGACATCGGAATGATCACGTACTGTAGGGGTAACTTCGACTCAGGGTGCAGAATGACACGAAGATGGGGAAAAAAGTGTAAGGAAGTATCTTTTGTACGAGATAATAATTATACAGTATTATGAGAACTCCATGTGAGCTTGGAATCCAGGTGGAGGCCTGGGTAGAGAACATGCAGCTACTCATCGTCTCTGAAAGGACCCCGCACTTTTTCAATGTAGAAGTGGTTTCACTAGATCGAGCCAGAATTTGGCGCGGGGCTTCCTTTCAGTCTCCTGAACAAAAGTTTCAATGGGCACAAAAAAATCTACCGTCAGGATTTTGAGCTATGGCCAGATTAAGCGCTTCAAGTTCGACTTTTTAAACACCTTTAATTGCTTATATCTCTCTAGGGATGCATTTTAGAGAAAAAAGTGCACGAGTAAAATCGTCTTAAAATCGTCCAAACAACTCGATGCCATACTTGTTTCAAGTCAAAAAATGTTTCTTCGTGTTCGGCCAATAAGTCCCCGTGTGCTTATGTATAAGAAAAAAAAATCAGTCATGCAGCATGACTTAATGAGCGAATTTTCAAAGAAATATTCGAATTAATGGCTATGGTTTTGAATAAAGGAAAACTTCGGTCTAAAATTTGGTTTTCTATGTATATTCTCTTCGTATTTATTTTAATTTGTACGTTTTGTCCATCCTGATTCTACCGTTTGTTTATTACGTAATTGTACTAAGTGCTTATTTATTTGATCGCTGTGGGTAAATTCAAGGAGTTGAACTAATCGTTTGCCTCCCCCTTTTTTGCTTCGAACTCTCGTCTTCAATTAATACTTCTCACATTTTTCAATCTGACCACTCTAAGGGGGTGGGGGTAAGAGTTTAAAGATTATCCTAGTTTTGGGTAATTTTTGCGCACTTTAAATGCTCTAATTTAAGAACGGATTTAGATATCTAAAATCCGATTTCACTATCGTGTTCAGCGTGCAAAAACCTTTAAAATGAGGGGTCACTTGTTAGAAAATAACATTTTGGGGATTTTTGGGTAATTTTTGCGCACTTTAAATGCTCTAATTTGAGAACGGATCAAGATATCTAAAATCCGATTCCACCATCGTGTTCAGCGTGCAAAAACCTTTAAAATGAGGGGTCACTTGTTGGAAAATAACATTTTGGGGATTTTTGGGTAATTTTTGCGCACTTTAAATGCTCTAATTTGAGAACGGATCAAGATATCTAAAATCCGATTCCACCATCGTGTTCAGCGTGCAAAAACCTTTAAAATGAGGGGTCACTTGTTAGAAAATAACATTTTGGGGATTTTTGGGTAATTTTTGCGCACTTTAAATGCTCTAATTTGAGAACGGATCAAGATATCTAAAATCCGATTCCACCATCGTGTTCAGCGTGCAAAAACCTTTAAAATGAGGGGTCACTTGTTGGAAAATAACATTTTGGGGATTTTTGGGTAATTTTTGCGCACTTTAAATGCGCCAAAACCCTCCTTAGAGTAGGCCAATTTCGCCCATCTTCGAACTTAGCCTTTCGATTGCCAAGATAGATTTTTTGTGCAAATTTGAGCTGTTTATCTCAATTCTATCGAGAGTTATCGTCTGGAGTGACACATACTCGTATATAAATAAATAAATAAATATATATATATATATATATATATATATATATATATATATATATATATATATATATATATATATATATATATATATACATATAAAAAAGTGTTAAATTTCAGGAATCGTTTTAGAATGGTCTGAAACGGATTTCTATGAAGAAAATTTCCAAAAATTTATATTATTTAAATTTCGAAGCCATTGCAATAGCTTCATTTTCTTTGAAAATTCGCTAATATAAGAAACGTTAAGAAACATCTTTTGACTTAAAACAAGTATGGCATCGAGTTGTTTGGACGATTTTAAGACGATTTTACTCGTGCACTTTTTTCTCTAAAATGCATCCCTAGAGAGATATAAGCAATTGAAGGTGTTTAAAAAGTCGAACTTTAAGCGCTTAAACTGGCCATAGCTCAAAATCCTGACGGTAGATTTTTTTGTGCCCATTGAGACTTTTGTTCAGGAGACTGAAAGGAAGCCCCGTGCCAAATTCTGGCTCGATCTAGTGAAACCACTTCTACATTGAAAAAGTGCGGGGTCCTTTCCAGACCTCTGAGGAAGACGTTTTGCCTAACTTTCACGCATTTAGAAATGAAATCATACGACTTGGACAGGGTTGGACGGCCGCTATCCACTGTCGGCGCTGTTGACAAAGTGTCGAAATCGTTTCTACTGTGTTTGTGATGTGAGTATTGAATCACCCAAGTTCGGAAATCCATCAACAACCTCATGGTGTGCTGACCTGTAGGTGTGGTGGCCGGAGGATCGGTGTGGGCAGGGTTTACACAGAGTAGGTTTTCTTTTATAACTTCGGCAACGCGTGGGAAAATCTTCTGGCCGGTAAGTTACGTAATCCACCCCCGTAACGCCCCACTAAAAAAGCAACCGATTGTTTTCGTTCCGAAAATGTTGCTTAACCTTCAACGCGAAGGAGGAGCCGATTCCAAGTTTGTCGGCTTCCTACAGAATTCGATCTTCTTCGTTCTCGGTCAACTCGATGAGAAAGTTGCGCAAGGACGAATTAAAATTAAATATTGTACGTCCACCGAATGAGGGTTATTAACATGAGCACGGTCCCCAGCAGATTACTTACTGACGAGATCTTCACAAATATAAGACTACAGTAAACCTGGATATAAGGAATCCCAAGGGGCCAGAATTTTGTCCCCTTACATCCAGGTTTTCCTTGAATCCAGGTTTCATCAGTCAAAAATGCCTTATGTAGAGGTAGGTACATAATGAATTTTCAAAATTGAATTGGAAAAAATCTATATTTGAAATGCGTATACTGGAATGTTTTGACTTCTGCACTGCTTGATCCAGTCCACGAGGCACTTTTCGATTGAAGGGAATTCCGCAGGTCGGGCCCGTTTGACTTTCCCATGTTCTTCGCGACACTCAGTTTCAATTGACTCCTTATCTTTTAAAATTCGACACAAAATCGACTGCGAAATTTTGTTTCTTCCCGCACACATCTTTCCGCGGAATTCCACCTTCGATTTCATTTATGACCGCAAGTTTCTGGCTTAAGGAGAGGAACTTTCGCTTCGCCATGTCGTTTGCGAGAACACGTTTCGAGACTGAATTGTTTTAGGAAGAAGGAAGGAACTGCATATAAACAAATAAACAACGCATGATTCACGAAGGGGAAGGGGGAACATCCTTACAAAGAGGTAGCGTCTTGGAAATTTTCCTTACAAAGAGGCAAAGACCGGCCAGCCGAGATTCCTTACATAGAGGTAACGAAATTCCTTACAAAGAGGTTTTTGGGCCCCAAGGGGGTGGGACCGGGAATTTTATTCCTTACACAGAGGATTTCCTTATATACAGGCTCCTTATATCCAGGTTTTACTGTATTAGGTTTCTCGAAGTATTACAGTTGTTATCAAAAGTAGCATGAAAAGTATCCAATAACTTATACAGGATGGCCCACTTAACACGCCCATCCCCATTATATCCTCCACTACTGGAGATGGAAGGAAGAATTAAATGTGTACTCCCCATTACATTTTTGGCGTAGATTTCGAAAATGATATTTTCGTACTCGGGCTCCATCAATAAACGTGCACTAAATGCGCTAACTCTGATTTTAAAATGGTAACCTCAAATTTATATATCAGATTAGAATTACCTATACGTGAAATTTCATGAAAAAATGACACGTCACTCGAATTTTTGAGTTGATAAATTATGAGTTCGCGCTAATTATGCACTAAATGTGCACTAAACGTGGAAAACAATTTCTATGTAGTTAATTCAACATGTAATACATTACTATTTTTCATCATCTTCTTCAGTACATTCCTCCGATTTTTCATCGATGATTTAAAATGAACTGAATTATTTCTGGAAACAAAGTGGAAAGCTAAAGAAGCAGCTCATTTAGGAATTGGGAAATTATCAGATAGAGTTATATAAGAGAAATGACTAAGACAAAAGAAAACATAGATAGGTAGATATATAAATCGTTGCGTTGGACGGAAACGGTTACAAGAGTCGAAAGAAAACGCAATTAACGTGGTAATTGTTCAAATGATGTAACAAAGTTCAATAAACTTCAAAACCAATAATTTGTTGAGTAGCTATTGGAACATACATACATAGCAAATAACAAGATATGAATCAAACTGGACTGTTGCACTGATGAAGTGAACATTTTATCCCAGTAAGTACATTAAAAAATTTCTCAGTAAGTACCTATCTAAACAGGAACAACAAAAATTCTCTGTAAATTTTTTCTACCCATGGGTTCAGGTTTTGAAAACGTCCTCAAGGAGACTCAGAGTGAACAAGTGTGCCAGACTTCAGCTCTTAAAATCGTCTCTAACCTGATCCTAGAAATTGCACCCCCCCCCCCCCCCCCCCAAACGGCGGTAAAATGAGGGGAGGGAGAGAAAAATGCACAAAAGGCACTTCCTTGAAGCATAACGAATTTCTGTGTGCAAAATTTCAGCTCGATCCGTTACGCCTGCGATGCTGTAGCCCTGTCAACGAGAACAAGAAGTAGAAAAACCAGAAAAATTGCGATTTTTGAACTTCCGTAACTCAAGCACCTGACGGTCCCGAGGGCTGAAATTTGGTACACGTCCTCAGGGGAAGCTCGAGAATGGACGTACGAAAAATCAACACCGAAGACCCTCAGGGAGCCGAGTTACAGGGGGTAAAGACCCTACAAGTTCTGTCGTGTAAAAAGAACTATGGTCGTTTGGGAGGTTTTTGGTTTTTTGGCGGGGGGGGGGGGGGGGGGGCTAGATAACAAGAGGTAATATTACAGATACCTAATACACAAAAACAAAAACAGTATGTAGAGTAACTAACATGTCACATCGCGCTATGTGATCGTGTCCATCGAGTAGTGTTGACATTCCCGAAAACCAACTGCCTCCCTACATATTCTCTTCCACCACACAGAGGAACCTCTTTGCATTGCAAATTCCTCTCAACATCGTGTAAGGAAAACTTTCTCTTAGTAGACCACTTCCTACAGAGTTCACAAAACATGCATTATTTATAGAGAACCCATTTTAAAACCTCAAATATTTGAATGGCTCATGAATCTTCAACTATCAATAATTCAAAGCTACCCATCGTTATTCCATACAGCCGAACGAAGAGCGGCCACCTACCTTCAGCCTTCCGTATACAGAATGATGTGGCCATATATATACGAAGGCACCTAAACAGTTAACTATAATAGCCAGTTATAACTATTTTAGCTCATACCTGTGATTTAGATAGTCACATCGTCTGGTCCCTCAATCTGTAACGAAAACGAAACGGTTAGCAATGATCAATTTACAGCAGGACACGAATTAAATTATATTCATACCAATATTCTCAATAATACAGCATGAGGTGTTAGGACTGTTAAATAGTTGCTTAATTAGCGAATTTTCGAAGAAAAGGAAGCTATTGTTCTCGGTCCAAAATTTTTAAAACTCGAATTTCCGAAAGATTTTTATACCAAAATCCGTTTCAGACCATCCTGAATTCACTGCCGAAAGACACCAAAATTATATATATATATGCATGTGAGACGATAACTCTCGAAAGAATTGAGATAAAAAGTTCAAATTTGCACGAAAAATCTGTCTTGGCAATTGACAGGCTAAGTTCGTAGATGGGCAGAATCGGGTCACTCTAAGGGGGAGTTTTGGGGAGTTTTAGGGGGGGACAATTACCCATAAATTCCCAAAATGAAACAGTCTGACAAGTGACACCTCATTTTAAAGGTTTTTGTACGCTGAACACGATGGTGAAATCAGAATTGCGATATCTCATTCCGTTCTCAAACTGGAGCACTTTGAAGATGAAGGAACGTGGTTATTTCTTGAGATGTTCTTCCTGGTTCGTCTGCTCTAATCTGATAACGGAATGGGATATCGCAATTTATTCTGACTTCGCCATCGTGTTCAGCGTTGGAAAATCTACAAACCGAGGTGTTACTCGGCAAAAAATGGAACAAAAAATTTGTTACGGATATCCCAAACATCACATTTTACATAAAAATCAGTTATTTCTTCGAAAATTCGCTCTTATAGCCATTCTGCATGACTGTGGTTTTTTAAATATTTTAATCTTTTGAATCGATTAAATACATAAAGTATTGAGTAAATAAGTTATGTAAGTAAATAAATACGTAAAGTACGCAAGTAAGTGATGGTGGTAGGCAAATTTGAGGTATTGATTAATAACTAACTATTCAAGTATTGATTTGTCGAATAGATCTTTCTGTCCTACAGTAGGGCATACTGCAGCGAGATAACCCTATGAAGCTCAAATTTCCTCAGGTTTTACTACAGGTAATTAACATACACATATAAATCATAACAGTCAGCCTTATTTCTAGCAAAATTTGAATTTCTCGATGAAAGTGGTAGATTTAAATTTTCCCCCCACAATTCCCTCCCCTTTTCTGCTACTTGTGATTAACGTGAAACATGGTTAGAGCATCTTCAGTTTAGTGGAACCCAATGTCGATCTGTACATACTAGAAATTGGTTTAATTTATTCTATCCCTCTAGCTATAGAATAAATTAAACTATGATAGGTAATATACATCATAGTTTTTATCAGCACCAGGATGAAGAACTCTGCTTGCGTGATGCCTGTTGAGAATAGTCTTCCGAGGCCAAAGTCGAGGATCTTCGTAGGATTCCAAAACAAAGACTAGTTTTTCGAAGGAAACCGAGCAAATTACAATAGAAACATCTCAGATGAATCCCTTGATATCCGTTGTTGACCTTATAAAGAGATCCCGACCCTAATGGGGGGACATAGCCAATCCTTAATCGCCTCTTCCCGAGGCAAAAAAACCCCCTGAAGTCATAACGGAGGCCAAATCGAAGAATAACGACCGAGGACATTGTAAATGAGATGTGGACGATAACGACTTCGCTTGGAATAAGATCGAATAAAGGAAGCCACGATCTACTAGTTAGACAGGTATGTCTCGCTCTGGTATTGGTATTTCCTGGTTGATTGTTTACAACATCGGCAAATGCGAAATACAGTGGGAACAGGATACAACGAACACAGATGTAATTAATTCACAGATAATAACGAACTCATTTTACGGGCATTTCTGCTCCGCTCCCTATGATACCTGTGAGTTTTTACCTCAATACTAAGAAATATTATAGATATAACGAACAGCTTTTCTCGTCCCCGTTAGGTATACTTAATTCTTATTCTCGTCATGAACCATGAGAGTCTGGAGGACTGAGGCGACGATGCAGCGTCCTAACGAGTGCGTATGCCCCAGGACTTTCCTCTCCATTTCTGGTTAGCTTCTAATAATACTACTCGTAGATCAGCAATAATCAGCGTGCCCCGCGATGCTGGCGCTCATCATTATCAACTGTTTTTTTCATTCCCTAAGTCCGAATTAGATATTAAATAAACTCTTTCTACTACATTACATAGGCGCTACTACTCTTGGCACTCTTTCCTTTTTCCGTTCGTTACTTTTAATGCAAAGGCAAAAGAACGTTGGAAAAATACCATCCGTAGGTAAAACATCTACCATAACTACAACACTTGTGTCCGACATCACTGCCTTGTAAACAACCTGTACAAGGACCTACGGATGGTCGTTGCACTGAAGGATAAAGTTAACTTAAAAACTGTTTTAGGTCACGGATATACATTAAGAAGAACGGAGCATTTCATTATATTTATCAAATTCATCGAAAAGTTCGTAGAGTGAGCAAATAAGTTCGTAGGCAGAGTTGAACTCCAGTTCGTGGCTGGCAACACTGAGGTCAAGACAGAATATACTAAAATCGTAATAAAAGTGAAAGTTAAAAAGCGCTGAGTCTAAGCCATGATTTGAAAGATAAGCGAGGAAGCTGATATACGGGTAGTATTATTACAGCTAACCAGAAGTGGAGAGGAAAATCGTCAGAGTCCTCGCGCATGCGCACTTGTTAGGAAGCAGCACCGTCGCATCAATCCTCCAGACTCTCCTGTCATCAACCTAATTAAGGTTTACAACGTCAACCTAATTAAATATTGTTTACAACCAGGGGCGTTGAGTCCATAAGGCCACTGCCCCGGCACCCAAAAGCGGTACACTGTACCAAGCAATTTCCACAAAGTTCAACAGCGACTCGCCAGACTTCTCTGGCAATGGATATTCAATATTCTAGTATAGTGTATAGTGAACCATGGTGGTTGGTTCCTTCTTGTTAGCTCCATAGACCAAGCATGTTATCGGAACAAAGCGACATAATCGATGTCCTGCAATGGAAATCGAAACCTAGGCTCCTGAAACTGGCAGAGTAGGTCCTGGGAACCTACTGTTCCCATGGCAACTGAGAAAAGTGGCCCGTCCGCGCATGCTCAGTCGAGTAAAAATGTTGTTCACCACGCCCACTTTGGGCCCTGTCCCCAGAATCTAATGATTTCCACCTCAAAATCATTCATTTCACAATCGATTCGATCCCTTCGATTCAATTTGTCATCTCGATACGAGATGCTTCTTCTTCCAATTTGTTTTTGTTGTCTCTGAATCACATTCGCTTTCTCTGTTGAGTCTGTTGTCAGCTTTCAATTTTTTTTTTGCGCCAAATTTTGTGCGTTTTGCGTTTGTTTCGGTTCCGATGACAGCTTTTTGGTCTTGTGGTTTGTGGATTGAAGGGCGTCAACACATAGAAAAGGCTTTGTCAGAGAGTGGGTTGGACACCAATATTTTCACTGCTCATAGTACTCGTCATGAATCTACCTCTGCTGCTACTCACCAAGGCAAACCACTTTCTGGCAAAGCCGTTTTTATCAAGCGGCTGATGGTCTAGCAGGAGGCAGAAGAGTATGGTTTCCTGGATGATAAAAATAATGCGTTCACATTGTATCTTACAGAGTAGATGTTCTCTGTACGTGATAGTCCAAAGTGTTAGCTGCACAAATCGATAAGTCTATCTCGTGAAATTTTAGAGAGAGATTGCAGCTCTGTACAAGGTACTTGTCGTGAGTCCCTCCCGGGAACACTCCACTACAACCTTAAAGCTCTCACCAATATTCCGATGTAGAAATTACCTTCCGTCAATAAACATCTGAGTGGGGAGACAGGCGACAGAATCCGGGGGACACAACCTGGTGCCCCACTACCAGCTCCCAGCAGGGAGCTGGAGGGAGAGGACTTCAAGTCCTATATAATCCCGGATCCTGGAGCTTTAGCTTCATTCGACACTTCCTCTAACCAGCTCTCTCTTCTCTCTCTACCTTCCTCCTCCCAGATGCCTGGTGGTATCCGCCGCTCTGGGAATTCACCTCCTACCTTCTCCTCTTGTCTACATCGGTGGATTACCGCCGCCTAGACAAGCACCTTCCTTCCTTCACCCACATCGGTGGATTACCGCCGCCTGGGTGAATTTCCTTCCTCTCGCCTACATCGGTGGATTACCGCCGCCTAGACGAGATTCCTCCCTTCACTCACATCGGTGGATTACCGCCGCCTGGGTGAATTTCCTTCCTCTCACCTACATCGGTGGATTACCGCCGCCTAGGTGAAATTCCCCTCGCTCTCATCTATTCACTCCTTCACGCCACCGTGATGATAAATTTAAATTCATCACAGTGGTGAACCCGACGTTCATCCAACCTTCTACCCTTCCTCCCTTCTTACCACCTCATGTGTCGCCCCCAGTCTAGTTCGGTGTCCCGCATTTTAAATTCACATTTAAAATAGTCAGTTTAAATTCGCAATTTTTGGCCCACCCGCATCCGCTCACACAACCCTCAACGCTCCGCTGCAACCACCTCCGCCGCCGCAAATTGCGAATTTTGAAAAATTCAAAACCTCAACAAATTTGAATTTTGTTCCCAGACACCTCAACTATGGACCCGAACTCGCCGTCACCGCCGCTCCTCCGGCCGTCCCTGCTGCAGCCGCCGACCGCTGCGACATCTGACGCAACCGACAACCCCTTCACCAGCCTCTCACCACCCAGCTCCACCGCATCCGCCGCCGCCGCTGCCGCCGCCGCTGCAGCTGCCGCACACGCCGCCGCCGACGTCACGACGGCCTCTGCGTCGTTCCCGCTGTCGCTACCCCCCTTCTACACGCACGACCTCGCACTCTGGTTCTTCCAGGTCGACGCTGCGTTTTCTGCCGCCAACATCCGCAGCCAGCGTACCCGCTACTCACGCATCATCTCCCTGTTACCATATGAGATCCTCCTGCAGACATCTGACATCTCCCCCGACGCCACGGCCGCCTACGACGACCTCCGCAGCCGCCTCATCAACTTATACCAGCCCTCCAAGATCGCACGTGTCGCAGCGCTGTCCCAGCCCCAACATCTCGGCGATCTGAAACCTTCCCACCTGTACCGTCGCCTACGTCATCAACTACACGACGTCGTGACGGCCGACATCGCTCGGACGTTCTGGCTGCGAGCCCTCCCCCACCCCATCCAGATGGCGCTCGCCAGCCACCTCGACGGACCGGACGAGCCGCTTCTCCGTCTGGCCGACACGGTCTACGACCTCGCCGCAGCCGCCAGCGTCACGGAGGTCGCCGCACCCCGTTTCCCCACCCCACGCAGGGACCGATCGCCATCTGAAGAGCGCCGCCGGCCCCCCTCCCTCCACCGGCGCCGCTCCCTCTCCGTCGATCGCCGGCCGATCCCCTCCTCCGACCACCGACGCCAGCGCTCGGCCGACCGCCGCACCGTCTCCCCCTCCCAGCAACAGAGAGGGAGGTCCCCAAAAACGGCGCCCCACTCCAACTCCACGCGCCCCACCAGGACCTACCTCCCGGCGGACCCCCCCCACCGATGTTTCTACCATGTGAACTTCGGTGGGGAGGCCCGCAAATGCCAGCCCCCCTGCTCCTACTCCTCCAAGCAGGGAAACGCGGACGCCCGCCGGTAAATCCGGCGGGCCCCCCTCCTCGCCAACACGGGGGGGACCACCACCAACCCCCCCCCCCGCCCGCATTCACACCACCTCCACCTCGCCTCGCTACCCCTCCTACGCCGCCGCCACGGCTGCCAACCTCCCGACCGCATCTGACGGCGCCGCCAAACACCCCACCTCTCCATCAACTGCTCCCCCACCCCGAGTCAGCCCCGCCAAGCCCGCCTCCAGGGCTGCCAACCTTCCGGCCGCCACTAGCGCCGCCGCTCCCGTTCCCCCACCCCGGAACGGCCCCTCCAAGCCCGCCTCCAGGGCAGCCAACCCCCCGGCCGCCGCCTGCGCCGCCACTCCCGTTCCCCCACCCCGGAACGGCCCCTCCAAGCCCGCCTCCAGGGCAGCCAACCCCCCGGCCGCCGCCTGCGCCGCCACTCCCGTTCCCCCACCCCGGAACGGCCCCTCCAAGCCCGCCTCCAGGGCAGCCAACCCTCCGGCCGCCACCAGCGCCGCCGCTACCGTTCCCCCACCCCGGAACGGCCCCTCCAAGCCCGCCTCCAGGGCAGCCAACCCTCCGGCCGCCACTAGCGCCGCCGCTACCGTTCCCCCACCACGGAACGGCCCCTCCAACCCCGCCCCCAAAACAACCACCCCTCCGGCCGCCACTCGCGCCGCCACTACCGTTCCCCCTCCCCGGAACGGCAAAAAATCACCCCGCGTCTCCTTCGCGGGGGAACAACCACCACCACCGCACCCGCCCATCACCTCGGACGAACCAAGCCCCCCCCCTCCGACGGACTCCAACACCTCGCCAATTTTACCTCACTCCGCCCCAGCTCATCAACGCCTGTTTCTGAAGTGTTCAAAGACGCACGTCCCCTTCCTCGTTGACACGGGGGCGGCGCTCTCTATCTTCCCCAATAACATACTCCGGCGACAGGCGCGTTGTTACCGGCAACTCCTCTACGCCGCCAACGGTACTACCATCCCCTCGTACGGGACGTACCGCTCATCAATTCATATGAGCGGGCTCGCGTACGAGTGGGAATTCACCGTGGCGGACGTAGAGAAAGCTATCCTGGGGGCCGATTTCCTCGCATATTTCGGCCTCCAGGTAGACGTCCGTAACGCGCGCCTGCTCGACCCCTCCACCCAGAAACCCATCCCCGGGTTCATACATGCGGTGGACCGACCCCCCTCCAAATTTGAACAACTCCTCCTCAACTACAAACCCCAGCGCCGCCCCTCAGCCCACATCTCACAGACCCAACACTTCATCGAAACCTCTGGCCCCCCAATATCCGCGAAAGCCCGACGCCTCCACCCCCTCCAACTCTCACAGGCCCGCAAACATTTCGACCTCCTCATCAAGGACGGCATTATCCGTCCCTCCAAATCCCCGTGGGCTTCTCCACTACATATTGTGCAGAAGCCTAACGGGGATATCCGCCCATGCGGCGACTACCGCCGCCTCAATGCCCGTACAACCCCAGACCTTTACAACGTCCCGCACCTCAGGGATTTCTCTTCCCACCTGCACAACACCACCATCTTTTCTACACTCGACATCTCCCGTGCCTTCCATCACATTCACATCTACCCCCCTGACGTTCCTAAAACAGCTATCATCACCCCTTTCGGCCTGTTCGAGTATATCAAAATGGGTTTCGGCCTCCGTAACGCTGCCCAAACATGGCAGCGTTACATGGACAACATACTACGAGGCCTACCCTTCGTCTTCTGTTTTTTGGACGACGTACTGATCGCTTCCCGAGACCCAACCGAACACCTCGCACACCTGACACAAGTACTTGACATCTTCGCCGCCGAGGGCCTCACCATTAACACTCCAAAGTGCGTCCTCGCCCAGCCCTCCGTCCGCTGCCTCGGCCACCAGGTCTCGTCCGAAGGAATAAAACCCCTACCAGACAAGGTTCACACCCTCACCGATTTCCCACGTCCCAACACTGTCTCAGAACTCCGCCGTTTCCTGGGTATGCTGAACTTTTACCGTAGACACATCAAACACGCGGCACAACACCAACAACCACTCATACACGCTATCCCACAACCGGCTAAAAAAAACGATAAACGCCCCATTTCATGGACCCCCGCCCTCACTACCGCCTTCCAACAATGCAAACAGGACCTAGTTGACGCCGCTCTATTGGCCCATCCCGATCCCCACGCCCCACTCTCCATCACCACAGATGCGTCCGACTGGGCCATCGGGGCAGTACTCCACCAACACACCGGCGCCACCCCCCAACCTCTCGGCTTTTTCTCCAAAACTCTGTCCCCCACACAAAAAAATTACTCCACCTTTGACAGAGAACTCCTCGCCATCCACGAAGCCATCAAACACTTTCGTGACTTCGTGGAGGGCAGGCAGTTCTCTGTCATAACCGACCACAAGCCCCTCACCCACGCCCTCCTCCAAAATCGAAAATCAGCCTCCCCCCGTCGCCTCCGGCAACTCGAATTTATCGGACAATTCACGTCCGATATTCGTTATTTGCCGGGGGCCGACAACTGCGTTGCCGACGCCCTCTCCCGCCCCACCCCTGCGCCGGTGGCGGAGCTACTGCCCTTCCCTTCCCCGCAAACCCTCAAAAACCATCAAACTCCTACCTCCGATCCCGCTCTTTCCCATCTCATCTCCGCCTCAAAATTGGAACAGCTGCCTCCCCTAGACCTCTGGTGCGACGTATCGGCCGACACACCGCGCCCGTACGTCCCACCGGAGCTGAGGAGGCAGTTGTTCCTACACTACCACTCCCTCCATCATCCCGGCATCCGGGCGAGCCGGGACCTCATCAAAACGCGGTACTTCTGGCCCCATATGAACACGGATATACGTACCTGGGTTCTAGGGTGCCAGAAGTGCCAGCAATTCAAGGTCTCGGCTCACCCCCATGTACCCCCTCAACCTATCCCCGATTCTCTCCCGTGGGAACACGTCCACATGGATCTGGTCGGCCCCCTTCCCCCCTCCGAGGGGAAGAGGTATTGCCTCACCATGATCGACCGTGCGACAAATTGGGTAGAGTGTATCCCACTCGCCCACATTACCGCGGACGCCGTCGCCGCGGCCTTCCTCACTCAATGGATCAGCCGCTACGGTTGTCCGCGGACACTCACGGTCGATCAGGGGAGGCAATTTGAATCAGCCCACTTTGCCGACCTCCTCCGTTCCCTCGGGATTCAGAAAATCCGCACCACTCCCTATCACCCCCAATCCAACGGGAAAATAGAGCGGTGGCACTCGGTCCTCAAGCAAGCCATCTCCACATCAGCCACTTCCCCTTCATGGACCAAAACCCTCCCCTACGTTCTACTTAGCCTCCGCACTTCCGCCCGTCCTTCAGACAACACAAGTCCCGCACAACACGCATTTAAAGACCCCATTCGGTTGCCGGCCGACATTTTCCCTCCACACAACACCCCGTCCATTAACAGGGAACCGTTACACACCTCAACACCGACAAACGACACCACTTACCCAAAACGCTTTTACACTTCCACGCATATGTACTTAAAAGAGCCCGGCATGCATAAAACCTTTCAGCCCCTTTATGCCGGGCCCTTTCAAGTCATCCGCACAACACCGACCACCGCGACCCTGCTAATGGACGGGAAACCCCACACCGTCCCTTTCGCCCGCTGCAAGCCCGCCCCTGTTCTCCCTCAACCTACATCCACTATCAGTCTCCCGCCGTCTGTTTGCAATGCAACACCTCTCTCCTCCGAATCTGTCTCCCCCGTCGCCGTTTCCGGATTTCGATTCGGATCCGGAAATGGCGGCGATACTCCGGGACGTGTACGTCCCGGACCCGCTCTCCCCCCTACCCCCTTCGCCCGGACCTACTGCATCGCTTCAGTTTTTCCCGCGAAGGATTTCCGGACTTCCTCCCCGGCCCCGGCGGTGGAAGTACCCCCAGTGGCGCATACTGCGCGAATTTCGCGCAGCAAAAGCCACCGGGGTACATCCCCCCTACGTCCCGTCCGACCCCCTTATCGATCCACTCCTCCACCAACTTCAGTTAACCCTGCTTATGCCACCCCCACCACCCCTTCCAAACATCAAAACCCCCGTCCTCAACGAACCCCCGCCCCCCAAATTTCAACAACCCCCACCCCCCAAATTTCAACAACCCCCGCCCCCCAAATTTCAGCCCCCTCTCACTCCCCCGTTTTTCTCCATTTTCGACCCCCCAATTTTAAATTCAACCCCACAACCACCCCAGCCCACCAAACCTACAACACCCCCTCTTCCCCCACCGCCGCCGGGGATATCCGTAATAGCCTCCGCCGGGACGAAAAGGTCCGGGCGCCGCAACAGACGACGGGAGCGTCCCTCGCCCCGCGTCCCGGCGGCCAAGTCCCCTGCCCCGCTCTGAGAAATCACGGCGGGGCCTTGAGATTTCGGGACAGTGTTTGTGTTCCATTATCCCACAGACACTGTACCGAACCTCACAGCCCCGCCGTGGCCACTTCGTCGCAGCGGGCATCATCAACACCCATCCACACACTACACCCACCTTTTCACAGCACACACACACTCAACACACTAAACCACACACAACCCACACCCAGGGAACGGCGGATCTCGCAACCCCGCTCAATTTTGTCTCCCCTGACACCATACCAAAAACTTGTAAATACCTAGTGTAAATACCTAACATACTATCCTCATCATCATCGAACTCACCACCTTGTAAATATTGTCACCTCATCAAATTGTTCATCACACCCTCTTTGTACATATGTTTCCCACCATCGTCTTACATCTACTTACATCTACTTATGTCTTACACCTACTTATGTCTTACATCTACTTACATCTACTTACATCTACTTAGCTACTTAAGTCTCCTTATGCCTACGTTTGTCTACTTATGTCAACTTATGCCTACTTATGCTACTACTTGTATGTCACCCTAGCTTTAAGACACCTCCAATCACTCTTCTGCCTTCAGCACTACCATTGTTTGTTTCAGCCTTCAGCTCCTGTATCCTTGCGCCTTCAGCTCCCCTTTTTGTTTCCGCAGCCCTCAGCCACTGTCAACTTGAGCCTTCAGCTACCTCAATCATTGGTTCGAACTGGGGGGACCTCTGTCGTGAGTCCCTCCCGGGAACACTCCACTACAACCTTAAAGCTCTCACCAATATTCCGATGTAGAAATTACCTTCCGTCAATAAACATCTGAGTGGGGAGACAGGCGACAGAATCCGGGGGACACAACCTGGTGCCCCACTACCAGCTCCCAGCAGGGAGCTGGAGGGAGAGGACTTCAAGTCCTATATAATCCCGGATCCTGGAGCTTTAGCTTCATTCGACACTTCCTCTAACCAGCTCTCTCTTCTCTCTCTACCTTCCTCCTCCCAGATGCCTGGTGGTATCCGCCGCTCTGGGAATTCACCTCCTACCTTCTCCTCTTGTCTACATCGGTGGATTACCGCCGCCTAGACAAGCACCTTCCTTCCTTCACCCACATCGGTGGATTACCGCCGCCTGGGTGAATTTCCTTCCTCTCGCCTACATCGGTGGATTACCGCCGCCTAGACGAGATTCCTCCCTTCACTCACATCGGTGGATTACCGCCGCCTGGGTGAATTTCCTTCCTCTCACCTACATCGGTGGATTACCGCCGCCTAGGTGAAATTCCCCTCGCTCTCATCTATTCACTCCTTCACGCCACCGTGATGATAAATTTAAATTCATCACAGTACTGGCCGACGGGTCATTGTTTTGTTGTGTTTTAGTTTACTATGTTTTTGTAACACATGAATTCGGTGGCTAAGTTACAGCAGAAATTGTCGACGTTTTCATACGACGATAGAATGTTGAAAAAGAGAAGCTTTACTGAATATCACTCAATCAGTAAATAAGAGAAGGGTGTTGTTTTCCTTGGGGTATTTTGAAGACAAATCTGTTGGTTTTGCGTTCTGGTTTGGTGCCCCACCGTTTTCAGAGCCCACGCACTGCTACTGTTGACAACTATTATTACAATGGCGACGAGGATGAGATTTATAATTGCTAGGATGAATGGAATATTTCCTGAAGTCGTGCAAGTCGTACCAGGAGAACCGCACATGGTCCACCTGAACTGCAAATTTAATAAAATTGACTATCCTTCCCAATGGCAGGTAACAATTGACCCCGCGATTCCCAACCGATTCACTCTCGTAACGTGTTCTCGTAACCAAATCGCGGTTTGAGGTTAGGTGAAGTTACGCGACGTACATCGCTGCATAGGTTGTGCCAAATTACTCCGACTTACTCGAACATGCAACTTCGGAGCTTTTTGTCCTGGCGAATGGAAAAAAAAGGAACTGCTCCAATGAAGGCGAACGGATCTTGCGGTTCGACTCGTTCCAACGCCCGCGTCGAGTTGATGAGTTGTGGTAGATGGAGAGGGGTGGGGGGGGGGGGGAGGGCATAAAAGTGAAAAAATCGACTCCGCCGCCAAAGTAAAAAAACTAACGACACCAACAGAGGAACCTCATCCAGGCGGCTTTTTTGGGAGGGCCCTTGAAAATCGGTAAAGTCAAAAAATCAAAAAGAAAACCAGGGGCCCATTCCTAAAGACTCTTCAACTTTTCACTTTGCAAGTCTTCATTTGTGCTCTCCACTTTGCGATTTATGAAAAGTAGGAGAATTTTCTGTTCCTAAAGACTTCGCGCACCCACTCTGCAGTTCTACCCGAAACGAAGAGTGTTCTGTAGAGTAACCTTCGTTTTGTGGAGCAACCTCCACTAACTGTTACGGTTTATCATTGGATGTTCCGATTATTCCGAATCCGATTTCATCAAGTATTCCGTCCTTCTGTAAGTTAACTTACTTGGGATTTGGTTTCGCCTAACCAAGAAACGACTCCCTGAAAGTTGTGCCGCTGACGACGAAATTAATTCGCGCTCGATGAATGCGGCCGACGGAGGGTCGAACATGTTCAACATCCTCTGATGAGAAGTATCAGAAAATTTCCATTAAAAACAATGAGGTATTTTATCCACTAACAACAACAACCTGTCACTTCCTAACCTCTCCTTCCTCCCAAATGTAGAGTATTTTGATGGCCTTAGTGGAGCTGACTTGGGTGCTATTATATATGATTGTCCTCATACTAATCGGACCACAGTTAGACCTAATCGAGAGACCGATTTCTCTTCTTTTTATTGATACTACCAAACACTGTATTTAACGAAGAACTAAAACATAAAAACCAATTTGAAATGTATGTCATTCTACCGCAGAGTCATTTGGGACTCTGCAAAAATGTTGTAAAATCTTCGCTTGCAACGCAGACTCTTCGTTTTGCACTTTGCGAAAGATAACCTTTAGGAACAGAACTGTTCAAAACAGGGTAAAACTCTGCAGTTCTACACTTTGCATTTCACGGTTCCTCTTCATATCAAGAGCGTTCTTTAGGAACGGAAATTCATTCGCAAAGTGCAGAGTGTGGATTTGAAGAGTGCAGAGTGAAGAGTGAAAGACTTTAGGAATGGGCCCCAGTTGTTGAGTTAATATGGGAATCTTAACTTGCTAACAGTACGAACAGCAGGCTATACTGTTACAGCTGATGCACTAGTTGAAATAACGACGTTCTCACCGTTGCCAAGTATCTACCAACTAAGCTGTGACGAATTTCGGATGTAATGCTTGTTGTACATTTTTGATCAAGCATTTGGATCAAGTAGTTTTGCAACAAGTGAAGCGCTTTTTACCTAGTTTTACAAATTCGAGAAAGCCACTGTGTCCATAACGAGAAAACTTTTTAGGTGAGGAGTCACTGCTATCGCAGCTACTTTGTGCAGGGGTAAGGATGTCCCATTGAGCAGTGAAAGTGGTCCAGCACAATGGAGGCAGTAAGCATCAAAGAGGGGGATCAGATAGGGTTGCGTCATCTCAACAGAATAAGAAACGCTGATAAAACTGAGTTCCGAAGTCCTGAAGTGAACCGTAGGGATTGGATGACCAAGTGGCGGCTTTGCGCATTAGTGGTCAACTAAATTAAAAACACGGCAGCAACTTCCTCATCGTTTATCGTTTAGCTCAAAGTATAACAGGCCACTAGACAGGTATATTAGGACTATGGCACTTGATGCACATTTTTTTTACATAACAGTTTCGGCTGCACATCCATAAATTCTGCACAGCTGCCTGTAAAAACGCTAAGGCTATCTGTATCGCCACGCTTCACCAAGGAGATGTTTCAGCTGAACGTCCTCAGCATAAGTACAACATGATGCGACAGAATATTTCCTCAATGCGAGGGACAGAAATATTGGCTGTTCACTTATTGTTTCTTTCATGTGCAATATTTTAATTAGCTATTTTTGATGAATGATCTTTTATTATAGATAGTGCCACTTAATTGTCTTGATTCACCTGTTGATACTACTTTTAGTGTTATTATGCAAATTTATGGTAATTTCAGACCATTTCTCAGGTGTGTGACTCATAAAAAAGTATTTTGGGAGCTGAACCTTCGTTACAACCTCAGTTCTTCACTCTTCGGTCAAAATCAACTTCATATTCGGTCTTCTCGCCCTAAAACACATGGAAAACGATAACTCACGCTCATGTTCACTAAAATCTTGAAAAATCCTATTTCTACACATATTTTTTCCCCGTAACACCCCTGGGTGTTTTCCGATCGGGCTGCCGAGCTTCGGAGCACAACTAGGACAAACTGTGTGCGGAAGAACGACGATTTTAGACCAAAATTTATCGTAAATTTAAGGCTGCAACTTCGTTAGAACCTCAATCTTCCATTCTTTTGTCAAAATCGACTTCTTCATATTTGGTCGCATCGCCATAAAAAACGTGGAAAACGATACCTACGATACAATCTCACGTTACTAAAACACCAAAAAATCCTGTTTCTACACCCATTTTTCACCCATATAACGCCCTTGGGTATATTCCGAGTTTTGGGGCACAGCTAGGGCCCAAATGAAGCCTGCGTGCAAAAAACGACTTTTTTAGACCGAAAATAAAGGCTGATAAATGGATGATATTGCGCACGGACATCGCAGTTATACACCTTGAAACGTAAAAGAAAATTTTTTGAGGGGTAGTCATAAAATTTTTTTGCTGAGCGAATACACAGGCGTATTATTCACAGAATAATAAACCAAAATCGCAAAAAGTGGCGCTTACGATATTCTTCCTTTCAGAGGACGATGTGACTCACTGCGGCTGCGTTGGAAGCTACGAGGTACCCGCTAAGGGGTAACGCGAACCGCAGGTCGAATAAATTGAGACGACCATCTGCGTTAACAAGACGCGCGAAATTACCCATCTCAATGAAATCAGGAGTCAATACGATCAGGCCTTGTTCGCGGATGTCGGGCCGCAGCCCCAGGAGATCCGAAACAATGAGGACGGCCTCATCGTAGTGTAACTAACTCAGACCCGTTTTTCTATAGGACAAAAGATGATGGTTCTAGGAACACTAACCGTCCTGTCTCGCCGGGTCCTGGCTGATGCATCTACGCCCGGGCGACCGACTTGTGGAGGATATTCACCCGAGATCAGAAGGGATATTCACACTAAACTCTCGGTAACAGCTACTGCGATACACCGAAATAAGTTTCAGCAGAGGATGCTATCCAATGTTCGTAGAAAACGCTCTTTTCCAATATTTAACAATTTTTGATTTTTGGTACTTTTGTGAAGCAATTTACCATATTTTACACAAGCAGCCGTACTTGGACAACATTTTCCAAACTGGTTTTTTAAAATTTGAAAATATATTTCATGAAAAGTTTTTTTAAATTATTTATTTATTTATGTTACAACCGTATAACTACATCTAGCAACTTTTCTTTAATACTTCGAAGCGTTTTGTGGTCTATAGATCACTACACATCACACCACACTTTCTTAAAAGAGTCATGACAATGTCCATCGGTTTGGTCCTCCAGTCTCAACCGTCCTCAACCGCCTCAATCTTCAGGACACGATGAACATCAGCCCTTTGTATGTACCAGGGTACATCGACAATGCACCGAAGGACTTTTGAAACGTTTGTATGGGTTTCATATTACATTCCTTCGTGCAACCCAACCGACTTGTGGAGGATATTCACCCGAGATCAGAAGGGATATTCACACTAAACTCTCGGTAACAGCTACTGCGATGCACCGAAATTAAGTTTCAGCAGAGGATGCTCTCCAGCGGTCGCAGAAAGCGCTCTTTTCCAATATTTAACAATTTTTGATTTTTTGTATTTTTGTGAAGCAATTTACCACATTTTACACAAGCAGCCGTATTTGGACACATTTTCCAAACTGGTTTTTTAAATTTTGAAAATATACTTTTCCTTGAAATATATGTATTTTGAATATATTTGATATTAGTGCTTTAAACACAAATATCTCAACAAAATGAAACACTCACGATTAGTAGGGTAAATAAGATGGGGTCCGGCATACCACCCGAAGGCCCCCCCCCCCCCCCCTTTCAAAGAAACCCCTACGATGAAATCGTGGAAACCCATATCAAAATATTTTTGAAAAAACGACAAAAATACATTAACAATAAATAGTTATTTTTGTTACTGACGATGGTTTGATCACCGAAATCGGTATAACAGTATAATATGTTTTGTGTATCAGTGGAAATAGACGACCTTCCAATAACTCGGTTTTAATTTTTGAAGTATGGAACACAAAAATCGCACATTTCGAATGAGCGGAGAAAAATCTTCAGGTAAAAAAAATGAAGAGGTACATCCCGTTTTTGGAACTTATCCTCTAATTGGAAACCCCTAACTACACGTGAAATTTCCTGGAAGCTCTAGGTCTCAAAAGAATTTGTAAAAAATAAAAATAATAATAATTTTATTTTTAAGGAAATTTGGATTCAGTTAAGGGAGTACCTACCAAATAAATATGGTACCACAGTGTCTCCAGCCTCCTCTTTAACGCGAAGACCCTCTGACCCGGACTGTGTACCATAACCAATAGGCAATGCCACTCCATCTTATCTGCGTACCAATATACTCAAAGGGTAAATGACCCTGCGCAAATGTGGTAAATGGCCAATGACTGCGATGGAAAAAATAAGATAACCAATGCAAGTAGGTACGTGTCACTAGAAACTCCCTCAATTCCTAACTGCAACACCATATAAAATCGGGTGTCAAATGTAGATAGGTTCAACAATTTTGCTCGAAAATTTGACCATTATCAGATTTTGATGAAATCAAAATAAGGGATCAAGCTGTCCATTTTTTGATTTTATCAACTTAATACTCTCTACATTTCAGTTTATTACGACTTTAATTACGTAGTACGTATTGTGTGTAATATTAGTTCACTACAACATTTTCTTGTAGTCATGCGTTTTTCAAGGTTTGCTTACCTACATACATACGTACATAGTGGTACACAGATACTCCTATGTACCCACACACATTCGCTCTCAACTATGTACTTAGAAGAGTGACAATTAAGCGTTTTTACTGACAAATTTCTGTTCAGGATGGTAAAAAAAGAGGAAGGTTTATAGGTAACCTGAAATAATTATGTATGTATCTGACTAATAATTCTTTAATGTAAACATAGTTTTGTAGGTAAGGACACACAAGTGCGAGACATAAGTGGAGTGTTTCGTTGTGAGAATACTAAGACACATTTTTTCCCTGGAAGTGGTGTTTTCAGTGAGATACTCCTTATCTAGAGGACCATCAGCTTGGGTTACGTGAATAAGCGTCGGATAAGTCTAGAATAAGGGAACAATTTTAAATCACCTCACGTACCCACAGTAGGGAAAGGTATTTTTCACGGTGCATGATCCCACAGAAATGTTTTCAGGCGACAAACGTGGTTCACGGAACGAGTCTGTCACCTCTGCAGGATGTGCGAGAAAGTTTCGTTTCAGAAGCCCAATGCCTTTATGGTTGTAGTGCAATGGAAGTCAGCCTTTTTTTCAATTTTCAGGCCTGACACGCACTTTCACTATTCGCTCGCTCATAGATCACTACGAGATGATTCGCAAGACAGCGGTCCCTGTGACAGGGGAGGTAACAATAGGGCGCCTGGAAGCTTACACATCCGTACGTGATGCTCCCTTTGGAAGATTATATTGATAAGGAGCCTCTACACGGAGAAGGTATGGAGAGGCCGACCTGTGGCACGCAGGAGGATTGACGGAGGAAAGAGAGGCAGTCAGTTATTGAACAGGATATCTGCCATCGTTGCCCGTCCATCATGGGAGGTAAGTTCTGACTGCATTCGACAAGACAGGAAATTCAGGTTTCATAACGAAATACACTGCCAAAGACATGGCACAAAAGCATGTCACCATTAAATTTTCGTACATAAAGATTCAGATTAATTAACGGAATTGTTTAACTGTTATTTAATAATAAGGGTACCTAATTCGAAGTGAGTATTCATGCTTTAAGATAAAGTAATTAATCCACGTATAGAACTGAGAACTCATAGAGTCCCTATCAAATTTCAACTTCCTAGGGTGAACAGGAGAGAATTTATTCAGCACATCAGCTGAGCAGGGTGCGGAGCCCGTCGTTTCATTCGTCAACGCAGAGGCCCTTCAGGGTTTATAGTTCTATGGTCTGGAATGCTCGACGTTTGGAATGTAAGCGGTGCCAGTGCCACGTGCCTCTGCCACCGCTGATTCAATCATGACGAATGTCATATGGGACCTCAATGGACCTCACCCGCATCATCCCTGAAAATCTGACCAAAATCAGTTCTAAATTGATGGAGTTATGACCGTAACAAGAAAATCTCGTAAGCGCCTGCGCAGAGGCTACCGTTGATTCGATCACGATGAAACTGATAGGGGACCATCTAGCGCTAAACCCACACAGTTCCTGAAAATTTGATTGAAATCGGATCAAAATTGTGGAAGTTATGGCTGTGGCAAGGAGATGTGGACAGACAGACGGACAGGCAGACACGAAACCAAATTTGTTCAGGAGGCCCTGAAACGCAAAACGCAAGTGGAAATTTTGATTTTGGAGCAAAAAAAATTTTCATTTCGAAAGTGAAAACAAAGCTTCCGCTACCTTGCAGACTCGGAAGCAAAACTAACAAGGGAAATCAGTGTCTCTACATAAACCTTACAAGGTCTGTTTCTTTCAAACTGCAATACGTTCTTAAATTTGCATCAGCAGCATTGGTTCGACAATTCTGAAAACCCACACAACTCATCTGCATCTGGCATCCATTGACTGTAAACTGAACTCTATTGACTTTCCATTGAAATCTACCCAATCGTTGGTTTGAGGAAGCACCAAAATTTATTTCAAAGTAATAAATAAAATGGCCAAATTTTTAACGAAACGAACAATCAATATACAGTAGAAGTCGCTTAGTAGAAAGGTAGTTGAAGGAATAAGTCGGACACAAGTAGAGAAACAGTCAGGTCCCGATCGGCTGTATGTAAACACACAGGGAATTGACCTGTTATAGCGATCAAATTATTATTATTATAGCGTTTATAGTGATCAGTTTTTGAGTTTTGGGGTGTCGGACGTCGACAAAATAGGTTGAAGTGGCTGAAATTTCCGAAAATTGGTATATATTCACCAAAAGTGGTATTGAATGGTGACCCAAATCAGAAGATAAATTTATCGGTTTCAATAAAAATGTCCTCAAAAAATAATTTAAAAAAGTAGGTCACTTTTGGGGGTCAAAATTCGCCAATATCGGTAAAAATGACTAAAATCACCACGAACTTTTTATATCGCTTATAGAGCCTCTTATATAGATCGGTCGTTTACAAAAGTGTAGGGGAAGATGGGGTAAGATGACGAAGCTAAGCTTCTGCGATTTTTCCTGGCCTCAATAAATGGAATAAAGAGCTGAAATTTGTGTGAGAACTTCTTCCAATCCTTCTTAGAATATTCTAATTTTTTCAGTCGCCCAATTCCACATTCAAGGGCTGAAAACAGATTTTTTCCACACAAAAAAAGTCATTTTCTTCATGTTGCCCCAACCTTGGGGTAAGATGACGAATGGGTTGGGGTAAGATGACGAACAAAATATCAAAACACAAAAACTCCATGTTCAAGCTTTATCCAAACAAGAGTCCCACCTTTATTCATCTCCTAAACTCCCCATTGCAAACATGTACATGTTTGAACCAGACAACAAGTAACACAGGGACATAACTTTATGAATAGTTTAATGCTCATCAGCCATATTAAGTTAAAAATACCAAACTTTATTGAATAGTTTAATATGCTCAAGTTATCGATCGAGGTAGGTAGTTACTCATACTTAATGGTATGAAAAAAAGAATAAAACAGAACTTAATGTTCAAAACAGCATGCGGGGCAAGATGGCGAATTGAAAAGTCATTTGTCATCTTGCCCCAGTCATCTTTCGTCAACTTGTCCCATGCCACCATCATTATGAAACCCTTGTAAGATTTTATCAAATACCTCCGTAAAAACGCTTAAAATCCCTGCACAACGGTTTATTATTTTGTACAGAATACCCTTCTGTTACAGATCAGAGCTCTCTGTATAGATAACCCGTCTATATAATATAATATGTACTACTCTGTACGTATTATGTGAATCGCAGACCCTCCGTAGGTTAGTACCTAACCCCGTACTCGTTACTAGGTACCTACCTAAATCACGAGTTAAATGATGCTAAAATAATACAGCCGATGACAAGCAGTAACTAAAACGGCAAAAAGAAACGCAAATAACGAAGTTCTAAAGGAAGATTGTTGATGTGGAGTGAAATAGATGCTCCTTCTGCGTAGATCACTGTTTTCTGTGGTCAGTACCTATAATGAACCGTTGAACTTGCCCATCAATTCAAGGTTGTTCAAGTTGCAAAAGTTCGATCAACAAAATCCAGCCCCTTCTTGGTAGATGAACCGCTGTGTAATAATTTACCACTGTGTAATAATTTGCCGTTGTGTAATCATTTTTTACCGTTGCGTAATAATTTACCATTGTGTAATAATTTACCCATCAATAACACTTCAACGTTTGTTCAAGTTTCACAAGTACCTACCAACAAAATCCAATAGCCCATCACGTATCAAATAAAATAATAGCAGAACAACCAACTCGACTTAATACAGCCATCCTTGATTATAATCAGGTGCTCCCTAGTGATGATATCCGGGCCGAATTGATACCGTTTGATTCACGATCGTGTTGACGTAGCTTTTTGGAGCACACGAACGGCTGGACGTACAATGCTCCGGGTGGTCTCAAACAACTGTTTAGCTCAAGACAAATTTAATAACGTAAAAAAAACCATACCCTTCTATCGAATGTTTTCGAGATACGGCGTTCTGAAAATTTCAACCCCTATTTTGAACCCCTTAGAGATGACTCACAGTAACGCCGAGCTTCGAGGACCAACTAGACCCCGAACAGAACCTATAACCCGAATTTCATCAATCTTTTTTCATGGTAACTAAGAACAGTAGCCGGTACGGCGGACAGACAGAAACATTTTATTGCAGTTTTGGATTCTACATACCTTGAAACTTGAACCATCAAATTTTGAGGGGGGTTAGAATTTTTTTTTCATGCTCGATTCCAATGGTTCATTATTGAAAATAAACCAAAATACACTGCCAAGGTGATGGCACAGGAACTTCCTCGTCACAATCAGAGTGACCCATTATAAAATAGAACAGACTCGGAAGCAAAATAACATAACATAACATTACATTACATTACATTACATAATATTACATAACATTACATAACGTTAAATATACATATTACATAACATAACATTACATAACATTACATGAAATATACATATTATACATAACATGACTTCCATAATACATTACGTCCATTATACATAACTAGCCTGACCGCTCGCTTCGCTCGCTATCCGAGATTCGCTGTACGCAGTATCGTGGAACCAACAAACGACGGAAAAATCCCATACCCTACCGGGTATTTGTGCCCAATTTTATCAAAATCCGTCAAGCCATTCAGGAGTTGACCATGGTCGACCATAGTTCCGCTATGGTCAGGGAATTAAAAATGCGACGTTGCACAACTTGGGAGCCTACTGGATATTCGTGCCAAATTTGGTCGATATCCGTTGAGCAATTCGGGATTCGACCATGGTCGACCATAGTTCCGCTATGGTCAGGGAATTAAAAATGCGACGTTGCACAACTTGGGAGCCTACTGGATATTCGTGCCAAATTTGGTCGATATCCGTCGAGCCGTTTGGCCGTGCATAGAAGGACAGACAGACAGACAGAGCGCATGCGCAGGGCGAACCGCTGGCTCTATCATGTTGAAATTTATATGGGACCTCAATGGGCCCTACCCGCTTAATCCCTGAGAATTACATTGAAATTGGGTGAAATCTTTGGTTACTACGGCTGTAACAAGGAAATTGAATCTATTTCACGCCAGCGCATGCGCAGAGCGCACCGAGGGTCCGATCATGCTGAAATTCATACTGGAACTCACTAGGCCTTGTCCAAACAACCCTTGAAAATTTGAGCGAAATTGAATCAAAATTGTGAAAGTTATGCGTGTTTGTTGAATTTAACGTTAGCGCATGCGCAGGGCGTACCGCTGGATCAATCATGTTGAAATTTGTATGGGACCTCAAGGGGCCTTATCCGCACCATCCCTCAAAATTTGAGCTGAATCAATTCAAAATCGTGGAAGTTATGGCTGTAACAAGGAAATGCGGACAGACTCACAGACTCACAGATTCACAGACTCACAGACACACAGACCGACAGACACGGAACCAAATTTGTTCAGTAGGCTTTGAAACGCAAAATGCAAGTGGAAATTTTGATTTCTGAAGACAAAAATTTTTTGGCTCACGAAAGTGAACACAAGGCTTCCGCTGCTTCGCAGACTCGGAAGCAAAATGGATTTTGTATGAAACGGTAGGTTTCGAGTTGTAATTTCGGAATATTTGAGTGAGGAAGACGAAGAACTCACCGCAGAATGGTGAATCCTTAGGATTTGAGGGCCGACATTACAAAGACTTTCATTAAAAACACATTCGGACTAGCAGCTCCTCAGACAGTGTGCGGAAGCTAATTTCTTGCAGTGAATGTCAAGGGCAGCCAGCAGAGGACTCTGAATGAATAGTGATTTTTATTGGCTTTTCACAGAAGTATACAGCCATATACATAAAGATGCGCCTTAAGGCGCGCGCTTTTACAAAACTATGAACAGAGTTTGAGATCATTTCTTATAAACTATTACATAGAATACAATAAAATACAATACAATACAATGTAATATTATAATTAAATTTTGAGATTTATGCTATTGTCGTCTACAATTTTTTGACGGTACAAGCTACTATTAAGGGGGTATTGCATCTAGGGGCTGAGAACGTCAAAACGACGACGAAGATGAATGGTTAGAACGAATTCTATTTATGCTACATATTGCTTTTCGAGGTAAATCAAAATCGTGGAACCAAGGTTTTTTTGGATCACAATAAAATTTTTTGAAATAAAAAGATCCTTTTTCTTGACCTATTGATACCGAATAAACATTATTCTCCTCATAACATTTTTTCTTAACATTGAAAAACAAATCTGAAACTGGTATTGGATCGTTTAGCAAGACCCCGCTTTTCGCAGCTAATTTTGCGTTCTCATCTACCTTTTCATTCCCTCCTAAACCAATGTGGGCAGGAGTCCAGACTAGTTTAATACTTATATTAGATTCACAAGCTAAGGCATTTTAGCGAATTTTCAAAGAAAATGAAGCTATTGCAATGGCTTCGAAATTTAAATAATATAAATTTTTGGAAATTTTCTTCATAGAAATCCGTTTCAGACCATTCTAAAACGATTCCTGATCTCGATAGAATTGAGATAAACAGCTCAAATTTGCACAAAAAATCTATCTTGGCAATCTAAAGGCTAAGTTCGAAGATGGGCGAAATTGGCCTACTCTAAGGAGGGTTTTGGCGCATTTAAAGTGCGCAAAAATTACCCAAAAATCCCCAAAATGTTATTTTCCAACAAGTGACCCCTCATTTTAAAGGTTTTTGCACGCTGAACACGATGGTGGAATCGGATTTTAGATATCTTGATCCGTTCTCAAATTAGAGCATTTAAAGTGCGCAAAAATTACCCAAAAATCCCCAAAATGTTATTTTCTAACAAGTGACCCCTCATTTTAAAGGTTTTTGCACGCTGAACACGATGGTGAAATCGGATTTTAGATATCTAAATCCGTTCTTAAATTAGAGCATTTAAAGTGCGCAAAAATTACCCAAAACTAGGATAATCTTTAAACTCTTACCCCCCCCCCCCCCCCACCCCCTTAGAGTGGTCAGATGTGACAACCCGTAGTGGTCAGATTGAAAAAGGTTGTCACATAGAAAACCAAATTTTAGACCGAAGTTTTCCTTTATTCAAAATCATAGCCATTAATTCGAATATTTCTATGAAAATTCGCTCATTAAGTCATGCTGCATGACTGGTTTTTTGTCGAAGATCATTAATTAATGGACAACTCTTACCACTAGATACATTAAGCAGAGGACTCTGATGCTATATTGCAGATGCTGCTACCTGTGAGCGACTAGGAGAAATACTGAATTCGTCATCTTACCCCCACCTTCCCCTATTTAGTTCCCGTTTCTCCCAATTCTACATAATAAATACATTTTTTTTTAAACCCTCTACGTATCCACCACTACGTAACCAACCTAGTCATCGCCAGATGGGATCACACCTGCCGAATCTTTCATCGACCTCCAGTATAATGAAAGCCGGAGGACAAGCAAATCTAACTTGATTGACTAATTAATTTTATCTACCCCCATTATGTCCAGCATCCGTTAGTGATATCAGATCAGAGATTCGAATTACAAGGAAATAACTGTTTGCTCTTACGAAATACTCATCGAAAGCGGTAGACCTTGAAAAATAACAAGTTGTATTATACCTCCAGAAATCATCTTCTGCCCTATTCTCGATTTACAACCACAATGGCCTGTCATTTCATAATTTCAGTTTCCTATACCTGAGAAATTCATGCGTTTCTTCTTAAAAATCTACTTAAGTAATAATTAATACAGTTATTAGATTAGGGCACATTAGGACAAATATTAGCCTACCTTCAAAGTAATAATTAATACAGCTATTAAATTAGGGCACAGGAACAGTTTGCGGGAAGGCAGAAAATGATAAACCGTTATGGAAGAATTTGCAGCATCTTTACGGTACTTCATTTATCGAAAAAACCTCCGAGAGCGTTAGAACGCTTTTTTATTTATTTTCTTATTACACGCACATAATCTGTAGGTAATAATAATAGGTATACAGACTCATACAAACTGTATTTAAATTCTACATTCGATTCAGGTTAGTGATGCCAAACCATCGATAGTATCAACTACCTATTTATCGGAAACCAAAAAACTTATTTGTCAGCCTAATATAACTACCTGATAACCTATTCAATTAATACCTAATGTTAAATTAATACTTGAACAGTTGACTGCTGTGGTTCAGTGTCATGAAATGATAAAAATCCGGTAACTACTGATATATATCCGTAGTTTTTTTCCCCAATGATATCGAACTATCGACAGTTTGACATCACTAATTCAGGTTAGACTCTAACCAAGGGGTATAGTACTCTTTCTAGTCGCCTTGGAGTCTAAGCAAACCCAGGGCCAAGTAGGTACAGTTGCCTTGCAGTACTTGATTATACAGCTACTTAGCGATCCAAATACGAGTAGGTTATTAGGTACTTAGTTTTTGCATGCGTTGCAACCTAAAGATTAACTTAAACATGGTTGACATTGATTTCAACTGCGTTTTGAAGTTCGGGATTCATTCAGGTTCGCCTAAAATTGACAGCAAAAGGTAAGTGTGAAAACTTAGTAAAATTCTACGTAGGTAGGTTTTTCAACACCTACCCATTGCCACAGCTTCTTATCCTGAAATAATGTATGAAAGGCGCTGACGCATGAAACGGGATATAATCCAGGGTAACCACCCGGGCAGAACCGTCTGTACCAACATACTTACTGTCGTGAGCGGGTGTGTCGTGCTCACGACGTGGAGGGTGAGATTTGGATGAAGGTGGATGAGGAAGGATGTGCTCCGCAGGAGCCTTTTCACTAACGCCCCGCGGTTTTCACCACAGCAGGTACTGGAGGAGAGGAAGGTGTCCCGCGGTGTTCACCACAGCAGACACCGGGAAGATGGAAGCTAACACCCCGCGGTTTTCACCACAGCAGATGATAGAGGAGAAGGAGGCGTCCCGCGGTTTTCACAACAGCAGATGCCTGGAAAGTGGTGGCTGGCACCCCATGGTTTTCACCAAAGCAGGTGCCAGTGGAGAAGGAGATATCCCGCGGTTTTCACCACAGCAGATACAAGTCGGTCGGTCGAATCGTCGAATGAAGAGCTGGACCAGAAGGGCTGTTTATATAAGGACTTTTCCACCCGTCCTCCGTCCACAATCGTCCGTTATGACCGTTGAGGAGCGATGGCGGTTGATGGAAAAATGCCTTCGGTTACCTTCCCCTTGGCGCTGCCCATCTTAACGTTCCCGTCGTTTATTTGGTTACATCTTATAAGCCCATCTTAAATCTAACAATATTATAAGATCGGTTAATGTGAGGGGAATCACGACACTTATGACACAATGCCAGAAACACAAATCCAAATACCCATTGCAACACCTATCTTTGTTTACTATATAAACATTGCACATTAAATTTGCATTGCTCTTCGTTAGCTTACATCTTTCAATAGCTACAGCCACACTGCAAAACCCCGTAAGGACAGTTTTTTTGCCAAAATAAGGATTTGACTTGTTTTTGTTAATGATGGCCCTGCGCACATTCTAGTGCCACTAAAATCGGCCAAAGATGCTTCATAACTTCTCTATGACGATTTGTAATAACCTGTAAGTTAGGAACATCCAAATCACCAAGCAAAACCCCTTAAGTTGCTATGACGCTGATGGGAAGGCTTGTCGTCCTCAGAAAAACGATTTCCCTTCTTACATGTAGCATTGTTTTAAAATTCTTATCATCAAAACCATTCTTGATGCGTTGAGAAATTGAATTGATCAACTTTTTGGTTTATTATTATCTGAATAATACACCTATGTAATCGCTCAGCAAAAAATTTTTATAACCCCCCCTCAAACTTTTTTCTTTTCCGTTTCAAGGTGCGTAGATTCAAAAAATGCAATGTCCGTCCGCCGTACGCCGTCCGCCGTATCACGTGTACAGGCTTCATTTTCGGTCTAAAAAAGTCGTTCTTTCGCACACATGCTCTATTTGGGCCCTAGTTGTGTCCCGAAACTTTTCAGCCCGATCGGAATATACCCAGGGGTGTTGTGAGTGAAAATGTGTGTAAAAATAGGTACTTTTTGCGTTTTAGCAACATGTTGGTAACATGAGCTTTTGAGGTATCGTTTTCCATGTTTTTGGGGACGAGAAGATCGAATATGAGGTCGATTTTGGCCAAGGAGTGGAAAATTGAGGTTGTACCAGATGTTCAGCTCCCAAAATTGATTTTTTATGAGGCAAAAACCTGCGAAATCGTCTGAAATCACCATCAATTTGTAGAATAGCACTAGGAAAAGTTTCAACACGTAGATCAAGACGATTAAGTGGCACTACCAATGATCATGGTTAATTTGAAAAAAAAGAAAAAAAAGATCGTACCTACCTAATTTGTGTTTTGGGGGCCAAAATTTGTGGAAACCATCAGAAACAGCTATTTCAATTATTTCACATGAAACAAACAATAAATGTAGGTACAGCCAACATTTCTGTAGAATAATAAACCCCATGTGACAAGGACTTTGCAGCGTTTTATCATGTAACTTTAATTTGGGAGTGGGTGTAATTCAGAAAACAGTTGGGCTGTTGGGAGAGGTTGAATGACGATAACATACAGGATTTTACACCCACATGGCATATTTATGCAGTTTTTTCCGTCTCCTGAAAACTTTAGATTTTGAACTTACAGGCATTTGCAATGTGGCTGTCGGCAGTTCTTTAAAACGGACTGACGAAAATCCAGCATCACCAAGTTCTCTGTTACTCAACCACTTGGACACAATAATGACAAGTCACCCATTTTCACTTTCAGCTTCCAAAACACATGCAATCAAGACTGGAAAAAGACAACTTTCGGAACTGAAAATCGGACATCTATAAATGGGCTGGAAACTAGTTAGGCAAATCCTTCGCCACCCGCAGGCAAATTACACGGTAGAACGCCAGACCCCTGCAAACCCTGCAAACTGGTCCAAGGGAATTTTTTTTTTTGAAAGCTGATCAAACTGGAAGATTTCAAATCTCTTCGAACGCTCCTTGTAGAAAGCATAACACTCGTCTCGTTCATTTTTTCGAAAGGGAAAGTTATATACAAGTGACGACTTGAGGAAAAACTCCCCCGAAAAACTGGAAGATGAGTCTGAGAAATAACTGAGTTTGTACTCTCACGAAAGTGGCATGCGTTCCATCGCGGTTTCACTTGGATCATCTCAATTAAATATGTGAAATTAGAAGAGAAAAAAAACACATACATAACCACGCAAGAAAAAAAGTCTGCCAATTCGAGTAGGCACTATAGCTTCCTCACTTGAATCACATGAACGTATAGAATAGTTGGGTATAATTTTGATACGGGACCATCTGCGGTCCAACCCACTTGTACCCTCAAAATTGCAGCTCTCTACGACTATTTGTCGCGTAGTTAGAAGCGTTACAAGGAAATGGTCAACAATTCATGTTCGCCCATGCGCAGACGAATGAAATTCCTATGGAACTATCAAAGAATTATTCTTGACCGACCCTCCAAATCCGATCTCATTTCAACAATATTTAAAGTAGTTACGGGTGTTTAAAGTATTTCACGTTTGCGCATGCGCAGACAGAACGATTTCCGTGATTTTGAAACGAGACCATTTGCAATCCAACCCGCGTGTACCCTCAAAAGTTCAGCTCTGCACGACTATTTTCGCGTAGTTAGAAGCGTTACAAGGAAAAGGTCAACATTTCATGTTCGTTCATGCGCAGACGAAAGTTACAGTACGATCCCAATGAAATTCATTTGGAACTATCAAAGTATTAATACTGATCGACCCTCTAAGTCTGAACTCATTTCAACGATATTTAGGGTAGTTATGAGCTTTTCATGTATTTTACGTTTGCGAATGCGCAGCCGGAAGTTACCTTACTTTTTCAATGATTTTGGTATGGGACCGTCTGTGACCCAACCCGCACCTACCCTCCAAATTTCAGCCCATTTTGACCATTATTTCGGGTAGTTATGGGCGTTACAAGGAATTGACCACAGACAGACAGGCACGGAACCAAAAATGTTCCTCGATGTCTGAAACGCAAAATGGAGATTTTCATTTTGGAGGACATACATTTTTTTACTCACTCAATCACGGTAGTGAGGAAGCAAAAATCAGTCAGGGAGCTCGTTCCGATATGTAGGTAGGTAGCTTACCTACTAATTTTATCAAGCTATTGCAATGTGCCAATTTTCGGAGTTATTCGATACAAAATTTATAAATACCTAATTTCTGTCCTCACTTGGCACTCCTGACGACATCTAACCTTGTTTACGAGATAGAAAAAACCCAAATTTCGCCAAAGAAAATAATATGAGTCTTTGTAATAACAAAAGAAACGATGATTTCGAAGATGGGAATTTTTGTATTTACAAAACCAAAATGGAGGAATTTGAGTTTTCGGTGGTCAAAAATCGAACGTAATCTTCCATAATAGCTAAGAGTCATCATCTCAGAAAAATCAACATGATCATGCTGCATGACATAATATTATTATTAAACTTTCAAGCTATCCATGGCTTTCCACAAGTTATTTTCATGCCATTACTGTGGTGGCCTGTCTTCTGCACCGCGGGTTCCTTTCTCCTCACCACAAAGAATCCTATATTTGCATTTCAGCTCCGGAGATACAATTTTTGCAGTTTCTTCGTCATCACTGATTTCTCGAACATACACCAAAATAAGCAGTACGGTTCCCATCTACTAACCCGAAAACTTCAAACGATAAAATCCGCGTAAGCTCAATGGACACGCCTCAAATACGGATGAATGGAGTAATGCAACGTAGCTGCATAACCGCACAATCCGTTATTATTTTTCTTCTTCGACAATCGATTCATGAATATTTAAAATTGCGTTCACTGAATCGTAATTACACTCAACACCTTTTTTCTCCATTCAAAACGCGCTCTCTGGCAACGTCCGTCGGAATAAAAGCGAAAAATCAAAATTTGAGGTTTATCACAAGTCAGTTTCCAATCCACGATGTAGGAAACTGTGTCACTGTGCCAGGAAGATTGCCATTAGTAAAGTGAGATCATCCGAAACGATATGGATGAATATTGCAGGTAATTTACCTTCGGAATCTGGGTCGGTCACTGATCGTATCTACTACTATTGAAGCTTTAAGATAGTGGTTTCTGAAGCGGGCGAGATAGGCTAGTCATTCCTCTCCTAGTACCCATTAAAACCAAAGAAGTCTTCAGGATGAATTGTGAAGGTTTCCCTGTTTCGAAATGGCGGATTTCTTTTGGATGCTGTATGGAAATGATTTCGATTTATGCAGGATAGGTTCACTAACCCTAAAAAAATTTGAAAAAATAAAATTATATGTAATAAAATTTTTTTAAAGGGTTTGTAAACAGTAATTCCTATAGTAACGACACCACCATGTTCAGCAGCAAAATTATTATTACTTTATGCCTTTACTGGAGATCTACAACCGCTCGCTCGTACAAAACCAACAAATACAATTTTATAACTACCGGACGTCAAAGAGGAAGTTATTAAAATGTTTAACAGGTAATAGGTGATTACTAAGAGGAAGGTAATCATTGCTATTAATAGGTAAATTAATAAGACATAATTAGTAATATGTTTAACTGTTGTTCCGCGAAGAGAAAAATTAATTTCTAAAAGGTCTTGACACTTTCAGGGTATAATTATATTCTAACATGATGCGGATCTCCTATTTTAAGATGCACGTGTAGATGCCTAGTACACACTGGTAGACCTTGTGCAGATTAACACTCCTGGTGATTTTGAAGTTTGTTGTGGATTTGCTGCGGTCTTCTGTGTAATCGAACAACAAGTGGACCGGAATGACCTTTGTCCAAGAGGTGAAAGCAAAACTAAGCGAACGTTCTGTGTTTTAGGGCAGACGGTTTGAAAACTTCGAGAGAATCGCTCAGCGCGCCAGAAAAAAAAATTGAGTAATTCGTCTGTAGAGAATGGAACGACTGTTGAGAACCGGATCAGGAAGGATGGGAATCCGACCTGGATACGTCCGTCCAGGTAGGCCTTTGAAATTGGAGCGAGCTTGCAGAGGTTTATCATAATATACCTTACCTATCCAATCCGGTTGGAGTTCCGGTTTGTTTGTATCGACACATGGAAAAATCCCTTCTCCCACGGTTCCAACAAGAAATAGTGTATCTAGGTAATTCAACAAATCTCCAGTAAAAATAATCAAGGATATATTCCTGTGTCCTGGGCAAGGAAATATCATAGAAGGGTGCGGCGCCAAAAAAAGTTATAGTGACGAAAAACTCACAACAGGGGCCCGTTCCTAAAGACTTTCTTCCTCTTCAAATCCACACTCAGCACTTCGCGAACGAATTTCCGTTCCTAAAGAACGCTCTTGATTTGAAGAGGAAGACAAAGTGCAGAATGCAAAGTGGAGAATTGCAGAGTTTTACCCTGTTTTGAACAGTTCCGTAACTAAAGGTTTTTCGCAAAGTGCAAAATGAAGAGTCTTACGTTTCAAATGAAGAGTTTACAACACTTTTGCAGAGTCACAAATCACTGCGATAGAACGACATGCTTTTCAAATCGGTTTTTAAGTATATTTCTTCGATAAATCAGTATTTGGTAGAGCCAATAAAAACAAGAGATAAAGAAAGATCGAAAGATTGAAATCTTTCGATTAGGTCTTGTCACGATTCCCCTCACAGTAACTACTCCAATAATACTGTTATAAGATTTAACAAAATAAACAACGGGAACGCTGAGCTGGGCAGCGCCCAGGGGAAAGTAGCCGAAGGGTTTTTCCCATCAACCGCCATCACTCCTCAACGGTCATAACGGCCGATTGTGGACGGGGGACGGGTAGAGAAGTACCTATACAAACAGCCCTTCTGGCCCAGCTCTTCATTCGACCAACCGACCCTCGACTTCTCTCTAGACCCTCTCTCTTTCGCCACTCCATGTGGTGAAAACCGTGGGGCATCCTCCTCTCTCCTGGTATCTGCTGTGGTGAAAACCGCAGGACGCCTCCTTCTCCTCTAACACCTGCTGTGGTGAAAACCACGGGACGTTAGCCTCCATCTTCCTGGTGTCTGCTGTGGTGAAAACCCTGGGACACCTTCCTCTCCTCTAGTACCTGCATTGGTGAAAACCGTGGGGAGCTAACCTTCCCTCCAGACTAACGCCTGTTGTGGTGAAAACCGCGGGGCGTAAGTGCAAAAGACTCCTACGGTGCACATCCTTCCTCATCCAACCTCTCACTCCATCTTTCATCCAACTCTCACCTGCCATGTCGTGAGCACCACACACCCACTCATGACAGGTCTAAAGGTAGACCAATTAGAGTGAGGGCAAGCACCTAAAATACCATCGAAGTTAGCTCGACTGAGGCATCCAAAATACTCAACATTTGGAAGGAAGGAAAGGTTGTTTTTTTGTGGATAAAAAGTGACTACCTACCTGATTTCAATGTACATAATTCATACTAATAATGGAAATTTTTCGATACTTCTCATCAAGGGTAACGACGAAGATAGTGAACATGCTCGCCCTTTCGTTGGCCGCATTCTTAAAAGATGAACCAAAGCCAATCGATGCTCCTCCTTTGTTTTCTACAATTTTTCTCTGTGAATTAAACCACTTAATTCGGGAAAATCGGACAGACGTTAATTTGATGGGAGACTGAAGAAAGAAAGAACTTGATGAAAGTTAAGAAAACGATAGGAAATAACAACGATAAACTGTAACAGTTATTGGAGGTTACTCCACAAAACGAAGGTTACTCTTCAGAACTCTGTTTCGAGTGAAACTGCAGGGTGGGAGAGCAAAGTCTTTAGGAACAGAAAGTTTTCCTACTTTTCATAATTTGCAAAGCGAAGAGCACAAATGAAGACTTGCAATGTGAAAAGTTAAAGAGTCTTAGGAATGGGCCCCAGATCACATCCTATGACGTCACCCGGTCTATAGAGGGGAAAACCTAACGTAATTAAAACTAGTTTCATAAAAGGCAGATGCGATTTTGTTGTAGTAAGCTGACTAAAAATTTAACAAATTTATATTTTGTATATTATCATATTATTGCGATACCTAGTCTAGTTATGGAATATCCTGAAAGCAGAATATGATGTTCAAATCAACAGGGTGACACAAGGCTGGTCGGACGACATCGCTGAGCACGTTCACCGAGTTTCCTCACGTTTGATAATAAAATATCGATTAGCGACTACATTTTAAACTCATTTCAACTCCAAACTACACGATGACCGGTCCACGGAACGCCCTGGGGCTCTTCCGAGGTGAACAGGACCAATTAAGCGCTATTATAAAGAGCCACCACCCAGTAATAGCTAACCCTGTTATTATCCGTTGCAGAGAACGATTCATTTCCGGAACTGCCCGATCGACTTTTCTGATTCCGTCGACGTAACTTTTTTTTCTGTTTCGTGCGTTGCGCGAATCCCTTCCAACATCCTCCTATGTAACTCTGGGAACGGGTCCAGAACTCGCCCTGACGTTTATTCCGTTATTAGGAGTGGAATGAAAATCTTCCCCGTGAGAATCATCAGACAGATAACACACTCCACTGATGATATCGCGCGAATTACATAAATAGAAAATATTACAGATTTTCACGCAACGGTCAGCAACGCTTTTTACTGATATTTAAAACCTCACATTTGCACAGATTCCTTTTCCTAGTAAGAATTACATCGAAATTACATCGGTAAGGCAATCAATTGACAATCAATTAAATTGTCACTGGATTTTTCTTAATTATATATATCGCAGAACCAGAATTACATGCGACACATACTTTTTAAGTTTACACATGCGCAAACGAGACAGCCAACAGAACTTTGACGGGAAAACCAATACCAAGGAGGATCATCTATCAGGTTTGAGCCGAAATCCACTGGTATTCAACTGGTTTGAATGTCTTCATGCAAACTGTAGCAATCTCATTAACTTGTAGAGTGGTTCAGTTCCAAACAAGAGATCGTTAGATAGTCGAAAGTGGTAAGTGAAATTACCACAGAAAAGTCTAAGATTTTTCGAAGGAATTAGGGATCGGAAATTTGGGTTTGTACAATAAAAGTCGAGATTAGACTTCAAATTTGCAAACACTGCAGAGTCAAATATGATTTTGGTCGAATTCAACAAGAAAATATGAATCCTCCATCACCACATGGGTAAGGAGAAAATGTTTAGACAATGAATAAAGCCAAGTTGCACAGGAGTATAATATAATTTTAATTAAACAACTCAAATATAAGGCAACATTTCTGGCCATCGAATAACAAGGTTTGAGAGTTAGGTGAATGGGTTGATAGATGATTTGCTGATGGATGACATGCTTATCCTAAATGGATGTTGCCAGGATAAATAACGATTGAGCACCTCTGATAGCCATCAGTCACTTCAAAAATACGGATGAATAGAAATGAGGTGTTGACATTTGGGAGTGCCAAGTACAGCTGTACACTTGAGGTGTATTACTACAACATCTGTACCTACAGGAAATCTACAGCTGTATTGTGAATAAATGAATGAAAGGAATTTATTCCAGAATAAAATTATGATGCTTCCAACATAAAGTGTTTTACAAATTATTTGGAGTCGGCAATTGTCATGAATTCTTTTTGCATTTTTTCTCAATAGTGTTAATGATGTGACAGAGTTGATGATACGGCTGAATCGGGAAAATATGCCTCCTTCATTTTTGGGAGACTTATGAACTTATAGATTTCAAAAAAGAGGCGGGGAATGGGCGCCCAGCTGTTGGCTGTGACGTCGAACAGATACGGGTTCTGATTGGCTGGCCGGTGGCAGTAAACGGAAAATGGGTTTCTCGCCGCCACCAACACCACCACATTCACAAGAGTAAGGTTACTTACAAGTAAGGTTTTGCTATAGTTTTTGCGGGTTCATTTTTATTTCTTCGCGATTGATTCATTCTTTGACGTGAAATGGATTCAATGGATGCCCACATAAACGGATTCCACACAAAATTCCACGACCTCAGCACTTCAAGTGGCCTGTCGATGCGTTATAGCCGTGTGACGTAAACAAGCGGCTTCATCAAAAGGCCTTTCAGCGAATTTTCAAAGAAATTGAGGCTATTGCAATGGGTCCAAAATTTTCAGGACATGAATTTTTGACTTTTTTTTACAGGCTATCCGTTTCAGAGCACCCTGAATTCATCACAAGATTTAAAAAAAAGTTTTGTAAGTACATAAATATTTATTTATAAATGTGCCACTCCAGATGATATCTGTCCTCGGGTACATGATAAAAACTCCAAATTTCGCCAAAACGTTCTTATTGCCATACAAAAAGATGAGTTCGAAGATGAGCAATTTTAAAAAATTCTAAGGGGGCCAAACTTGAGTTCTTAGGGGGGGGGGGGGAGGGGGGATCAAAAATCTGTAAAAACTATTAAAATCGCGAAAAACTGGTATAATACACTAGAAGTGGTATGGAAGGGTGAGTAAAGACCGAAAAATACCATTTCAGTTGTTTTTCACGCAGAATAGGGGTCAAATTTGGACTTTTAGGCGTGAAAAATTGGTATTAAGGGCTAAATTCCACATTATTCACGTGACGTTGTGTGGGATGGTAATTCACGACGGAGGGACTATCTCGATGATAAAGATATTTTTCTCAAAAAAGAGTGGGCCAAATTTGACTTTATAAGGTTCTAAAATCGGTAAAAATGGCTAAAAATCAAGAAAAATATGATATAATTTTACGATAAGTGATGGTTTCTCGCTGTCATCATTTTGCAAAATAGCACGAACATTTCTTTGAAAATTTGCTCTTACAGCCATGCTGCATGACAGGAACTTTTCTTTTACATGATTTTCTTCCAGCAGAAATCAACTTTTCAACTTTATCAAATGCGTAGAGTAAGATGGTTATAAAATCAGTACCTCAAGTAAGTACAACTGCCCACTACCCCATTTCAAGGCTCGAGCCAGAGTGCAACAGGTACAGTGTGTTGTGTACAAACAGACACACAGATATGTCCACCTGTAGTCAGGTCGACTGGGGCGGTCAGGGTCAAGTTGCAAATCCACCTGGATCACGGCCCAGAAGCCGTCTCTTCGACTCAGAACCTACCACCAAGAACCCCGTTAAGTTCCTGGCGAAGGCATCGGGTCAATCGAGGTTTCTTCTCAGGGCCTCGGGTCGATCCCGGGGTCAGGACATAATTATCTTCCTCAGCAGCTGAGGACTCATTTCCACAGATGGTTATTTTGTCTAACAGAGCCGTAACAGCCATCGTTAGACCAGCAATCCAACTGTTATGAATCAAGTACTAATTTCGTCATAAATTAAAATCGTACTACATCTTGAAACAGTTAGATGTTGCCTATTAGCAACGACTTTAAATGCAGAGGAACCAGAATTTTTCCTTTTATAATTTCTCAAAGGAGTTCTCAGAGGAGTTCAGTTATTACCTATAATTACACCTACCACTAACGGAAGAAATCACATCATGGGAAGAGAATTTTCTGTCCAAATGGAGTTTAATGAGTATCATACCAACCTAATGTTTAAAATAAGATAGAATGTTTAAAAACTTTATAGGTCGTCTACTCTTCTTTTCTAAGGCGACTTCTTTTATTGCATTTTCGGATTCTACATGCCTTGAAAAGGAAACCATCAAATTTTGAGGGTTAAATTTTTTGGGACGAGAAGACCGAATTTGAAGTCGATTTTGACCAAAGAGTGGAAAATTGAGGCTCTAACGAAGTTTCAGCCTTAAATTTTGGTATAAAATCGTCAGTTTGGGCCCTAGTTGTGCTCCGAAACTCTGCAGCCCTATCGGCATACACCCAGGGGTGTTATGGAAGAAAAATTGGTAAAAAAACCTACGGGATAAAAATAGAATAGCCTAGTTCCACGTAAACTAACAAACTGTAGACCGGTTTCGGATGTTAAACTATCATCAGTACACAATAGATCCTGCAGTTTTTTGCTAGGGATTTGCAATACTCCGCCGCAAGTGATTCAAGTTATAGAAAAATTGGTGTAAAAATAGGGGTTTTCGAGGGATTTTTGAGGTTTTAGTAAACATGAGCTTGTGAGGTATCGTTTTCCATGTTTTTGTAGGGTGGGAATACCGAATATTAAGTTGATTTTGACCGAAGAGTGAAAAATTGAGGTGGTAACGAAGGTTAAGCTCCCGAATTTAATTTTTTATGAGTCAAAAACATGGGAAGTTGTCTAAAATCACCCTTGCATTTGTATAATAACACTGGAAATAGTATCAACAGGTGAATCGAGACAATTAAATGGTACTATCAAATGATCAAAGATAATCTTTTTTTTTTTAAACCGAGTCTAATTCGTGTTTTTGGGGGCCAAAATTGGTGGAAACCATCAAAAATAGCCATTTTTAATAATTGCACATGAAGGAAACGATAAATGAACAGCCAAAATTTCTCTACTATGTCCAGTAGAATAATTTTGCAGCGTTTTTTGGTCGTTGAATCGATTGCGATTCTCCACGTTCAGACTGCATCGAGTGACAAAACCACAATTTTTTTGTTTCAGAACACCCACAAATATTTTTTGACATAATTTTTCTGCACGATGTGCCAGTCAGGCCGCAATGATTGCTCTGGCAGATGACCATTAATGTCAGTTCTCAAATTCCCAAACAATTTCTTTGAAAATTCGCTCCTCTTTTTTTGAATGATATAACTACCTGGGTACTTATAGCCATGGGCATTCATGAAGAGAAGGGAAATAAGACAAATTATCCATAATTTTTCATCCACTACCTACTACCTGTATCTTACGGGTCTTGATAGTTTATGGAAAACTAGTAGGTACAATCTGAAGCCTAACAAAGTACTACACCAATCACTTACATGGTATTATTACAGTGTTCCAGCTTAAATTAGTACAACTTTTCGCAATGGTTCCCTCTGAAATCCATTGCCAATTCAATAAACTTTTCCTTCGGCTGAACATACTAGTAGGTATGTTCAGGTATATCAGTAGGTATGTTCAGGTATGTCAGTAGGTATGTTCAGGTATGTTAGTAGGTATGTTCAGGTATGTCAGAAGGTATGTTCAGGTATGTTAGTAGGTATGTTCAGGTATGTCAGAAGGTATGTTCAGGTATGTTAGTAGGTACGTTCATACTAGTAGGTATGTTATAAGTTGAAACAGCTGCATACGCCTACCAGGAGCTATTGCACGAGGCAGTAATCGTTTCTGCCTCCGCACTAAAGCGAAGATTTCCTTCCTTTTGTTCCATTTAGTCGACATTTTTTCCTTCCTTGAACTTCAAGAGGCCGAGAAAAAGGAACTGGCGGTTCGAGAGGGGGGAAAAGGAACAAATACAATCCGCTCACTCAAACCCGTTTTCAAGGTTCAACGGATTCGTGGGAACGTCCTCCAGGATTAAATCAACCAGAATCAAATCTCTTCTGTACGTGCTACGCTATTCGCCAACATCTGCAGAACTAAAAAGCTGCGATAACGTTGTGGAAGCATTCAAGTAAAATTTAAAGAAGGACCCTTTCAAGTTATCAATACTACAAACCAGTTCGAATTAATATAACAACCTGGTCAACTCACCACAACAGAAGAATTCTCATTAATTCCTTACCGAGAAGTGAACTAATGACCTACAGCCCAATAACAAGAATTTAAAAACGCTGCAAATTATTACGCAACGGTTTATTATTTACCTGTGTAGATGCGCCTTCTGCTTAAATAGTATAATAAACCGTTGTGTAATAATTTACCCAATAGGTAATACTTCAACGTTTGTTCAAGTGCACAAGTACCGATAAACAAAATCCAAAAGATCCATCATTTTTCAAATGAAATAATATCACAGAGCAACCAACTTGACTTCATACAGCCATCCGTGATTATAACCAGGTGCTCCCTCGTGATGATATCTGGGTCGGATTCATACCGTTTCATTCACAATCATGTTGACGAAGCTTTTCAGCGCAAACGAACGGCTGGTCGTACAATGCTCAGGGTGGTCTAAAAAAATTCTTTAGTACAAGATTAATTTAATAACGTAAAAAAAACCATGTACCATTTATTGAGAGTTTTCGAGCTACGGCGTTCTGAAAATTTCAACCCCTATTTTTCACCCCTTATAGATGACTGACAGTAACGCCGAGCTTCGCGGACCAACTAGACCCCGAACGGAACCTATAAACTGAATTTCATTTAATTTTGGTTCATGGTAACTAAGAAACGTGCGATGTACGGCGTACGGGCAGAAATTTTTTTTATTCGATTTTCGGATTCTAAGTACAATGAAACGTAAGCCATCAAAATTTGAAGGGGATTAAACTTTTTTTTCTCATGCTCGATTCCAAAGGTTCATTATTGAAAATAATAAACCGAAAGAGCTCTAAGTCCATTATTCCATTATTATGTGAGTAGGTTGAAGAAAAAGACTTCAGTTCCACAAATGTTTTCAGTTTTTCACTATATATATATTTCAGGCAGGAAAAACAAACCTTGTTTTTTCCCTTGTGCTTGATATGTTTGAGTTGGTGTCGTTGTTTTAACTTTTTTAAGAACTATAAATAACCACCTGAAGATGGGTATAAAGTGCCTGAAATATATATAGTGAAAAACTGAAAACATTTGTGGAACTGAAATCTTTTTCTTCGACCTACTCACATAATACCGAAAGAGCATTAAAATAAAACATAAATAAAATAAAATAGGTAACCGAAGTTTTTCTGTAGAAAGGACACGGCCCTAGGATGGGCTTGATCTCAAAAGATACCTACGTGTGTGTTTGTATATAATACCTGGAGTACATTTCATGAGTAGGTTCTCCCAGAACTTCAACACAATTTCTCTTCCATCAGTAGGCATTGAAAAGTAACACGAATAAGAATAATGAAGCAGATAAAGATGCGTGGCTTTCTTTCAATAAAAATAGGTAGGCATATCCTGAAATGTGAACTCGGCGCTCATAGCCATAAATTTCGTAATCAAGAAGGGGCAAAGGGAGGTAGTTAACCTAATTAATTTTAAAACATACGAAATCATCGAGGATTTTTCGTCGATTTTGGTTATTAATTTTCAATAATGGCTTTGGAATCGATATGAAAACAAAATTGTTTAACCCCTCCCCCCCGCCCACCCAACGCCAAATTGTGATGGTTTGCATTTTTCAAGGTTTAAGAAAACAGATGCAGATTCCGAAAATGGAATAAAAAAAATTTCTGTCAGTCCGCCGTAGGTACTCAGCTAAGCTATTACCTACCATGAAAATTAATGAAATTTGGTTTGTAGGTCCCATTTGGAGTCAAGTTGTCGTAGAAGCTCGGCGTTACTATTAGTTACCTCTAAAGGAAGAAGAAAATTAGTGGGTGACACTTTCAGAAGACCGTAGCTCGAAAACTTTTAGCAGATGGCTATGGTTTTTATGGCGTATTTAAATTGATTTCGAAATTTAAGATTTTTTGAGACCTCCCGGAGCATCTGTAAGGAAAAAACCTATACCTTCAATGCCTACGTTATTGAGAACGAGGTAGCAAAAAACCTGACATTTGAAGATACCTTCGCCCGTAGTATCTTTGCCAGTAAAATTACTGAATTTTGTTTGTGCCATGATGCCGTTAAGTTTTGGGGTAAATATTCCATTCATCGTACACTGCCGTTCGTTCGTGTTACGGCAAAATAATAAACCGTTGTGTACTAATTTGCATTTTTTAAATATTTTAATTAATTTATTTTATTTTTTTAAATAACTACGAAAAATGTAGTTTACTGGTCTTATTAAATAACCGAACGAAGAAGGACATATACCGGTGATGTATGACAGTGGGCGTTGAAAATGAAACAGATAATTCAAGTCATTGGATGAGAAGAAGGCGGTGCGTGGGTAGGTAAACCTACTTGATGCAGAAGGGTCAGAAGTTCAGAACGCGCAGCCTATTGGTGGACGATGCAGGGGAGTTTCTTCCCACGAAGATTTACGATAACCTAATGAACTTGAGGGTTATTGATAGACTGAGATAGTTGGAATGATTAATCCTGCATTCAAGATAGTGGAAAGGTATGGGGACAGGTGATAGACGCAGCCATACTCAGCGCGGGTGTTATTCACGTTGTGCAACAATACGCCGCGACAACAATCGAGTATTTCTTTTGAAAAATAGTGGTAGATACGAAAATATGTGGTAAATAACCAGCAACTTAGCCCCCTCCTCCACCTAAAAACCAGTAGATTCATTACCTCATTTGGAGTCAGTGATAATCGGGTCTGATCGCTGGGAAACTGTTAACATAAAATTGGAGAAGTAAAATGTTATATTACGCACTGGTCCACTCAATTATTTCGTACGGCATTGCCTCATGGGGATATGCCAATAATACCATACTTGACCCCCTTTACGTTTCCCAAAAGAGCATTATAAAAATACTTGTGAGGAAAGAAAGATATTACCCCACGATCGATCTATTCCGCGACTTCAGAGTGCTTAGTCTGAGGAAGATCTGTGACAAGGTTTCCTTAATATATGTGTTCAGGGAGTTCAATAGGGGTGTCTTGGAACTAGTTGCAAATCCAACTGGATCATTCGATAAATATCTTGTGAAACTCCCTTTTCGACGCACTACGTGCACGTAACTCATACAAATATCAGGCTGTGAAACTGTTTAATGCGTTACCTCAAGAAAAAAGAATTTGCAATAATTTATCTAATTTTAAGAATCTACTCAAGATGTATTTTTATGCGAACTAAGGCTAGATTGTTATTGTTAGTTTTGGTGAGATTCTTACGTACATATTACTGATTTGTTGAATTTAGTGATTGTCCACATTTTATGGTGCCGTTCTGCGCTGTGTTTGTTACTGTGGGTATTCGAGGTGTTTAGTATCGGCAAAATCTATCGGAAAAATATTTACTGTTTGAAGACCATAAAGAGCAACCCTTTCCCTAGCGCGAGGTTTATCCTCAGAAGGGAAAGTACGCATGTTTCGTTTGTTAAGTTATAACTGTAAATTTTTTTAAAAACCCACTTGAAGAAATCGGTAGTTCGAAAAAACGCGGAACGCGTGACGTAGACGCATCTGGATCCTCCGGGATCGGATGGACTTGTGCTGATACGAAGCAGTAACAGCCAAGCGAGAAGTATGAGACTACAATATTACAACCAAAAATGTATCGACAATTCATTTCAAACCTCACGAAACAATGCAACAGAAAAACGTGAGAACGTAATCGGCAAAACAGAACGGAGATGACAACGGAGCTGAATGATGAAGTTACGCCAGCGAGAACAGCACGTTCAGAGAAATAAAGGATCTGTATTATTTATAAGGAGACACCAAGATAATATTATCAGTATTATAATTATAATCAGTATTATAATAATTATCAGTATTATAATAATCTTGGTAGGTATCCCCCAAGATATCTTTTTCTGTGAGCTCGCCCCGTGACAACGGATAACTGTACCTTCCTTCACGAACTTCTCGGATTCATATTTTTTCATCTTGTATTTAATTCGAAATTACTATCTTTCGGCACACTTTACGGACTTTTCACAACCCCTTGAACAGAAAACTGGCAAAAATTATCTTTTTTTTTTCATACCCTTTCAGGCCTCTTCTATACAGGTAAATTACTACACACGGTTTATAATTTCTTTTACAGCGGTTTATTATTTACCTTATGCTTCATGAAAAACAACAAATAACTAAATTATTGAATTATTGAATCCCGCGCATTTTTATGAAACTGTATGGGAAGGCTCCAGTACTCGACTTAGGGCTTTCCTGGGGGGAGCTCGAGGGCAGGTACTGACCACAGAAAACTGTGATCTACGCAGAAGGAGCATCTACACTGGTAAATAATGAACCATTGTGTAATAATTTGCTGCGTTTTTGTTTGTTCTTTACCTTCTCGGTGAGATTTTTCTTTTTAATACATTTTTATTTGTTCATAATCAGAATACATGTTTGCAAGACGCAAATGCTACGACCCCCTTTAAGATAACTTGTGCTGGGGGTCGGAGTGCTTACATATTCTTAATTATTATTAACTATTATGGTTATTACTAGCTAATTGTCAAGTATTATCTATTATAAATCCATTTAAACCGAAGAGAAAACAAAAATAGCAATCAATTAAAAGGAAAAGGAAGAGAACATTATTCAAGAAGGTACTTATAAGTACAGATCCACAACAGTCCGTATAAGGAGCGAGAAAAAACAATTAAACCAAAATAACAGTGGCATTATAGTAATCACGCTCCAGAAACTTAAATTAGCAAACTTCTTCAAAGAAGTGAAAGAAAATAGTTTTTCCGTTTATTTTTGAAGACCTGAGGAGGCTCTTGTTTACCTGTCAAAGAGGTCGGAAGAGAGTTGAAGCGCGACACCCCCCAGAAAGAATACAATCTCTGTCCTACAACAGTGTTCCTTTTCGGAGTCAGCAAAGTAATTGACGTGGTATCCTCCCAGAACCACAACTCTTGTACGTAGAAATAAGATATCGCCAAATAAACCTAGAAGTGGGGACAGAAGACGCAGGAGAGCCGAGGGCCAGCCTGGAGATCCCCACCATCCTCTACTAGCTAGAGGATGGAGGGAGACAGCTCCCAAGACTATATATACTCGCCTCCTTCGCCTTTTTAACCATTCTACGCTCTCCTCTAGTCGCTGACTACTCTCTCTCCTCCTTACCACGTCTCTCTCCTTTACCTAAAAGATCTTGGGCATGGTGGTGATTCGCTCATAACCAAACCAAGCAAACTACCCTAAAAGATCTCGGGCATGGTGGTGGTCCGCCCATAACCAAACCGAGCACACTCCGAAAAGATCCCGGGCATGGTGGTGGTCGGCCCATAACCAAACCGGGCTTATCCTCCCTCGACACTGCTCGTAGTGGATGTGCGTCAAATTTTACATTCACAACAGTAATCTTATCTGCAGCCCTTGTAAAGCTCATAATCCTTTGAATCTTACCACTGCAGTACTGAATGTAAGTAAAGATCATAGTAGCTTTTGCAGCAACTTTATTCAGATCTAAAACAATGATCTCGCTGAATATTTCCGCAGAAGGAAATCTGACCGGTTTTTTCAGAAAAATCTTAATCAAACATTTCTGTGTTGATGCTAGGAGATTCAACTTAGATTCAAACGTAGAACCCCAAGCAACCACACCATACACCAACAGGGAATGCATCATGGGAGATGCCATAGAGGACACGTTGGTACTTGATACTTTCGTGGATAACTTTCAAGCATTCTGGCCAGAGACCAACTAAACGCTTGGCTCACCTTTCCCTTGCCCAAACCAGTGCCTACGCTGAATCCCACTACCATAAATCATTGATGACCAGGCTTTTATATCACGCTCCTGATGAACAACAGTTCACCTTCATCGATGACTCCCACACCGAACTTGCACATAAAACCATGACCATAAAAATGGTGGTATGGACCATAAAACGGTCTGATTGCTGCAGCCTCCGCAACCGATTCTCCTCGCTTGGGTTCCGCCTCTGATTCATAGTTTGCTTTGATTAAACCCATTAGCGCGGGGCCGGCCCTCGATTTTCCACGGGAGCCGAGGAGTTTTCATCTCAGTAGGTCGACAGCGACGATCAGACCGCGTCGTTCGAGGTCGCGATGGTTTCTTCCCTTTCCGAACAACAACTTTTCACCTTCTCCCATCTCGCGTAAAACAATGCGCATCCTGCGTGAGCCTTCTGGCCTGCTGACCGATATTTCCATCTCGCGCCACAAGATTCAAGATTTTTTATAGACAATATAAACAAAAAATATGACGGAACAAATAAAAGTAATAGAAAATTAATAGAAAACTGCTACTTGTTGGACACAGCAGATTAAAAATAAATGAATAATTTTCCATTCAAAAATTGCCCATCGAAGAATAAGTTCCTAGGAACTTGTGCTCTTCGGAGGAGTTCAAAAGTACTTAAAAAATAAATTTAAAAAAACAGCTTAGTTGGTGCCAACTAAGACAATTACAGAGTGCCTATAACAGCAAAACAAAAAATTTGATAAAGGGAATACGACAACAGTATAACGGGAGATAAATTTATAAACTACTATTCAATACTTTCTTGAAACTAGACAAGTTGGCGAATGAAAAAATATTTATTCCTTTGTGAAACAGAACTCTTAAGTGCAGTTACATAGAAGAATAGGAGTTACATAGGAAGGAGGATCCGAGAACTATTATTATAACGAGTAACAGCTGAAGCAGACAAATGACTTGAATTAATACCAGTGGTAAATACATGAACGCAAGATTGAAAATGAAAGATTTGATTAATATTTTTAACTCCAAAGTGTTTATACAACAATGCAGTAGAATATCTTGAGTTTTTACTCAATATTATCCTTAGTAACCTATTTTGCATGATTTACTGTTAACAATTTATTTACTGGCTCCACCCCAAATAATGATACCGTACTTAATAATAGAAAAAACTAAACCAGAATATATGGTTTTAAGTTGACTCCTTGAAAGAAAATTACGAGCCTCCCTGAATACATAAAACAATTTTCTTAATTTCATAATAAGTGATTCAATATGCTTTTTATAGTTCAAGTGGTTGTCAATAAATATCCCCAAATATTTACAGTGATCACTATATGGAAGCAAAACACAATTACAATTTGTATTTACTTGCAGACAAGCAAAATTCAAATGAAATTTCACTGCACAGTTCGTTGGGAAACCCATATTTCCAATTGAAAAACGGAGAACTGAGGTTTTTTTCCACATTTAGGCATAACTTATTCAGATCAAACCAGCACTTAATCCGAAAAAGATCAAAATTAATAGCACCGATCAAATCATAATAACTTTTACCCCAAAAAATGATCGATGTGTCATCGGCGAAACCAAATAATTTAATCTCAGTATCACAATATCACGCGTAAAACAATGCGCATCCTGTGTGAGCCTGCTGACCGATATTTCCATCTCGCGCCACAAACACAACACTCAACGATATCCGACTCGATGAAGTGCGGTATGAAAAATAAACTGAGCTTCGATGAATTCCTATCAAGCCAAAACCAGGTACTTGGGGTCCAAGATGGACCATAGTCAAGTACTATTCGTGGATTTAGCAGGATAATGAAGCAAAAGGCCCAACAACTTGGAAGAAATGAAGATTTTACAACTCAATACAAAAGTGGGTCTGGTGTACAGGAGACAACCTGAATGGGCAAGTAACCATTGACCATATAACCATTACAGTTAAGTTCAATTTGAATAAGAGTTTGTTTGATTGCAAATAAGTATTGAATACACAACCAATGCAGTTGAGTTCAATTTGAACGGCTTAAGAATTTATTTGATTAAATCATGTTTTTCTCTTCAGCAACATTAATTTCGACTATGATTATTTATTTATTTACCTATTTGATCTGTTCGCTTTGTTTTGAGCACCTGTTTAACATAACTAGTTCTTCTAATTTTCTGAAGAAGGTACACATACTCGTAGGTTCCTCTAAAAAATAGTAATTCAACAATTCGACCCACAGTCGTGACACAGTACGTATACAGATTAATGTTTCTCTAAAACCCTTGTCACATGGGTTTATTATTCTACTGGACTTACCTACAGAAATGTTAGCTGTTCATTTATTGTTTTTCATGGGTAATAATTGAAATAGCTATTTTTGATGGTGCCCACCAGTTTTGGCCCCCCAAAAAAACACGAATTAGGCTCCTATTTTTGACAAATTATCTTTGAACATTGATAGTGCAATTTAATTGTCATTCTCCAGTTAAATACTACTTCCAGTGTTATTATACGAATTTATGGTGATTTCAGTCAATTTTCCAGGTTTTTGACTTATAAAAAACGAATTATGGGAGCTGAACCATCGTTACCACCTCAATTCTTCACTCTTTGGTCAAAATGAACTTCATATTCGGTCCTCTCGCCCTAAAAAACATGGAAAACGATACCTCATCGTTTTCCAACTCCTGCCAACTAAAAAGCTTTGAAAAGGCCCTCGCTGAATAGGGAAACGCCAGTATAGGTTACATATATTGAATAAACCATCGTCTTGAGTCACCCTCCTCAACAAGACCTATGGGATGGGATGGACACGTCGCTACCCAAATAATTCTAATCCCTGGAAACTTTGAGTCCGAAAACTGAGAATAGTAAAACCAAGAACACCTATTTATAAGAGGGTCGAGTGGCCAACTCTCAACAAGCACTTCCCTAGAAAGTCATTGTTCAGCATCCCCTTGAAAACCCTTCCAAGCACTTTTTCCGATACCCAGTATTTCAACGCAATGTAATTCTAGAAGAAAGTCTGGGTTAGAATACAATGCTAATTTGTTCTGGGTATTGCTTAGCCCAGGTTTTCTCAACTTCTTGGTACCCATGTCCCCCTGTCCGTACATGGAATACCCTCCGGCCCCTTTAGATAGAATCTGAATATTCAGGGATGGGTACAAGAACGAGTAAAACATCACTTTTTTTCACAACTGAATTTTTATTCAATAATACTAGATTTAATACAATAAATAATTTATTTGACACAGAGTTTAAAAAATTATACTTTGCTCTTACTATTAATACTTGACTTTCAGCGAATTTTCAAAAAAAAAAGAAGCTATTGCAATGGGTCCAAAAAAATTCAGAACAATGATTTTTGCAAATTATCTAAAAGCAAATCCGTTTCAGAGCATCCTGAATTCATTCCTAGATTTTAACAATAATTTATAATGTGTTAAATATTTATAATGTGTCATTCCAGACGATATCTGTCCTTGGGTACACGATAAAAATGCCAAATTTCGTCAAAACGTTCGTATTACAAATCAGAACGATGATTTCAAGATGAGCAACTTTGAAAACTGCTCATTAAGGGTCAAATTTGAGTTTTAAGGGGTCGAAAACAGAAATTCAACAATCCGATCCAGGCTCGCGACAACACTGACAGTAAGTTAAACGATGAATTTTGAACTTACAGATTTATCGTTATTTGGATAACTCATCGACCTTCGTATACCGACAGATATCTTACATCACGATGTTGGAGGGACCAACTACCAGAATAACAGCAGCTCGTAAAATCATCAAAATTACCGACAATTTTGATCACTTGAATGGGTTATTGAACATCAATCCATCTGAGCTAACGGTATGTCGTACAAGGCTGATGCCCTCCCAGAAGTTGGAGCTGCCCCATTTCCTTGAAGCAGGTACCGCCAGGGCCATTTCTACGACGAGACCACCTTCCAGGAGTCGAATCTTCTTTATTCCAACAAACCTGATGCCCAACGCCCTACAAACACCGTTTCCAGACTAGTTTTTCCTCCCATCAAGCCCCCAGGAGCCTATTGGAACGTTGTTGGAACGACTCCACGTTTTAACCGTGAGTAGTTCTTATGGTTACTTACTCAACTGTTACAATTTTTGAAATTCCTCAATCTTCAAAGAAACAATTATAGCGAAGGATTTTTATTTTTGCCTGCAGGGTTTTCCACAGTTTACGACCTAGCTATTCTTAACGACTGCTGTTACTTGTTGCTCGCAGTCGCTGAACCACCCTCCCTGAAGAGGGCAAATATAATTTGGAGACATTAGTGTTACCAAAGAATCCATAAAATAAAAAAAATAAAAAAAGCTTCACGGCCATTAACTCAAACAAGGCATTTAAAGAAGTCGTAAATTGGCGGCCTTTGAATACAGAACATTCTGACTCATTTGTTTCAGTACAGAAAACACGATATAAAATCAGAACTTATTTTACTTATAAGTTAGAAGAAATTCCAAGCGTCGATTCGACGTCTTGCAGAAGCTATTGTGAAGATTGAAAATATGCCATGTACGAAGAATCGCGAATAGGCGTATTAATGAATTCAACGGTTCTCTTTATAGTCCAAATTTTTGTAAAATATTCTATAATTATTATATCTGCGAACTCCATACTGAGAAAGAGTCACCTCGATTTGAAACCCACAAATTCCAAAAATTAATGTTTTCAAGTGTGGATCTTCTGTCCCATAACTTTGTCCTAAGCAACAAAATAACGCTGCAAAGTCCTTGTCGCATGGGTTTATTATTCTATTGGACATACCTACAGAAATGCTGGCTGTTCATTTATTGTTTCTTTCATGTAAAATAATTGAAATACCTAGCTATTTCTGGTGGTTTCCACCAATTTTGGCCCCCCAAACTTGAATTAGGTACGCTCCTTTTTTTCACATTATCTTTGATCATTGATATACCATTTAATCGTCTTGATCCACGTGTTGACACTTTTTCCAGTGTTATTCTACAAATTGATGGTGATTTCAGATATTTCGCAGGTTTTTGACTCATAAAAAAACAATTTTGGGAGCTGAACATCTGGTACAACCTCAATTTTCCTCTCCTCGGTCAAAATCGACTTCATATTCGGTCTTCTCGTCCCCAAAAACATGGAAAAAAGGATACCTCAAAAGCTCATTTCACTAACATGTTACTAAAACATAAAAAGTACCTATTTTTATACACATTTTCACTCATAACTCCCCTGGATATATACCGATCGGGCTGAAAAGTTTCGGGACACAACTAGGGCCCAAATGGAGCATGTGTGCGAAAGAACGAATTTTTTAGACCGAAAATGAAGCCTGTACACGTGATACGGCGTACGGCATTTTTGGAATCTACGCACCTTGAAACGGAAAAGAAAAAATGTTGAGGGGGTGTTATAAAAATTTTTGCTGAGCGAATACATAGGTGTATTATACACAGAATAATAAACCAAAATGCACAGTGAGAATTGTCCCAGTAGGTATACTTCGTTATGTTCCAAAACCTGGAGACATAATTCTGGACAAAGTCTCAAGCTTTTGACAAATGGGCACTTACCCCAAATTTATTTAAAATGCGTGCAAGTTACCGAGTATAGTTGTGTAAGTCAATCAATCGTCAGAGGTAGCAGGAATAATGGATCGATAGGCCCATCACAACCTACAGGGAGGGTTACAAATAACCCCAGATTTCTTTGCCAAGGGGGAATCGAAATGACAGAAAATTTTTTTCGACAATATTGTTATCTTCACGCCGAAACATCCAATATCGGGTTCGCTCTTCCGCACCATAAACGTATCTCGTTTCCAATGCATTGAAACCTTCCACTTCGTTAGCTCTCGATATAATATTCGACAGACAGGTGATGATTGAAATACAAGATGGAGGTAAGGCCCAGCCTAGTAGATTGTGCTTTATATAATTTATGTCTGCACCCACAGAATAATATCATGTTAGTAGCATTCTCACAATTTATCACAGCAACGACATTTTCCGATTTTATTGGCCACTACCTAATTCACTATTGGAATATTTTTCTTTCAATCAAAAGTCAATGAAAAACGCTGCAAATCCCTGCACAACGGTTTATTATTTTGTACAGAACACAGCTTTTACAGATCACAGCTCTCTGTATAGATAACCCTTCATATAATATAGGTAATATTGTATACATATTATGTAGATCGCAGACCCTCAGTAGGTTAGTACCTAACCCCGTACTCGTTACCAGGTGCCTACCTAAATCACGAGTTAAATGTTGCTAAAATAATTCTGTCGATGACAAACAGTAACTAAAATGGCAAAACGAAACGCAAATAATGAAATTCTGGAGAGAAATTGTTGATGTGGAGTGAAATAGATGCCCCTTCTGCGTAGATCACTGTTTTCTGTGGTCAATACCTATAATGAACCGTTGTGTAATAATTTGCCGTTATGTAATAATTTACCGTTGTGTAATAATTTACCGTTATGTAATAATTTACCGTTGTGTAATAATTTACCATTGTGTAATAATTTACACAATGCTCGATTCCAATGGTTCATTATTGAAAATAATAAACCAAAAATGGAAATTTAGAGGTAGGTATAAATTCAATAACATCATCTTTTTGGGGAACCTTGGGAACGTATCCCTCGCGAAAGTTGAGGGATTACTGGGTACTTATCGGTTAACGGGAGGCCACTAATCTATTCAGAAGTCCCAAACAACCTGCTCATTCACGGGATAGTTTCTGGGATTGTTTATCTTTTTTGAGATGCGAGCGCTACCGAGCATCCAGATCGCTTGACAATGCATTCCACTAATCTATTCAGAAGTCCCAAACAACCTTCAGCTTTTTTTGTAAAACAAATTTGAAAGAATTGTAAAAAATCGCGTCTTTACCCAACTTGGTACCGCCTGCCACACGTTCCGCGTTTGCCATCATTCGACACTGACTGAAAACACATCCAGACAACGAACGACAGCGATAACTAATAATTCAGAAAATAATAATTTAAATAATTTTAAATCGTTAAATGAGTGGCCTCCCGTTAACCGATAAGTACCGATTAACTGTATAATGTTGAATATATGTTATGACCTCAAGTCTTCAGTGTTTCAGGAACAAATGTACATCCGAACGAGTCGACGTTTACATATCGACATCATTAATAATATTAAATCAGCGGACAGACCACACGCGGGTCGTTCCCCAGAGCGACGATGAGTCTTACATCGACTCCTACAATCCAACATGCGATCTCATACGGACACAGCCTCTCGTCCTTCGGAGGGTCAATGCGATTTTGCGCAACCCACGAGCCGGCCAGGACGGCTGGTCAAGGCTGGCGACAAGTGTTTAGTTGAATGAATCGAGTTCCTCGTTGTAGTGAGGCCTTTTGTAGTTTCCGTGTGCGTAAATTTGACGGCCAACAATCAAACGAGTCAGAGCGTCCTAGGGCCGTATTCATAGTCCTGACTTAAGTAAAAATAATACTTTACTTCTGAAAGTAAAATAATTTCTTAAGGAAATCTGATTTCGCCCACCACTTGGGGATCGAAACGTTGGCAAACAATAATAAACAATGGCTGCTACAAGGTGGTTTTCTTTGAAAACGAACATCCTCCATCGTGCAAAATTAGGTATTTTTGAAGTTTTAGTGAACTTGGGCTTGTGAGTTATCGTTTTCCATGTTGTTTATGGTGACGAGACCAAACACGAAGTTGATTTTGACCGATGAGTGAAGGATTGAGGTTGTAACGACGTTTTAACTCTTAAAATTCAATATTTACGGTAAAACACCGACTCACAGGTTTTTGACCGTATTGTCAAAACAAAACTCACAAAAAAAAAACCCAGAAAGTTGTATAACAAAAAAATCAGTCATGCAGCATGACTTAATGAGCGAATTTTCAAAGAAATATTCGAATTAATGGCTATGGTTTTGAATAAAGGAAAACTTCGGTCTAAAATTTGGTTTTCTATGTATATTCTCTTCGTATTTATTTTAATTTGTACGTTTTGTCCATCCTGATTCTACCGTTTGTTTATTACGTAATTGTACTAAGTGCTTATTTATTTGATCGCTGTGGGTAAATTCAAGGAGTTGTACTAATCGTTTGCCTCCCCCTTTTTTGCTTCGAACTCTCGTCTTCAATTAATACTTCTCACATTTTTCAATCTGACCACTCTAAGGGGGTGGGGGTAAGAGTTTAAAGATTATCCTAGTTTTGGGTAATTTTTGCGCACTTTAAATGCTCTAATTTAAGAACGGATTTAGATATCTAAAATCCGATTTCACTATCGTGTTCAGCGTGCAAAAACCTTTAAAATGAGGGGTCACTTGTTAGAAAATAACATTTTGGGGATTTTTGGGTAATTTTTGCGCACTTTAAATGCTCTAATTTGAGAACGGATCAAGATATCTAAAATCCGATTCCACCATCGTGTTCAGCGTGCAAAAACCTTTAAAATGAGGGGTCACTTGTTGGAAAATAACATTTTGGGGATTTTTGGGTAATTTTTGCGCACTTTAAATGCTCTAATTTGAGAACGGATCAAGATATCTAAAATCCGATTCCACCATCGTGTTCAGCGTGCAAAAACCTTTAAAATGAGGGGTCACTTGTTAGAAAATAACATTTTGGGGATTTTTAGGTAATTTTTGCGCACTTTAAATGCTCTAATTTGAGAACGGATCAAGATATCTAAAATCCGATTCCACCATCGTGTTCAGCGTGCAAAAACCTTTAAAATGAGGGGTCACTTGTTAGAAAATAACATTTTGGGGATTTTTGGGTAATTATTGCGCACTTTAAATGCGCCAAAACCCTCCTTAGAGTAGGCCAATTTCGCCCATCTTCGAACTTAGCCTTTCGATTGCCAAGATAGATTTTTTGTGCAAATTTGAGCTGTTTATCTCAATTCTATCGAGAGTTATCGTCTGGAGTGACACATATATAAATAAATATATAAATATATATATATATATATACATATAAAAAAGTGTTAAATTTCAGGAATCGTTTTAGAATGGTCTGAAACGGATTTCTATGAAGAAAATTTCCAAAAATTTATATTATTTAAATTTCGAAGCCATTGCAATAGCTTCATTTTCTTTGAAAATTCGCTAAAAGCAAAACAAAACAAAAATCATCAGAAATTTGTATAATAGAAATCACCTTCAAAGCAAAAAAACCCAACAAAAAACAAAAATCACAAACAAATTTCAACGAACTATCAAAAACAACAAACAATAAATAACAAAACAAAAAACGAAGGATGACACAAAAAATCACCGAGAAATCACCAAAAAAAACACCAACATTTCACACAAAAAAACCAAAAACCACTAGAAATTTGTATAAAACTCAGGAGGTAGTAATAAAAGGTGAATCAAGACATTCAATAATAACAAATAACAATTTCACAGATCGAAAATAATTTGTCAAAAATAGCAACCTAATATTCGAGTTTAAAATCTTTGTGGGTCTCTTCACTGAGGTCCCAATTGTGTCGAGAATAATAAATCCATGTGACAAGGACTTTGCAGCGTTTGTATTTCGTGGATGTTCCAACCGGTTTCAACCGACAAAAATCGTCGGAGCCCTGGATCCGTTTTCGTCATCTAATTGAAATGAACGGAGGAATTTACGTGCCGTACCCGTTCCAAACTGGTACATCGACGGTTCCGCTTCAGAAGGTTTCCGGGTCCTCGCATAAAGAAGGTTCGTCGCTTTTCTTCTCGATGCCAGGAATCGCTCGGGGAGGCCGCCCGTTTACTGGGTTTCAACGTTGGCGATCGCTTGCTTCGGTTCGAATGAATAGGCAGGTTTTATTTCGTGATGGTCTAGCCACGAAGGGAGGAGGAAGAAAACGAGAGGAGTTAGTATACTACTTTTGAAGCAAGTTCGAACAGGTATGTAAAGGGGCGGATCCAGAAAGTATACCTGTGGTGGGGGGGAGGGTGTTATGACGGAGAGGCTCAGTATGGTAATAATTAATAATGAACTTTAATAATATATCGCTGCAAACTGACGTGCCCTGCTTCACACCATCTGACCCGCCCGGTCAGTTGTTTTATAACAAACTGTGATGAATTTAGAATTTGGTTCATCACGGTGGCGTGAAGGAAAAAAAGACGCAGGCGGCGGTAGTCCACCGATCATCTACGACTTTTGGGAGGAGATGGAGGTGAGTGAAGGAATTTACCTAGGCGGCGGTAATCCACCGATCATCTAGGTGAGAAGGTGCTTGTCTAGGCGGCGGTAGTCCACCAATCATCTAGACAAGAGGGAGAAGGTATTCTCAGGTGGCGGTAATCCACCGATCATCTGAGAGGGAGAGCAAGGTAGAGGAGAGAAGAGAGAGCTAGTTAGAGGAAGTGTCGAATGAGGCTAAAGCCCCAGGATCCAGGGTTATATAGGAACTGGAGGCCTCTCCCTCCAACTCCCTGTGGGGAGTTGGTAGTGGGGCTCCAGGTTGTGTTCCCTGGGTTCTGTGGCCTGTCTCCCCACTCAGTTGTTTATTGACGGAAAGTAAGTTTTACATGAGGATATTGGTGAGAGCTTAAAGTTACTGTTGGAGTGTTCCCGGGAGGGACTCATGACACAAACTGTAGTAGGTACAGTTTTACCTACTACATCATCCCCCTTTCTTAGCACGTAACAGGCACCACGTAGTAATTTAAAAAATTCGGTCTCCTACGAAGTCGTCTTGGCTGGGTTGGAGATGACGCTCTTTCCGCCACAGTACTCGAAGGTCTCAAATGGAGATCTCTGCGATTTCTTTCAATGGTTGAAGTACTTGTAGATAACTTACACGATCTAGGACGGTCAGCTTTCCCAATCACGGTGGCAGGTTTTAGCTTCTTAGGGATGCTGTTATTGTCGTATAGTAGGTACCTCATCTCCCTCTTCAAGTGGTGGCAGCTCCCTGTTTCCTTTATCGTAGTATTTCTTGTGCTGTTGTCTTCGCTCTCTAATCTACGCAATATATCTTCACGTGAGTTGGTGTCCGAACTAATTATCCCAGGAATTATTCCACGAATGCATCTGCCATACAACAGCTCAGAAGATGAAGGTAGTTTGTCGTCCAAAGGAGTGTTTCTGAGTTCAAGAAGTGCAAGGTGGATATCTGTATTGTCAAGCTGTGATTTCTTTATCAATTTCTTTACCGTCTGTATTGCTCTTTCAACAAAACCGTTGCTTTGGGGATATTTTGGGGAGGAGGTTTTATGCGCAAAACCATATGTTGCAGAAAACTCCTTGAATTCTTCTGAAGAATTATACTGGGGCCCATTGTCACTTGAGACTTCCAAAGGAATCCCGTGTCTACTAAAACAGTTTTCAAGTTGATTGATGAGGGTTTTGCTGTTCAAGTCTGAGAGCTGATAAACTTCCGGATATTTGCTGTAGTAATCTACTACTACCACGTAATTTTTGTTGTTGACTGTGAAGATATCTGATGCCACGGCGATTCAGGCAAATCTCTTAAAATCATTGGCTCCTTATAATTTTTATTCCTAAAACTACTGTACAATTTTGCACTGAATTTTTAATGTCTTGGAGCATTGAAGGCCAGAATAGGCAACGTTTTGCTTTTAATGAGCATTTTGTTATACCAGAGTGATTGTAATGGATTAAGTCAAGCATTTTTTGTTGTAGGGTTGTCTTCTTGGGTCCCATTTCAGAACTTGGGAACAGGAAGATACAATCCGTAGGTTAAAACCGTAACTGCGCCATGTTAAGAAAGGGGGCTAGACCATGACCCACGTGGGAAAGAATGTTAATTTTAAAAACGTACCAAAGTAACAAGAGATATAACATTAATAATAAGACAATAATAGCACAAAATTAGTAGTGGGGAGGAGGCAGTGTTCGTTTTTCCTGAATTTGCTCAAAATTAGAAGGTACGTATGACTAGACATCGATTAGGTTTTGGAACAATCGAAAGACTCATTACTGAAAATAATAAACCAAATAATAAAGAGCACTAATGGTAAGTTGGGAACTCATGTTGAAGAGTTAAAATACTCTCGGTTTTAAGGTTGTTGTTTCCTAGTTTTCGGCTCAAACATGGGGATGGACTTCGCTGCAAAGTCGTCACATGGGTTTATTATTCTATTGGACTTACCTACAGAAATGCTGGCTGTTCATTTATTGTTTCCTTCATGTGTAATAATTGAAATAGATATTTTTGATGTTTTACACAAATTTTGGCCCCCAAAAACAAGAATTAGGCTCCTATTTTTTTTATTACAAATTATCTTTGATCACTGGTAGTGCCATTTAATTGTCTTGATTCACCTGTTGATACTACTTCCAGTGTTGTTATACAAATTTATGGTGATTTCAGACAATGTTCAAGGTTTTTGACTCATAAAAAATGAATTTTGGGAGCTGAACCTTCGTTACAACTTCAATTTTTCATCCTTCGGTCAAAATTAACTTCATATTCGGTCTTCTCGCCCTAAAAAACATGGAAAACGATACTTAACAAGCTCATGTTCACTAAAACCTCAAAGAAAACCTAGAAAAATTCTATTTATACACCCATTTTTCACCCTAACACCCTTGGGCGTATTCCGACCGGGCTGCCGAGCTTCCTAGAACAACTAGGACCCAAATATGTTCCAAAATTGGGACCAGAACTGTGTGCGGAAGAATGACGATTTTAGACCAAAATTTAACGGAAATTTAAGGCTGAGACTTCGTTAGAACGTCATTTTTCCACTCTTCGGTCAAAGCCGACTACATATTCGATCTCCTCGTCCTAAGAAACATGGAAAACGGTACCTCACAAGCTCATAAACCCCATTTTTACACCAATTTTTCACCCACATCACCCTTGGTTATATTGCGATCGGCCTGAAAAAATTTCGCGACACAACTATTGCCCAAATGGGCCTATGTGCGAAAAAACGAAATTTTTTTTTCAGACCGAAAATAAAGCAGTTATATGTACGACACGGTAGTGATAATATATGGATACGCACCTTGAAACGTAAAAGGGCAAATTCTGAGGAGGTGCTATAAAATGTTTTTGCTGAGCGAATACCTAGTGTATTATTCACAGAATAATATACCAAAACACTATGAAATTATGCTAATTATAGCATCCATACGTACGAATAGATAGCAAACTATAGACGTAAAGTGAAATATCCATGAGCAAACCGAAGTTGGACGCAGGTGGATGGATTGTTGTGAAAATCATGGAGTTCATTCATGGATACTTCATAGTTTCTGGAATGACCCGGAGACATTTCCCGGAATATCTAATACAAAGATAAAATCTGTGGTATTCCCACCTGAATCCGCTACTGGGTATGTGTGCCAACCATTCAAGAGTTACAAATCTATTCTTCGAAATTATAATTATCAAGAGGTAACAAAAAACTACAGGATAAAAATAAAAATAGTCTATTTCCACGTAAATAGCAAACTGTAGACCGGTTTCGGTTGTTACACCATCGTCAGTACACAATAGAATCAACCGAAACCGGTCTACAGTTTGCCAGTTTACGTGGAAATTGACTATTTTTATTTTTATCATGTAGTTTTTTGCTATGGATTTCCACTACTCCGCTGCAAGTGATTTAAGTTATATAAGAGGTATCAATGAAAAATCGCTGCAACGCGAACTTTTTGCGAAACCTAATTGTGTTGGTACTTGATACTTCAAGATGAAACCAAATGTGGAGATCAATTAACCAACCTATGGGTTTGGGTTGACCAAACTTGGTATTTATTATAGTAATGATAGATAGAATAGTGGTGAAGAATTTCAAGAGTAGTAGGGTAAGGTGCGTACCCATTTAAAGTAAATAATTTTTGAAGATTACTGATGTGGATCGTGGACAGCCAAATTTAGGACTAAGAAGCTGTAGCTTGGCTGCTTGGAATCGAAAGATACCATTACCTCAGTAATTACGGAAACAAATCAGTGGGGAGACAAAACACTTGAAGGGGAGGAGGCGCCATCTTGTCGTTAAGGTCACCCTCAGCTCCGAATGTCTCAGACAATGCAGATAAATTCCCTCGATAAGCTCACGATCTTGGCAACTTACGAACTTTCTTATAAAACCCAGGAGAGGGTAGCAAAGATGCATCAGCTGCCTCTGGCAATCCGAAGGTTAATAGCAGAAGGGGGATCAACCCCCGAAGTGTTGAGTTAGGCTGCAGATGCCGCTGTGAAGGCAAGTTGTGTTGACTCTGACTACTTCTGGTAGGGGAGAAATGAATCGAATTAGGAGTCTCGCTGAAGAGGGTATACAGAAAATTGAGGTTTCTGCTTTTGACACCGTCTTCTCGTAGAATGAATGGGAAACTAATGTAACAGTTGGCCAAGACACACGTCTGGAGGGGGACTGATAATGAATTCCATAGACTTTGGAATAGTATCGCTAGGTTTCACGAGACACTGGTGGCTGTAGGTATATTTTTGCATTTCGGTATTTATTTATTTAATAAGGTAATGTGACGGTGTGGCTGTTCTAGTCGTTTATTTTTCCGGTGGAGATGGGGTCGTTTGGTGGAAGCCTCATCGATATCATATCTTAACTGGTGATAATCTCGATGGTCTACGAGGGGGACTCTCGAGGGTCCACCGTCACTCTCCTCTGTCACATGGTAGCAGAGCGAGGTTTGGTAATATGCACTGAGCGATTCTCCATACTCCATCCAATTTTTGTGGGCTTACCAGAAGGATAAGCCCAAAGGTTTCCCAGAAGGATTCCTTTACTAAAATCCTGTCCCTTTGATAATACATACAACTATTGACTTCCCCACCCCCTTTAGAATGCCAATATAATTAATTAAAATATATTGAGCTCATTTGAAGGCGAGTAGTGCCGTGTCCCAATTTACAAGTCCCAATAGCTGTTCCATCCTAAAGATTGAGGATGATCACCTAGAGGTCGCCCAGATGAGCACAATTCACTGGACAACAACCTCTGACATTTTTTCTCCGCCAATACTCGTATGTAGGAGCGTTGTTCTCCACCAGTAAATTTTACTGAGGTAGCACGATTAAGATGGAGGTTCCGATAACCTTGATGGTGTTCAGACCTTTCCTGAACCAGAACTTCATACCAATTTTCATTGCCCATTTTCCTTCTCATACTTCTGCTACCCAGAAGTATGCCACGTGGGGAGGAGTGTGACGGTGTGGCTGTTCTCGAGTCGTTTTCCGGTGGAGATGGGGTCGTTTGGTGGAAGCCTCATCGATATCATATCTTAACCGGTCATAATCTCGATGGTCTTGGAGGAGGACTCTCCAGGGTCCACCGTCACTCTCCTCACAATATGTCACAGTACAAACAGGCAAAGCCCAATTACGAACACTGTAAATAATTTTTAAAAAAACCACAGTCATGCAGCACGGCTATAAGAGCGAATTTTTGAAGAAATAACTGATTTTATGTAAAACTGTTTTATCTTAAGAAATAACCACGTGCCTTCATCTTCAAAGTGCTCCAGTTTGAGAACGGAATGAGATATCGCAATTCTGATTTCACCATCGTGTTCAGCGTACAAAAACCTTTAAAATGAGGTGTCACTTGTCAGACTGTTTCATTTTGGGAATTTTGGGGTAATTTTTCCCCCCTAAAACTCCCCAAAACTCCCCCTTAGAGTGACCCGATTCTGCCCATCTACGAACTTAGCCTGTCGATTGCCAAGACAGATTTTTCGTGCAAATTTGAACTTTTTATCTCAATTCTTTCGAGAGTTATCGTCTGGAATGACACATACATATATAAATATATAAATATATAAATATATAAGTTACCTGCTCCAACCCTTAATAACTGCTGATGCAGCTGCTGTAGGTTATAAATAGAGGTGGCGCTCGCTTCCTTAAGTTAGTTCGCAGTCTGCCGTCTTGCCGTTCGTTTGTCACGCGTTCATCTCGCTCCTTGTTCAAAATTCTAAGTTCCCTTTGTGTTAATTGTGAAATAAAACTTTTTAAAAAGTCGTTAATCAACCATCACGACCTTACTGGCGCAGTCACGTAGGACAAGGTGAGATAGAAATTCACTAAGACGCTGTGAATTTCGACGCTACGAACCGCGATCTGAAAAAAAAAACGAAGTACCGTTCGACCATTTCGTGAACGAGAAATCGTCGTGTGTGCACCGCTTCGCTCGTAGAAATTCGCTAAGACGCTGTGAATTTCGACGCTACTGTTCGCGATCTAAAGACAACAAAACGAAGTACCGTTCGACTATTTCGTGAACGAGAAACCGTCGTGTGTGCATCGCTTCGCTCGTTGCAAGGACAATTCGACCGAAGACTTGGCAGCTACGAACTCCGTGTGGAGATGCACCGTTACACGTGAGTTTTCTCAGTAGTAACGCCTGATTGTCGAAACACGTAAAACAAAAGGCTTCACACCCCGAAGTCAGGATTTCTACCCTCGGAATCCGCCTCTGATCTACCCCCGGTCAGAGTTTCCTCGGACACACCCCGTTCGTTAGTTATAAAGACATATTTAAATCGCTCCAAGGAGACGATCTTTCACGCCTTCGAAAGAGAAACCTTCTAGACATTAATTCCGCACCTGCATTGTCATACGACACCTCTCTTCCTGCAAGATTAGCTATCTGTACGCCCAAGGACCTTCCATCCTTACGATCTTCTTCATCTCTCCGCAAGTTCATTTAAAACTCCGCCTCGGAATTACCGTTCTTGAAACATTTTTTTTTTATTATCATTATTTCCTTTTCATTTCAATTCTCATAATTTTCATAAAATATAAATAGAAACTCAAAATTTAGCTAAAGTTTTATAGTAAGTAGGTACACACTATCTCTAAATAACAATTTCTTGTGTCTTCATACGCATAATTTTCCCTACACATTGAAAATAGTTCTTGCATGTTATATTTAAGCCATTTTTGTACTAATAATAACTATCCTTGTTACATTGATTAATATTTCAGCTGATACCCCATTATAACTAGGTTTAGATTGAGTGCTCATTACTAATTTTTCTAGGAACCCCTGTTAAGAAATCCTTCAAAATTCCCAAAACTAACGTACCAAAAACTCGTGCCGTACTAAAGGATTTTGCCAAATTCCTTTACGACCCCAACTATTTGACCAATTATAGGAGTGCCATGGCCGAACCAGGAAATTCTCAAAATACGAAGTCCCCCCTTAGTTCCAAGACAAACTCTACAATTCCCCTTAGAGAATGCATTGGCATGATTCCCCAGTTTTCTGGAGAACCTTTATTACTAACTAGATTCATTGACGTCACCGACCGAATCTACACCCAGTTCCACGACGAATCAGATGAAAACAATTTTCAAAATTTTTTTATTTTTGATTCAATTTTGGCCAAAATCACGGGTAAAGCAATTGACATAGTCTTTTCCCACAATATCACAAATTATCCCGAATTAAGGGAAGTTTTGGTTACAAATTTCTCAGACAAAAGAGACTTATTCACGCTCATAGGTGAAATGTCGAAATTCTCGCAAAAGTCTAATGAAAGCTGCTTCGAATTTCACACAAGGGTGTTGAACCATTTAAATACTATCATCGCGCATCTTCAAATAAATAAGGACGAACCCGCACGAACTATACTAATTGATTTCGCGCGTGGTTATGCCCTACGTATTTTCATCAATGGTTTACCCGAAGGTACCGCATCCCTCTTGAGAGCCCGTAAATGTCAATCCCTAGACGAGGTCCTACACATCTTAAAGAATGAATTCAACCTTACGACTAAAAATAACCAGCTTCCAAATTTGTTCCCAAAAATTAGTTTTCCTCCCCGCACTTCAACACCACCAGGCCAAAACCCCAAGCCTTACCCTTTCCGAACATCCCAAACCTCGACTCCAAACTTTTCCAAAACCCCACCAAATCAAAGCACCTTCCAGTCAAAATTCAATCCTTCTCCTCAAACCCCATTGAGCTGGAGACCAAATATTAGCCGCCCCTTTTGGCAGCAAAATCAAACGCCGCAACAGAATTTTTCTAATGTTCCGCAAACCCCTCGACCATTCCAGAGACAACAGTCTCAAGGATCAAACAAATCTGCCTCATCCACCCCAAAGAATTTCCACCTACTCGAAACAGAAACCCCCGACAATGGTCAAACATCACAAGGGTTCAACACCGAAGAAAACGATTTTTTGACTCCCAGCGGGTCATATGTCCCAGGATTCTTCGACGGAAACAATTTCTACCCTTATGAATTTCAGCTTCCAAACTTCGAAAACCTTTCCATCCAGGAAAACCCAGAAGCTAGCCCCTCCCAGGAAACCGTTCCTTTTTTAGAGGAAACTCCAGAACAGTGAGTTCTCGCCCCACCTCCTTCCAAGCCGCTTCCCCTTTAATATCTGGGTTCACTCCCCCTAATTCACTACCCGCTTCCAAAATCCCAGTAACCGCTCAGAAACCCCTAGAAACCTTTGAACTTCACAAAATTGGTTCGAACCTACCTTTTATCATTTTTCCCAAATTTAAATTAAAAATCTTAATAGATACTGGCTCATCTAGATCATACATTTGCTCAAAGCCCGCCAACAAATATTTCCCAAAACATTTAGAATCCCATCAGGGCATTGTAAAAACTGCTCATGGCTTCTCCCACTTCAGTCATAAAACGCTCGTCCCATGCGGCGAACTGTTCAATCAAAAACATCTCAAATTACCCTTCACCCTGTTCGACTTCCATGATTACTTCGACATGCTCATTGGGTTAGACAACCTCAAGGAATTGAAAGCCTTAGTCGACTTGGACAAAAATTTGCTTAGGACTCCTTTCATCAACATACCTCTGAGGTACGGTACCAAAAATGTTAACTCTGAAGACGACTTTCAGACCCAAATGTACCTCATTCAAGCTCGAACAATAGAACAAATTCCCATAACCATAAGAAATCTAGAAAAAGGTGACGCTATCCTCAATAATGTCGCCCTTCCGGGTCTCGAAATTCCGAATTGCCTTGTTAAAGTGGACAATTTTAAAACTTTCATCCACGTAACTAACCCGAACGAAGAACCGGTACGACTAGTTCTGGACCATCCTTTCTCGGTTGAACCAGTAGATGACCTACAGTTCAATGAAGAAGATCCTCCTGAGATAGTCAAACGTAAACCGACCAAACAATGGGTCGACTATTCACGTTTCCGCCTGGATCATCTGAATCCAGAAGAACTTAGGGCTATCCAAACCCTGATCAGGGAATATTATGACCTTTTTCAAGACCCGAATGAACCTCTTTCGGCAACCACCAAAGTCAGGCACCATATAAGAACTAGCGATGAAATTCCCATCTTCATTAAACCCTATCGGTACCCTAGGATGTTCAAAGAAGAAGTTCAGAGACAGGTAGACAAATTAGTCGAGCAGAAGATTATCAGAGAATCTTCTAGTCCATACAATGCTCCACTATGGATCGTACCGAAGAAGTTAGATGCTAGCGGTAAACAAAAGTACCGTTTAGTCATCGACTTTCGGAAATTAAACGAGGTCACCATTGAGGATAAGTTCCCCCTGCCCAACATAACCGACCTTTTGGACAGACTTGGACGATGCTCGTACTTCAGTACGCTAGACCTTGCTAGCGGCTTTCACCAGATAGAGCTCGACGAGGAATCCATCCCCAAAACCGCTTTTTCCACCGACAAGGACCATTTCGAGTGGGTCCGCATGCCTTTTGGGCTTAAAAACGCCCCAGCCACCTTCCAACGGCTCTTGAACAATGTCCTACGCGGAATCAACGGTGAACTGGCCCTTGTCTACCTCGATGATATACTGATATTTTCTGTGTCCCTTCAGGAGCATATCAACAGATTACGACTCGTTTTTGACCGCCTTCGAGCTGCTAATTTGAAAATCCAAGTTGACAAGACAGAATTTATCAGACGCGAACTTCAATATCTAGGTCATGTTATCAGCGCTGATGGTGTTAGACCCGACCCCAAAAAGATTCAAGCTGTTTCGGAATTCCCCATACCTAAAACCAAATCTGAAGTTCGAAGATTCCTTGGAATACTTGGATATTACCGTCGCTTCATTAAAAATTTTGCTACCCTTACCAAACCCCTGACTTCCGTTCTAAAACGAGATGCTGCAGTTAATCCTGATGATCAAAAATACAAAACCTCTTTCGAAACTTGCCGAACCCTCCTGTGTAATGACCCGATTCTCCGATACCCGGACTTTGAAAAACCATTCTGCGTAACCACTGACTGTAGTAATGTAGCTGCTGGCGCAGTATTGTCACAGAATTTCAACGGTAACGATCTACCTATTGCATACTCCAGTAAAACCCTTAGTGAAACGGAAAGACGATATTCAACTATTGAAAAAGAACTATTTGCAATCATCTTCGCCCTTAAGACATTCCGCCCATACCTTTACGGTCAAAAGTTTACATTGTTCACTGACCACCGCCCCCTTCAATGGCTTTTCAGTCTGAAAGATCCCAATTCTAAGTTATATCGTTGGAGATTACAAATTAGTGATTTCAATTTTAATATAGTCTATAAACCAGGAAAATCGAACTATGTAGCTGATGCCCTCTCCCGAGTAGAATTGCACAATTTAGAATCAGATCCTCCCGACAGTCAACAATCTATCCCTACTGACTTGTTAGACCTTGACTTACCCTCATTGAGTCCTGGTACCCAAATGGACATAGACCAGTTAATTGCCGAAGCCATTACACCTTTAACTCCTTCGGTTGACAACCGTTCCCCTTTGGAACGCTTGCTCCAAGAATCAAATGACCCTGAGGCCGAACAAGCTACCATCGACGGAATCATGACCACTTACCGCCAATCCCTTGACCAACCGACAAATTCCCCATCTTTACGAGTCAACACCGGAACTCAAATCGCTCCTAGCGTATCTACCAATCCCCAACCTTCCAAACAATTTTCGATCAATAAGAAAAAGGAAGCCGTTAATCACAGCCGAAACCAAATTATTATTAAATTCGTCAAAAACATATCAAGAAAACCAAAAACTGAAAAATTATTCGGAAACCGAACTAGAATTACTTGCGAGATTTCAGAAACAAATTTTGAAAGAGAAATAATAAATTTTATTAAAGAGTATATACAGCCCAAAACCGGATATTCGCTATTTTTCATCAATGACCCCTTAGAAGAAAATTTCAATAAATTCAATAATGTCATGCTCTCTACCTTCAAGGAATCCCAAATCCGAATGGATAATTGTTCAGAACTTCTGATAGACGTACAAACTAACGAAGAAATCAACGAAGTAATAAAAAATTACCATGAAGGGAAAACAAATCACCGAGGGATAGACGAAACATACAAACAGTTGAAACGTAGATACTATTGGCCCAACCAAAAATCAACCATCCAGGCCCTAATCAACCAATGCGAAATTTGTTTAAAATCTAAATATGATCGCAACCCATTAAAGATAAAATTGAACATTACTCCAACACCTTCCAGACCTTTTCACACCCTTCACATTGACAAGATAGCCCTTGAAAAAACCAAATTCCTCTCGATAATTGACCCCTTCTCAAAATTTGCTCAGCTCTACCGCGTTCAGACCAACAACAGTCTCGAAGTAGTCGATACTCTGATCCAATTCTTTTCAGTCCATGGAATTCCGGAGAAAATCATCTCTGACAACGGAGCCGAGTTCAACTCATCCCTTGTCAGGGAACTCTTAAATCTTCACAAAATTGAGATGCATTTTATTTCTAGCCAACACCCGGAAAGTAACGGAGCTATTGAAAGGTTCCATTCGACACTTGTCGAACATATCAGACTTCTTAATTGCAGAGAAGAATTTCGGAAGGAACCTATAGAAACTAAAGTCAGATATGCCCTTTTGGCCTACAATAATTCAATACACTCAGTTACCGGTCTTACCCCCCTAGAAGTAATAAACGGCCATATTTCAGAAAATAACCTTCTCCGAATGAACCTGGAACAAAGGATTGTTAACGACTATATTTCTAGACATCGCGACAAAATGGTACACCTGTACAGTGATCTCCAAGAAATTAATTCGAAAACTAAAGAACGAATTGCCACAGCCCTAAATTCGAACAGAGAAAACACCCCCGAGCTCCCAGACACTGTGTATATCAAAAATCTTCAACTGCAAGGAAAAACCAAAGCCAAATACAATAAAGAAACTGTAGAAGGTATTAATCCCTCTAGGGGTACTCTAAACATTACTCCAAGACATCACAATACCCAAACTAAAGTTCATATCTCCAATGTAAAAAGACCCAGAAAAGAGCCCATAGTACAACCAGTGGACGATACTGACAGTAGCCTGTCTTACTCGCCCTCAGAAACAAGCAATCAGGAAACCCCAATATGCCCTCCTCAGAATGTAGACCTTTCAAGTAGAAAACGCCCGAGAAAAACCCCTTCCGTTATCTCTTCAGAATCCTCAGGTAAACCAACAATTAGGAAACCTAGGAAAGCCCTACCGTGTCCTCCCGATTCACCCCTGCCTGGACCCTCTGGACTCCAGAACCCGACTTACAACTTTCCATCACTGCCCGACGACAGTTCTGACTCATCTAGCTTGTAATCCCAATTTCAGGATGTTGATTGTGGTCTGTCACCTGCTTATCTCCGACGGTCTGGAAATCGAGGACATCTCCCTAAATCTAGGACTACTGCCCGTACGACTAGGCCCCGCTAAGAGAATCAATTACTATCACACTATCACTCATTATTACAAGTTAGAAGGAATCCTTAACCAAATCAATGCAATACGTTCTCATTTCGACGAAATCTTGAAAATAACAGAAACCGACGCAGAAGTCCAGAAAGGCATCCACCCACGAACCCAAGTAGTCGAACACATGTTAAATTTGGCAGAAGAAAGAATTTTCGAGTCAATACTACCCCATCGTCAGAAACGGGGATTACTAAATGGTTTAGGTTCCGTTGTCAAATTTATAACCGGAAATTTAGACGCTAACGACGAAGAAAAATACAACCGGATTCTTCAACACCTCCTTAATAACCAGGAAATATTTACGCAACAAATCGCTCACCACTATTCAATCAATAATAAATTAATTGAAAACCTAAATTCCACCATCGATAGTATCAATTACAACCATGATATTCTAGCCTCTGAAATTGAACGCTTAAAGGAATTAAGCTCATTTTCTACCCATGTAAAACAAATAGAAAATGCTCTCGAACATAATCAATTATTACTACAACTTATTTTAGACATTACACAAGACATCGAAAATTCCATAACATTCTGCAAACTAAAGAAACTCCACCCCAGTATAATAAAACCTCAGCTTCTACTTACAACCCTTAGAAACCTCGCCCCATTTTATGTAAACCGATTACCCGATTTCGAGGGAGAGTCGCTCTGGGCAATTCAGAATCACATCGAAGTCAAATGTTTCATAAGTGCCGAGGAAATAATCTATTTTCTCGACGTCCCGATAGTGCATCCCGATACTTATGACCTGATTTATTTACAACCCATACCAACACTAGTGGAAGACGCTTACGCAACCATTTCTCCCTCGACCAAATACGTTCTAAAATCAAAAACAAATTCTGAATTAATATTCTTGAATGAACCCTGCGAACCCGGAATAGAACATTATTTCTGTCCCAATAATTTACAACTGTTCAATGAACATAATTGTGTATCAGACATCCTTTTGAAAGGTATAAACGGTCATTGCGACTTAATTCAACTCAAGTTGCAACAAAATCACGTGGAACTCTTAGAAGAAGCTAAACGTTACGTATTCCTCTTCCCTTATGAAGATCAAATTAAAATAGTAAATCATGGAGATATTGAGTTTAGAAAACTTCAAGGTATCTTCTTAGTCTCCCCAGGAAATAGCACTATCGAATACCGAAACCGCACTTTGAACACCCCTTCTACTCAGACGACTCACATCCCGTCACTTGTAAAATTCATCAAATTGTCATGGGATTCCAACCGGAAACCATCAGCAGAGATAGAGTTAAAAAGCCTCAAGCACCTAGTACCCCCATCAGTTCCCATTCTCTCAACTAAACAATTGGTTCTACAGTACCTGTACCCTAGTATTTGGACAATTGTCCTTTACATAATTGTGTTGACATGTTTTTCATCAGCACTCTATCGATTTTGTAAAAATAGAAAAATAGTTTTAAATTCAGAACCTAGAGACAGTTGTACCTCTGCCTGAATTTCAATTCTGATACGACATAGTAATATGAACGTTGTCACTAACCGTAGGTAAATGATAGTCTTCTATACTGTTTATCATCTTATGCCTTTTATACTTATATACTTTATATACTTATCTCTGTTTCATACTTTAGTTTACTATTATCTACTTGTATACTATTTTGTGTGTACCTACATACCATTGTTAAAGCCACCGCCGCCTCTTGCTCGCCTAATATCTTGAGAAAACTTCCGAAACTATTTCGAAAGTTTTCTACCCTTAGGAGGGAGGAGTTACCTGCTCCAACCCTTAATAACTGCTGATGCAGCTGCTGTAGGTTATAAATAGAGGTGGCGCTCGCTTCCTTAAGTTAGTTCGCAGTCTGCCGTCTTGCCGTTCGTTTGTCACGCGTTCATCTCGCTCCTTGTTCAAAATTCTAAGTTCCCTTTGTGTTAATTGTGAAATAAAACTTTTTAAAAAGTCGTTAATCAACCATCACGACCTTACTTATATATATATATATATATATATATATATATATATATATATATATATATATATATATATATATACATATAATTTTTGGTGTCTTTCGGTAGTGAATTCAGGATGGTCTGAAACGGATTTTGGTATAAAAATCTTTCGGAAATTCGAGTTTTAAAAATTTTGGACCGAGAACAATAGCTTCCTTTTCTTCGAAAATTCGCTAAAAACTAAGTGAAGCTGCGCTGTTGGCTCGTCAAAATCCAAACAAGTTCCTGTTCGGGTTTTGTTTCTGAAATCAGGCTCATAATTCGGGCAGCCGTGACTCCGTGGGAAACCGGCTTTAGCACGCTACACCTGACCAACCTTTCAACCAAACCAAAACCTTTCCCATTCATTCCGATCAAGAGTCGAACGGAAGAGGGAGGGACTGAGGGACTTCTGCATTAAAACTTCTCTCGCGAATGGAGAGAAAGCTGGCAAGTTGACCGTTGCCGAGTGAAAAGAAAACGGCCGTTTCTCCATTTAAATGTTGTAGAAATTCTTACGAGGTGACTGAACGGAACGGTCGTCTTGATACAAGATTCTCTTCCTCTTCGTGACTTCCATTCTTAAAGTTTGTTTGACTCTGACCATCGATCCTGGTCACGTCTCCCGAATCCCGGAGGCGCGTTTGATACAATTCTTTACGACCTGCGCAAAGATAAGACGGATAAGACTTGGTTTGTCTCTGTCTCTACAAACCGCAACGTCGTGTCGCATTTCAGTAATTTTGAGGATAAAAAACACCGTTAGTTCCTTCGGCAAAGCAATATTTTTACGGTACGGATTTCCCCAATTTAAGAGAAATTGAGCTCGTAACGGAAATTATCATGCATCCACAATGAACACTTTTGGTTCTGATTTTATAATGATCTTCATCTGCGCATTTGAAAAAGTGGAGAAGTTTAGGGAAAAGTTGCTTTATGGATGAAGAAAAAATAAACGCAAAAGAAAAACGCTGCAAATCCCTACACAACAGTTTATTTTGTACAGAACCCCCTTCTGTTACAGATCACAGTTCTCAGTCTAGATAACCCTTCTATATTATGTACTATTCTATACATATTATGTAGATCGCAGACCCTCAGTAGGTTAGTACCTCACCCCGTACTCGTTACTAGGTACCTCCATAAATCACGTGTTAAATGTTTCTAAAATAATTCTGTCGATGACAAACAGTAGCTAAAGTGGCAAAAAGAAACGCAAATAATGAAGTTCTGAAGGGGAATTGGTGATGTGGAGTGAAAAAATATTCGGTCCCGGTAGGGTTTAGATCTCCGGAACTTTAGCGTAACAGTTCGTTAGTACGGCCACTGCGCTATATCGCCCAGCTAGCAGGAGACCAGTAATGTGCGCTCTCAACACAGCTTGATGCCTGCATACACCCTGCTCTTTACGGCAAATTGTATAGCAAATGTTATGGCAACATCGTAGAATGCTTCGGATGGTCTCAACAATTCAGAAAAAATCAAACCATTTAAAAATGCGAGAAACCCCACACCTCAAAATATAATTTTCCGAAATAGGGATTCTCTGGATATTCCACCCCTATTTTTCACCCCTTAGAGTTGAGTGCAAGTAACGCCGAGCTTCGAGGACCAACTAGAGCCCAAACCGGACACACATGCCAAATTTTATGAATTTTGGTTCATGAGAACTAAGGAAAAACGCTGCAAAGTCCTTGCCACATGGGGTTTATTATTCTACAGAAATGTTGGCTGTACATTTATTGTTTGCTTCATGTGAAATAATTGAAAAAGCTATTTCTGATGGTTTCCACCAATTTTGGCCCCCAAAACACAAATTAGGTAGGTACGATTTTTTTTTTCAAATTAACTTTGATCATTGGTAGTGCCATTTAATCGTCTTGATCCACGTGTTGACACTTTTTCTAGTGTTATTCTACAAACTGATGGTGATTTCAGACGATTTCGCAGGTTTTTGACTCATACAAAATCAATTTTGGGAGCTGAACATCTGGTACAACCTCAATTTTCCACTCCTTGGCCAAAATCGACCTCATATTCGATCTTGTCGTCCCCAAAAACATGGAAAACGATACCTCAAAAGCTCATGTTACCAACATGTTGCTAAAACGCAAAAAGTACCTATTTTTATACACATTTTCACTCATAACTCCCCTGGATATATTCCGATCGGGCTGAAAAGTTTCGGGACACAACTAGGGCCCAAATGGAGCATGTGTGCGAAAGAACGACTTTTTTAGACCGAAAATGAAGCCTGTACACGTGATGCGGCGGACGGCGTACGGCGGACGGACATTGCATTTTTTGAATCTACGCACCTTGAAACGGAAAAGAAAAAATTTTGAGGGGGGGTTATAAAAATTGTTTGCTGAGCGAATACATAGGTGTATTATTCGAAGAATAATAAACCAAAAGACACGAATGGTGTTATTCGATATTCGTATTCTACATACCTTGAAACGTAAACCATCAAATTTTGAGGGGGGGGGGGGGGGGTTAAAAATTTGTTTTTCATGGTCGATTCCAAAGGTTCATTATTGAAAATAATAAACCAAAAGGCGATTCAAAGAAGCCGCCTGCTTATGTCACAAGGCTACAACGCGTCGACTGGCCATCTCCCTCTGCTGCCATGGGCCAGCCAATCAGAACCCATACCCCTACAACGTCACAGCCAACAGCAGGGCGCCCATTCCCCGCCTTTTTTTTGAAATCTCAAATTTTGAAGCTCTCTCAAAATATGAAGCAGGCATATTTTTCCGATTCAGTCCTACGATTGTCTATCTCGCATCACAAACTATTGAGAAAAAATGCAAACAGAGTTCATGGTAGCTGCCCATTCGGGCTGAATTCAAGAGAGCTTCAATATTTTATGGTACTTTTCACTATTTCGAATAATCAAGTACCCTACATGGTATTATGGGCAGTTCAATGAAAAGCACTGATCTCTACGCTTCTCACTGGGTGGGGGGTGAAACGTAGAGACCGTAATATAATTTGTTCCTTGTTTGGAGACATTTCCTATTGAGAAATGCATTGATTCAAATGGGCTTCGGTCGGTGCCATAGAATTTGTACCTTATTCGGAGGTATCTCTTATTTGGAGGTTGTCACATTGGGAGGTTTCACTGTAATAATGTAGTTACCCACCTATTTCTTGAGAAAAATGTGGTAAGCATCTATAGATATTTGTGTACAAATATGGACGAGGTGTTGGGTTACAGTAATGCAGCATGACCATATAAGCGAAAACTTCCAAGTTGGTGATTCTGAACCGTGATGACTCGATTTTGAGCCAATGTGGTTGTGAAAAATATCAAAATTCTAATGAAACGACCTTTTCATGTGCCGAAGAACCATTCTATACAACCTTTTTGTGTATCAATATCAATTACCATACTTAGACCCCAAAAACCCGAATTTGACTCACTTTTCAAGAAGAAAAAAAATTGTTGATCATTCAAATTAAAGTCGCCGTTCTATAACACTTGTGATGATTTATTGCCAACTTTGGTTTTTTTAGCAACTTTTATCGCTTTATGATCAACATAACTCAAATTTGACACAAGTTTTGACCATATTTTGAACCCCGAACCCTAATTTGGCTCACTTTTCAAGAAAAATAAATAAAAATTGTTGACCATTGAAGTAGTTTTTCCTGTCTCATATCAAGTCGCCGTTCTATAACAATTATGATGATTTATTACCAACTTCCGTTTTTTAAAGCCATTTTTATCGCTTTTTGACCAACATAACTCAAATTTGACACAAGTTTTGGCCCCCGAACCCTAATTTGGCTCACTTTTCAAGAAAAATAAATACAAATTGTTGACCATTGAAGTAGTCTTTGCCTGTCTCATATCAAGTCGCCGTTCTGTAACACTTATGATGATTTTTATTACCAACTTCCGTTTTTTAAAGCCATTTTTATCGCTTTTTGACCAACATAACTCAAATTTGACACAAGTTTTGGCCCCCGAACCCTAATTTGGCTCACTTTTCAAGAAAAATAAATACAAATTGTTGACCATTGAAGTAGTCTTTGCCTGTCTCATATCAAGTCGCCGTTCTATAACACTTATGATGATTTTTATTACCAACTTCCGTTTTTTAAAGCCATTTTTATCGCTTTTTGACCAATATAACTCAAATTGGACACAAGTTTTGTTCTTGAAAATCGCTCAACTTCGAATTAATCCTTATGTTTACACACCTTTTGGAGGAATCTGACCTTTTTTTATCTCGCAACCAAGTTCAGATATCGTCTAGACGGTCACATATGCATACACACAGCTACAGGTACCATTTAAACAAAAATTTAAAATATACAGACGGATTCAGAATGGTCTAAAACGGGAAGGAGGCTTCTTGTCCCAAGATTAATGGTTCCGGGCCTTGTTTGGGTGTTGTCAAGGGGCGACTCTGACGGCTCAAGTCCCCAGAGGGCTCTGAAGAGGTTGAAGCAGTAGAGTGGGGGTTGTACCTCTACAGTCCTACTTATAACGGTTCCCTTGTAATAGGCCAACGAAGGGCGGGAAAGGGCCACAGAAATGTGTTAACCTTTCACGAAGCGATGCTCCTGACCTCGTGAGTACCGGTGGACAAAAGGAACCGACGTTTCGAGTGGGTACAGGCATTTTCAGACGGCTTGGGACACGAATGGCGTCAAGGTGTAGGCACCTACCTAACCCGTTCGGCTTCAGAGGAGCCATCACACCTTGGCAACGAGGGGTTGCCCTAAAAATGTACAGGAAAATATACCGACTAATAAATAGGTTTACAAGAGGGAAAAATCAGCCACCTAGTTCAATAATACACTTGGAAGGACAGGAAACATGTTTATTAGTACCTACATGAACATGTCACATACCCAAAAACACATAATACGAGAATGGACATACCATCTGTGTACCATGTGTCTGCTGTCAGAGACATAATAAGACGCCGAAGTTCAAAATTGAAGATACTGTGTGGTAGGTTTTACAAGGTTTACATTCAATTTCATCACATTTAATTTTTTTTTAAACCTTTTTCAATCCTTTGAATAAATTTGTCTTACTTTTGAGAATAAAATAAGGTACCTAGGTATTATTAATGCGTTAATATTCAAATGCGATTTCACAAATGATTCACGAAAAATATCGCTCTGATGTGATGCGGGTAAATGTCATATCATCCTTAGGTACATAGCCATTCTATCATGTCATGTTTAGTGTAAGATTCGATGATTCTACCTCTATAACACTGAATATCAAGACCCCAACCTCGGTGCTATGAGACTTGCCCCTATTATATCTAAGCCAATCAACCACTTATGAAATGTTCATGCTATTATTACAATCGTTGGTCGAATCCTGAATTTTTCACAATAGGTACAGCTGTCTGAGTTGATGAGAACATTTGCATCATGGGGCTTACCTTTAAGAAAGCACGAAGAGCAGTCTCTGGAGGTCCTAAAAAGGAAACAACGACAAATTAGAAGATGAGTCAAGAATGTATTTCCTCTAACAATAGTTGGTTTGAACATGTTTGTTACACATAATGATATGGCACGCGGATAACTGATGGACCAGGATATGGCATCTCATGGTTGGGAGTCGGTTAACAAATTATGTGAACGCTATTTTCATCACAGTTATCATCAAAGCTAAGTGTTAGTCGTGCTATAAATCATGAGCAGATGTTTTTCGCCACAAGGGTGAAATTTGGTTTAGAATCCGCTTTGCTCGATCGATAGAATCAGTAATCTGGGCCGAATGGTGTTTTTCAAACGGATTAAAGTAGAAATTTGCTTATTTTCTACCAGGAGGAAGAAAACATATTGGATTTAAAATAATAAATAAATAAATAAAATAATAAAAATCTTGTAGGGCATTACAGTGGACATCCCTTATGGTTGCGGTTGTATTTGTATTTCCCTCAGTTTCAGGTATCACTAGTGTAGAGCAGGTATAGGAGTGGACCGAGTACACCCCCCTGTGGTACACCTGCACCTGTCGGTTTAGGATCAGAGCAGTTGTCTTCTAATTTTATGCGAAAGTAGCGGTTTGTAAGGTATGAATCTAACATCTCAGCATACCTTGAGGGTACCGATTTTCTCAACTTAAACATCACGCCAGACTTTGTCAAATGCTTGGGTGACGTCAAGGAAGGCGGCAGAGCAAAATTTAATCTTCTTCTCTTCAAGTGCTTGTTCTATTATGTTGGTTATTCTATGCGCTTGGTCTATTGAACAGTGCTAAATCCAAACTGGTGGCTGGGAATTAACTGGCATTCTTTGACAAGAGGCATAAGCCTTTTATGTAGGAGCTTTTCAGATAGTCTGGATAACAGGAGGAAGAAAACGTATTGGATTAGGAAAAAACAAAAAAAATCCCGCAGAGCATTACAGTGAAAGTCCCTTATGGTAGTGTACAGATTGCAGATCGTCTGGAAGTGTAATATATATGAGTAACTAATCTAATGATGATGAATTCGATGTGCAATTTGATTACCTAATTTCTTGACTAGTGACGCGATATGAACTACCTACGTACATTTTGTATTGTGCTTGACTACCTACATCACAGTAGGTGATGTTATCATCATAGCAATGGCCCAATATTGTGAATATATAGATTACATCGCTACCTACCTATTGTTTCTTATATACCTCGTATGGCAGCTTCAAAATTTGAGAATACGGGCAGCGGACACAACATCAGCCGAAAATCCCGCGTTATCCCCCCCACCCCCACCCGACCAATAGAAATATATGTCGAAATTCCAGCGACTTAGTGTACACTGTAATGAACTTCAAAAAAAGCTGTATAAAATTGAAAAGTAAAGAATAATTTTTATGCTGAACAAACTTACATAATTTATTCAATGCCAAATTTAAAATAAAATGTACAAGAACCAAGGGATATAATATGAAGGCTTTGAGTGGGGGGGGGGGGGGGGGTTAGTTGAAATTTGTCCCCAACTTCAAAAATTTTGTTGTATTGGCTTTTAATAAATTATGTATGTTTATTCAGCATTCATAAACAATTACTCTTTACATTTTAGTTTTACGCAGCTTTATCTGAAGTCGGTATTTTTTCTAGTTTTTTATTTTTTGCTTTTTAGTAGGTAATGTACCTCACACTATCAAGTACTGATTCCATCATTACTGGCGCATTCACAGTATTTGGCAGGCTGGTTTCGGTCGTCAAATCGTGCAGTGCATGTCAAAACTAGAAATCGGAGAGTATAACTGGGCAAGTACTAATTTTTAATTTTAAAAAAAACTAGTAGATATGGGGCTACCGCGGAATGATCCTTCCATTTAAAAAAACCACATCGAAATCGGTTCAGTATTTTGAAATAATCGCTGGACAAACATTTAAAAAAAATAAACACGTCTGCCAATTCGAGTAGGCATTATAGCTTCCTCACTTGAATCACATGAACGTACAGAATAGTAGGTTAGGCTCATTCATGGGCTACTGACTAAACAACTCCGGTCACATGGACTAAAGAATTAGTTAGTCCAACAACTCACCTCCATCTATTTTCCAAACTGCACCGCTTTACGATGATTTGCAGGGTAGTTATGGACACTACGAGGATCTGAAGTTTGCGCATGTGCAGACGAAAGTTACGGTACGGTTTTGAAGGTTGTGACAGGGGACCATCTGCTATTCAACCCGCGTGTACCCACAAAATGTTAGCTCTCTACGACTATTTTTTGCAGTTAGAATAGCTACAAGGAAATGGTCAACATTTCATGTTCGCGCATGCGCAGACGAAAGTAACGGTACGATTCCACTCAAATTCACAAGAACATTTATCAAAGTATTATTCCTGATCGACCATCCAAGTTTGTACTCATTTCAACGATAATTAAGGTAGTTATGGGCGTGTTAAGTGTTCCACGTTTGTGCATGCGCAGACGAGTTACAGTACTTTTTCAATGATTTTGGTACGGGACCATATGTGACCCAACCCGCACCTACCCTCCAAATTTCAGCCCATTTTGACCATTAATTCGGGTAGTTATGGACGTTACAAGGAACTGACAACACACAGACGGACAGTGAACCAAAAATGTTCCTCGATGTCAGAAACGCAAAATGGCAGTGGAAATTTTCGTTTTGGAGGACATAAATTTTTTATTCTACTCAATCATGAATCCAAGGCTTCCCTACCTTCCGGTAGTGAGGAAGCAAAAATAAAAGTTCAAAAAAAGTCGGTTAGAAATACCTGGTACTGCGAATCAGGAACAGATGATAATGATATTTATGAGGAAAATGATATTTTTCTGAGATAATTTACAGTTTATAAAGCAATTACGTAGTGATTCAATCACTGTCAGTTTTACATGGGGAAAAGTGGCCGTCGGAAATACAAATCAAGGCCGAGGGCGGTCATCTGGGTGTGCGATCGCTTCCGCCCAACCGGCAGTCGACCGAGGAGCCAGTGATTCAGCCGTTTCGACACTAGCCGATGTTCTCGTCTCATCACATTAACAAATTGCAAATGGAAAATTATTGAATGGATCAAACAGAAACCGCTGGTATGATTTTCCAGTTTATAACTCGAAATGTCAACGAAACAAGGTTTTTATCAGGTACCACCAAGAGGGCTGGAACTCGTGCAAGTGCGGAATAGAAACTTGTTTTAAAAATAAATTCAATTGAGATTAGCAGTTAGCCATAGCCATGAATTACTTTTATTTAAGATTTATATTACAATATATACAACATTGATATTTTAAATCAAATTTGTATACCTACTTCTCGAAATAAAGAATATATCACTTTGTAAACACACCTAGTGACGTTCCGATACTTTCGATATTTCCAATATTTGTATCGATACTCTGGATTTGATAATATCGGAATATCGGAAGAAAATCGGTGGTATCAGATCGAAAGACATTACTCCAACTTGTAGACTAAAATATTGATGAAATAGATGTACTGTACCTCCCTCCTATATCAGGTACAGATTTGTTTCAATCCCTTGAGAATTCTTGAGAATTTGTTTCAATTTTGAGAGCCCACATGAAATTAACAATAATGAAATACTTGCTATCTGAAGAATTATTCGATATTGATATCAGAATTGTCTAAAGGAATTTCAAGAACATGGTATCAAATGATGAAATATCGATACTGTTATCTCGATATTATCGTATTATGAGTAAAATCTTGCGATACTGTTTCGATACCAAATATCGGATCAAAGGCGGTATCGGAACGCCACTAAACACACCAACTTCTTGAATTTGTTATACGTGTTCAAACTACTGTTTATACGTATAATTATAAGGTGGTTACCATGGTGCTGCTTACAGGGGTTTTAGCATAAACATCAGTATTCAAGCTCCGTGCAATGTTGCAGGGAATATCAGGTAGGCGGGTTGACGCTCATAGTTCTCGTGACTGTTACGTTCTCGGTAACGAGAAGAATCGTAGAATAACGTGAATAAAGGACAAAGGGCGGAATAGCAAAAACTTTCACATCATCTGGATTTTTACCCTTTTAGCGAATTTTCAAAGAAAATGAAGCTATTGCAATGGGTCCAACATTTTCGGAACATGAATTTTCGAAATTTTGTATGGTCAAATCCGTTACAGAGCATCCTGAATTCATCCCTAGATTTTAACAAAAATGCATACACATAATAATATATCAAGTTGATTCTGATGACTCGGTTGATGAACACTAGAATGGTCATTCCTCAATCCTCCTCCCCCTTCCTCCCATTCCTCTGTCCTTGGGAACATCATAAAAATTCCTGATTTCGCAAAAACAAAAGGATGAGTTTGAAGATGAGCAATTTTCAAAAATTCTAGGGGAGTCAGATTTGAGTTTATATGGGTCAAAAATCGGTAAAAACAGCTAAAATCGCGAACAATTGATATAAAATCAGTGAAAGTGGTATGGAAGGGTGAATAAAGAGAGAGAAATACTGAAAAATACCATTTCAGTTGTTTTTCATACAGAATAAGGGGTCAAATTTAGATTTTTGGAGATCAAGTTTGGTATTAAGGGCTGAAATCATTACTAATTCACCTGACGGTAATTCACGACGAAGGGATTATTTCGATAATAAACATATTTTTCTAAAAAAAAAGGTCAAATTTGAATTTAGAAGGGTCTAAAATCGGGGAAAATGACTAAAATCACGAAAAATGATACTTATAATTTTACGAAAAGTGGTGTGGTTTGTCGCTAAAACATCTTTTGACACAATAGCGCGAATATTTCTTTGAAAATTCGCTCTTATAGCCATGCTGCATGACTGGAACTTTTTTCTTTTTTCCCTTTTTTCAACTTTATCTCAAGACCCAAAAATGAAATTTTACAGGAGAGCAAAACCGAAATAAAAATCGTGGTTTTCACTTGTTTTTTCACTATTTCACCTTGAAAACTTGATTAGAATGCATCGCGCTTATAGATTTCGATTCAGGTACTTACATGTTATCTGCACATCTATTTACACAGTCATTGCTGCTTTCGTGGTGTATTGCAGTCGTACTGCTCAAGGCTGGAAATCAATGTTGCATTGATTCTCGCAATATGAGACTCTTATACTGATGTTCTCATTATTGTGACAAACTTGTTAGGTAACTAACAACTGTTCGGATTTGGATTTCGTAACAGTGATTGGATTTCGTAACAGTGATGATTGAATGGACTAGTAAACAAAAGTGCTACGCAGGAATCGGTTACGTGCGTGCACATTGCGATTTTCAGGAGTGTACCCCTCTACGAATTTCGATTAAAATTGAAAAAACTCTCAGCGAATTTGGATTAAGATTGAAAAAACTCTCAGCGAATTTGGATTAAGATTGAAGAAAACTCTCAGCGAATTTGGATTGAGATTGAAGAAAACTCTCAGCAACTCCATAATTCGTTTAAAATAATATGATTAGCTAGTGTTTTGTTCCATGGTGTCGTGTTTTGTACCGCTGATTCAAACCCAATCAACCACAGAATTTTGGTTAATATCACGCTACGGCTACCAGCGAAATTTTGAGGGGAGGTGTAGGTAGTAATAACAAGTAGGGAGGTGGATGTACGACCTGCTGCCTCTATTTATGGCTCTAACTTGATATAGAGTTGGCCTCAAAAATCTTTGTTATTATAACTAACTGGGGTTGAACACTTCCTGACCTTATATAAAACAAGGGAAACCAGAAAATCCGAAATTTTGGAGTTACGACCGTCTGGCTTTGGGCTACAGAAATGTTTATTCACATGAAGTTGGACCTTAGGTACTTAGGTACTACTGCATAGTTTTTCTTGCTAATTAACAAAATCGCTTAGCAGGCAGAATGTTGTAAACGCTTTAAGCAAATTAATGCTGAAGTTTTAAACATCATTCTCAACACCCAACATGCAATAAATTATTATGAAAATCAGCAACGGATGTTAAGGAGCATGAAAACGTGAGGCTGATCGGGATTTATGGAAGAAAACGACGATCCGCTCAATAATAATTTGTATAATTTTCGTTTCTTCGGCCATCAGAAACAACTTGTAATGCGCAGGGCAAATTGTTGATGCGACCACTACCTACAATGAAGAATTTCATGATGTGTTTAATTAGTGTTTCTACGATTTCAGAAAACAAGGCAGGCAGAAATTTCACTTTCGTATAAGTATTCTGACAACAGTGGCTTAGAATTCCAAGACTTTTCTGACAGCTAAAGTTATTTCAAACTATCACTCAGCTCTCGACCACGGAGCACTCAGCCTCTCCGTTTCAAGATCGATTGAAAAGACGCCGTTAGGCCCTGCTGGATCTTTATGGAGGGGACGCTGAGGAAGGCTGTAACCTGCGATTCCCGTTGCTCCAACGGGCCTGAGATGCACCCGATGTCCCGGCATGAGTTAAGTGTTTTCTTATGGGAACCGCGACCGACGCGACGCTTCTCTCTCGAGTTCCCTCATCAGCCTAAACGTTTTGTCAGAAGCACAACAGCTCGTCGAGCCCTTCACAGGATCCAGGGCGAAGGGAATCAACTTTAACGACCAGCAGGCTCGTCGAAAGTTCCACACGTTCTGGAACACGTCCTGTTACTTCCAACTGTTAGAAGTTACGATGTATTCAACTGTTAGCCACAGATGATACAAGTACAATCAACTTGACGCTTGGTTTCTCTTCAAGATTCATGGGGATGGGAGGTGCTAAGCATCCTGTGACAGGTGACCATATCCAACAACCATAAGCATCTTGAAATGAATATAAGGTGATTTTAAACGAATTGTGGAGTTGCTGAGAGTTTTTTCGATCTTAATCCAAATTCACTGAGTTTTTTCAATTTTAATCGAAATTCGTAGAGGGGTACACTCCTGAAAATCGCAATGTGCACGCACGTAACCGATTCCTGCGTGGAACTTTTGTTTACTAGTCCATTCAATCTTCACTGTTACGAAATCAACGACCACAGTTTCAAGGGCACAATCGCCCGAAAATATCAAAAATATCTGCATTATTCATTAGGTAATTTGTATTTTTCAAAGTGCACAAAAGGCCTGATCGAAGAACACGTTGTTATATAACAGAGAAGATACACAACAGATAGTGGGACTGAAGAGCAAATTAATAAAGAGTGCATTAATAGCAATATTAACAAAAGTGCAGCAAGAATATAACAGTAGACCTTTAACGAATTATCACAAGTTTCTTGCATGAACTAACTCTCTTCTTATTTCCTACATCATGGAGATGTAGCCCGAAGTGATCAGTAATAATTACGTATTTGGTGGCCCAATTTGGACATATTTTTCTTCTTTAATCCTACACCGGGTGGAGGCCGTCTCCTTCCTGGCTGACCAATATTTGTCAATTAATTTCTTCCATTCGGAGTCGCCATTATTGTGCCGCGGCCTGGAAAGCCCTGGGAACAGATCAAGGTGCCTGGCGTCCATCTCAGTTTGGGTGCGTAAGGGCCGAATCGGGGTTTGAACAACCGCAGTCCGATGGAGGTGGCTTTTGCAAGAAGTCAGGGCCTGTGGTCATTTTGAAATTAGCGACGAAATCTCGGCGAGGTAAATTACCCAGGATGTGCTGGGCCATTAGTGGCTCCCATTGCTTTCCCATGGCTCCGTTTCTATGCCTTTCAGCCACTTCATTTACTTTTTTCCGTGCCTCATGTATCGCTCGTCAGCTGATTTGAAAATCTAATGATTTTCAAATAAATTTAAAAAACGCTGCAAAGTCCTTGTCACATGGGTTTATTATTCTATTATTTTATTGGTCTACAGAAATGCTGGCTGTTCATTTATTGTTTCTTTTATGCGTAATAATCGAAATAGCTATTTCTGATGGTTTCCATTAATTTTGGCCCCTAAAACACAAATTAGGTACGCTTTTGGTTTATTATTCTGTGAATAATACACCTATGTATTCGCTCAGCAAAAAATTTTTATAACACCCCCTCAAACTTTTTTCTTTTCCGTTTCAAGGTGCGTGGATTCCAAAAATGCAATGTCCGTCCGCCGTACGCCGTCCGCCGTATCACGTGTACAGGCTTCATTTTCGGTCTAAAAAATTCGTTCTTTCGCACACATGCTCCATTTGGGCCCTAGTTGTGTCCCGAAACTTTTCAGCCCGATCGGAATATACCCAGGGGTGTTATGAGTGAAAATGTGTGTAAAAATAGGTACTTTTTGCGTTTTAGCAACATGTTTTTGGGGACGAGAAAACCGAATATTAAGTCTATTTTGGCCAAAGACTGGAAAATTGAGTTCTACCTAATGTTCAGCTCCCAAAATTGATTTTTTATTAGTGAAAAACCAGGGAAATCGTCTGAAATCACCATCAGTTTGTACAATAACACTGGAAAAAGTGTCAACACGTAGATCAAGAAGATTAAATGGCACTACCAATGATCAAAGATAGTTAAGAAAAAAAGAAGAAGAAAAAGAGCGTACCTAATTTGTGTTTCAAGAGCCAAAATTAATGGAAACCATCAGAAATAGCTATTTCGATTACCACGCACGAAAGAAACAATAAATGAACAGCCAGCATTTCTGTAGGTATGTCCAATAGAATAATAAACCCATGTGACAAGGACTTTGCAGCGTTTTTTTTTAATTTTTTAACTATCTTTGATCATTGATAGTGCCATTTAATCGTCTTGATCCACGTGTTGACACTTTTTCTAGTTTTATTATACATACTGCTTGTGATTTCAGACGATTTTCCAGGTTTTTGACTCACGAAAATCAATTTTGGGAGCTGAACATCTGGTACAACCTCAATTTTCCACTCCTTGGTCAAAATCGACTTAATATTCGGTCTTCTCGTCCCCAAAAACATGGAATACGATACCTCAAAATCTCATTTTACTACTATGTTGCTAAAACGCAAAAAGTACCTATTTTTATATACATTTTCACTCATAACACCCCTGGGTATATTCCGATCGGGCTGAAAAGTTTCGGAACACAACTAGGGCCCAAATGGAGCATGTGTGCGAAAGAACGAATTTTTTAGACCGAAAATGAAGCCGGTACACGTGATACGGCGCACCTTGAAACGGAAAAGAACAATTTTTGAGGGGGTGCTATAGAAATTTTTTGCTGAGCGAATACACAGGTGTATTATTCACAGAATAATAAACCAAAAATGGGCATCATTATTGTTTATTTTGGATTATTATTCTGCGAATAATACACCTGTGTATTCGCTCAGCAAAAAATTTCTATAGCACCCCCTCAAAAATTGTTCTTTTCCGTTTCAAGGTGCGTAGATTCCAAAAATGCAATGTCCGTCCGCCGTACGCCTATCATGCATACCCATCTACTTCATTTTCGGTCTAAAAATTTCGTTCTTTCGCACACAGGCTCCATTTGGTCCCCAGTTGTGTCCCGAAACTTTGCATCCCGATCGTAGTATATCCAGGGGTGTTATGAGTGAAAATGTGTGTAAAAATAGGTTTTTTTGTGTTTTTAGTAAAATGAGCTTTAAGGTATCTTTTTCCATGTTTTTTAGGGCGAGAAGACCGAATACGAAGTCGATTTAACAAAGAATTGAAGTTGTAACGAAGGTCCAGCTCCCAAAATCCATACGAGTCAAAAACCTGGAAAAGTGTCTGAAATCACCATCAATTTGTATAATAACGCTGGAAAAAGTGTCAACAGGTGAATCAAGACAATTAAAGGGCACTATCAATAATAAAAGATAATTTGAAATACAAGGAGCGTAATTGGTGTTTTTGGGGGCCAAAATGGTGGAAACCATCAGAAATAGATATTTCAATTATTGCACATGAAAGAAACAACAAATGAACAGCCAACATTTCTTTAGGTGTGTCCAATAGAATAAACCCACGTGACAAGGACTTAACAGTTTTTTTTTTATTTATTTTAATTTTCGCAGGTTTCAAGTTGAATCACCACCCATATATTTCCAAAGTTTCTTCTAATCCCCCTAATAACTTTACTTGTAACGTGCAACAGACAGAACGATTTAAACTGAGCTAATGCTGTCAACCGTTTTCAAATAGCATGTTGTAATAGTATATAAACAAACAATTTCTTGTGTTTCTAATTAATGTTGTGCAAACAAGACTACCAACAAATTATGAATTTGAATTTGGAGACGGGCTCCACTAGGAACAAAATTGAAGTTTTATTTACGTTTCGTTTTTCCAAGGATTTTTTAGTTATTTTTTTTTAAATTTTTTTACTCGTTTTCCTTTACTTCTCTCCTTATTTTTTTCTTCATTATTCCAAAAACACCTATTACCGAATTTTTAGCGCTTGAATAATTTTTTTCGTCCCATTTTTCTTCTTTGAGAATCCTTTTAAGCTTGGCGAAGGTAAATGGATTCGTTCTACACCTGTTTCCGCGCTCAGAACGCTCAAAGGGGAGCTCTTACTCATCCTCAGGTGTGGCTTCAGGGAACTTCTTAGTTCATGGTTTTATGTATCATCCGAGTAAGCTAATCATTATGCTACAAGAGATGTCTAAACAAAATAAGAATTATTCTTATTTTTATTTAAAAAAATAAGATTCTTATTTTATTGATAAAATAAGATTTTTATTTTATTAATAAAATAATATTTTTATTTTATTAATAAAATAAGAATGGTTCTTATTTTTATTTTTTTTTAAGTAAGATACTTATTGTATTAATAATATAAGAATTATTATTCGTTTTATTTTTTTACCAACGTACTCTTCATACAAATAAGAATGATTCTTATTTATTTATCATAACCTACATGGACATTAGTTTAGAATACAGCAAGTACTCCAATCTAGATGAGGGTAAATCGTGAAGATGAATTAAATCTGTCATGTGTAACTGCAAAAAGGTTAAGGAATGAAATTGGGAGACAGCAGTACGGATATACATGGAGTCATCGGTTATTCGGGGTAGTTCAGCCTCTTGATTTAAGTATATTCAACAAAAGAAACCGGAACCACCATAATACGAATCCCCAGAGGATATCAGCATATAGTAGTGTAGCAAGATTTTTCTACTAATTTTTGACATTAAATACAGCACTATTTTTTGACATTACATACTAATTTTTGACATTAAATACTAATTTTTTTTTACATTAAATACTGATTTTTGACATTAAATACTAATTTTTGACAATAAATGAAGTATTAATTTTTGACATTAAATATAGCACTAATTTTTGACACTAAATACTAATTTTTGACATTAAATACTGATTTTTGACATTAAATACACGTAAAAATCCATCAGAAAGTAGGTTTCACGTAAAAATCCATCAGAAAGTTGGTTTATAGGTTTTTGACATTAAATACAGCTGGACATTTCACGTAAAAATCCACCAGAAAGTTGGTTTATAGATTTTTGCGCCAGCCACATTTTGCGAAACTTTTTCGCTAGCCACATTACGATCGTTGGAAAATCAACAGTTTCGATGGTGGTAGGTAGGTAACTAGGTATATGAAGTTGTAAATATTACTGAGTCGTCAGGATAGTCGTCAGTACAAGCCAATGTTCGGATAAGGAAGGGTGTGTGTGTATGTGCGTCCAAATTCAAGTTAAAAATCGCTGAATTCGTGAAAAGAGAAAAATCCTTACATTTATCAAATTGACGAGAGGCGAATGAATGTTTTGTGGTTACATTCCGAACGGCGACAATGGTTATGACTTACGATATATTATGCTCATTTTGGATATTATATGTTGCGTTACTACGTGTTTGTAATATTGGCTTCTCCAGCGACAACTCGGATTGGATAAGGTCAATGACGTTGACAGAGGTTCGGTTCTGCCTACACCACTCGTACATCTATTGATCTTCCGGTAATAGATTTCTAAATATAGGCCCCTACCTTTAGAATGAGACGAAAATGATCACATGGAGGCGACCAGTGAAATGTTTCTTGTCACTAACTTCCGTCCAACCCCAAAAATACCCCTTTTCCACGCCCTAACCAATATTAGTTTTACGGGTAAATAAAGAAGAAATTTACTTTCAACATTTAGCTTTCCTCCCATCGGCATCACGTGCAAACCATAGGTAACTAACCAATTTACAGAGGTTGAGAGTGGTCGGATTCATCAAAATGCGGTCAGATATACAACAACAAAAAATACTTACTGTACATTTGAAAAATGAATCCTTTATAAACACTGGCCTTTTTGTATGAGAGCACCTCATTTGATTACACTATCACCTCCTACTTGCATGGAAAACAGAACGCCTGTTGTAGACAGACGGTAAGGGGAACGTACAGAAATACACAGTAAAATGAGCGTTCTCAAGTGTCAGTTAGGTATAATACTAACCATTTATAGCCACAGTATATCAGAAGTGAGTTATAACAGTAAGTTATACCAGAACGTTGAATACAGAACAAGAAAAATATTCATACACCTAGGCAGAGTATTTAGAAAACGCCCGTTTTACAATAACTGAATCCCGCCAGTGAAACGTTCAAATTTCAAGGGAATTTTCCAATATTTTGTCTATGTCTTTTACGTACCTATATGTCTTTTACAAGTTTCAGTGATCAGATCATCGTCAATAAAAACTGAACTTACTGATATAAGGGAAAGTTGAGTTTGAGCTATGGGTAGTGAAAGGAGGTTGATTCCGATTGGCCGTCGGTAATGAAAGGGCAAATCCATTTTGCAAGCATTTTTGTCCAGCCATTATCATTAATATATGATTTTGATGCGTTTGGGTCATTTTCGTCCTCCTCAGAGTTGAAGGATTTGAGTTTATGTAAATTCGCATCCATAGTCGCCTCAGTTTTGTGTTCATGTATAACACCTTTGATGGTTGAAGTAAAGACATTTCGGTTCTATTTCGGTTCATTTTCCCAGTTACTGGCTAACACTCCAACAGTCAACTTAACGTTGAATTATGTCATCATCTAACCATGGGTTGATATAGGATGCCCTGCGGAATGTGCTAGGGTCATGAAAACTCTACTGGGAGTGTTCAACACTAATCTGTGAAACAAAGTTGGACGAAGACCTCGTCAGAGTTTTTAATGGTCAACCAACCGTAGTCTTCCAATACCTTTCAAATAGAGGTGGGTAGTTACTCACTGAACTACTCTTCAAGAATTAATTCCGCCAAATGAACCTCCTCGACTTAGTTCACTTCACTGAACGTTCGTTCACTAGGACCACAGAGTACTTTTACTAGACACAGAGGACCCAGTGTCTAGAGATGGATGTAGGAAGGGGGAACTAAAGAACTATCGCTCAGTGCATTATGAACTAATAACTAAAGAACTACTAACTCACAAGGTGAGTTAGTTCCTTAGTTCTTGTATCAGTGGTTCCCAACTTGAGGGCGATTTGGCTCCTCAGGGGGGCGATGAATTCGTGGTGGGAAATAGGGGGGCAATGCGTATTCAAAAAAATAAAAAAATTTAAAAAAATTAAAAAGCCAGCGAATATCAAAGCTGAAAACTGAATATACCTGACATTGAATCAAGATTTGAAGACTTGACCAAGTTAGAAATTCCGGATTGGATTTTAGATCCATTAGCGAATTTTCAAAGAAAATGAAGCTATTGCAATGGCTTCGAAATTTAAATAATATAAATTTTTGGAAATTTTCTTCATAGAAATCCGTTTCAGACCATTCTAAAACGATTCCTGAAATTTAACACTTTTTTATATGTATATATATATATATATATATTTATATATATATTTATTTATATATGTGTGACTCCAGACGATAACTCTCGATAGAATTGAGATAAACAGCTCAAATTTGCACAAAAAATCTATCTTGGCAATCGAAAGGCTAAGTTCGAAGATGGGCGAAATTGGCCTAGTCTAAGGAGGGTTTTGGCGCATTTAAAGTGCGCAAAAATTACCCAAAAATCCCCAAAATGTTATTTTCCAACAAGTGACCCCTCATTTTAAAGGTTTTTGCACGCTGAACACGATGGTGGAATCGGATTTTAGATATCTTGATCCGTTCTCAAATTAGAGCATTTAAAGTGCGCAAAAATTACCTAAAAATCCCCAAAATGTTATTTTCTAACAAGTGACCCCTCATTTTAAAGGTTTTTGCACGCTGAACACGATGGTGGAATCGGATTTTAGATATCTTGATCCGTTCTCAAATTAGAGCATTTAAAGTGCGCAAAAATTACCCAAAAATCCCCAAAATGTTATTTTCCAACAAGTGACCCCTCATTTTAAAGGTTTTTGCACGCTGAACACGATGGTGGAATCGGATTTTAGATATCTTGATCCGTTCTCAAATTAGAGCATTTAAAGTGCGCAAAAATTACCCAAAAATCCCCAAAATGTTATTTTCTAACAAGTGACCCCTCATTTTAAAGGTTTTTGCACGCTGAACACGATAGTGAAATCGGATTTTAGATATCTAAATCCGTTCTTAAATTAGAGCATTTAAAGTGCGCAAAAATTACCCAAAACTAGGATAATCTTTAAACTCTTACCCCCACCCCCTTAGAGTGGTCAGATTGAAAAATGTGAGAAGTATTAATTGAAGACGAGAGTTCGAAGCAAAAAAGGGGGAGGCAAACGATTAGTACAACTCCTTGAATTTACCCACAGCGATCAAATAAATAAGCACTTAGTACAATTACGTAATAAACAAACGGTAGAATCAGGATGGACAAAACGTACAAATTAAAATAAATACGAAGAGAATATACATAGAAAACCAAATTTTAGACCGAAGTTTTCCTTTATTCAAAACCATAGCCATTAATTCGAATATTTCTTTGAAAATTCGCTCATTAAGTCATGCTGCATGACTGATTTTTTTACTTTGAAACGTGGATAAGCTTGATTCCTCTCTACAGACGGAAACGTGGATTCTTCTCTACAGACGGAGTTTCTAGATCTGAAATATGACTGTGAGGCAGAAATCGTTTTCAAACAGTGCGGTTAAGAGCCAGCCTGATGGATGAAGCTTATGGACACTTATCCACGTGGGAAAAAACTGAACCGCTCCTCATCTCGTCCCCGTCAACATATATAGTTGAAAGAGGATTTAGTTCTGCCGTCCAGCTCCTCACAAAACAAAGAAACAGGTTGGACACTTGCTTCAAAGGGGACCTGCACTTGAATGACGAACATAAATCCTGACATTCAAACTTTAACTGAATCCATTAAAAACTATTGAAAAGATAAAATTGAGTTTACCGACATTATTTTCTTTTTTCAAATTTAAATTGTCAACGTTTTAAATTCTTCCACATTCCAATTTAACGCAAAATAAATTAACAAACAACGCACTCCTGTTTTTGAAATGTACGTCAGTGATCTTGGTTGATTTTTCCCTGAAAATATCAGTTCTTTTTGAAGAAAGAAAACAACGTAAAAAAGGTAGGCACACTTTTATTCTTTGTTTAAGACGGACTGGACAAAACTGCTTTATTATTTACATTTTACTTGAAATTAAAATTAAGCATATATATGTTCTTGAAATGTACGTCAGTGACCTTAGTTGAATATTTCCCTGAAAATATCAGTTCTTTTTAAGAAAACGTAAAAAAGGTAGATACACTTTTTTCTTTGTCTAAGAGGGACTGGACAAAACTGCTTTATTATTTACATTTTACTTGAAATTAAAATTAAGCATTATTATATATTTTCAGTAATATCGATGCTAACTAGCGCCAACTATGGGTGTTTTTTTAAGCAAAAAGAAAGGGGGGGGGGGGTGGATTGGTGCAGTCAACCTCTAGAGGGGGGCGATGGGCCAAAACCACATGAAGAGATGATAGTATCCACTGAACGACAGTTCGTTAGTTGTTGTAGTTCATAGAAACGGTGGATACTACATGAGGAGTTGATAGTTGAAATAAAGGAACTACTGAATGATAGTTCCTTTATTTCATTAGGAGTCATTCAGATGGGGTGATCAATACTACTTAAAGAGTCTACAGTATCCATGGAACGATAGTTCGTTTACTACAATCATGAGGAGTTGATAGTATCCACTGAACGACAGTTCCTTTAGTTCACTAGTTGTTCTTGTGTGACTGGAAACGAAAAGGAACTGGAATGAACTACTGAACTAACTCAAAAGAACTACTCCTTTCAAGGAGTGAACTAACTGAACTTGAGTCCCTCAAGTGAACTGCTCTTACCCACCAATACTTTCCCCTAACATCTCATCTCCTGTGATGAATTTCCTTTTAACACCGATGACATGATCACCGAAGCCATAAAGTACTTAAAACAGAGCACTACTTCTTACTGACAATAACTAAGACATAATATTAACGCTAATAGCAGTTAGATAGATGATGTAGGTCTTGAACTCTGAAACCATGCAACTGACGGGGTTTTCTCACGCTGATCGTTGAAATGTGAAGACCCCCATTAGCCACATCCTCTTCTACACTCCCACCTTGGCAACACGTAAAGTTTCCCAGTCGGACCCCTTTCTTTTTCGAGATTCCTCGATTTCGTAATTTCCACGGGTGACAGAAGCCCGCACCTCAGAAAACGATGCGTAAAGTAGGTAAATCTACTTTGACGCGTAAAGAAGTATATCTACTTATGACGTCACCAGAATTGTATAACGCCTCCTTCCACTCAATATCATCCACTCGACATCTTATAGGTAAATTACCTTCCTACCATAGACATAAAGGAAGTCTATATTACGTTATACATCATAGCTTAATGACGTCTATGCTAAATACCATATAGCATTTTTTTCGTCTTTCAATACCATTATGGTATAGTCTATAAATACCATATAGTATATTATTTCAAATCTATACCACAATCTACCTTGTCGACCTATACCACAATCTTCAAATCTCCCTTGTCCAAACAATATTCCAAAAAATGCCTTGTGGAAAATTCAGGAGGCACAACTGTCATACACTCCAAAAATTCCGCATTGCTGCGGCATCCACTAATTTATTCATAGGTATTGACTTAAAAATAATTATTATATATGCATATATATAAATAAATAAATAAATGTTTCTTTCTTTCTTTCTTTGTCCTTTATGCGTTCCTATACCGTTCATCCGACTTTGGTGAGTGGGTCTCCGCCCTGATCAGCTGAGCGAGCTCTGAGACCAATTTCTTTCCTTTTCAACCTTCGAGGCTCAAATTTGGAAAGCAGCTTCTATGGGAGGGCTGGGTAAGGATGACAAAGTGCAGCTGAGTGAGCTCTGAGGCTGATTTCTTTCCTTTTCAACCTCCGAGGCTCAAATTTGGAAAGCAGCTTCTATGGGAGGGCTGGGTAACATTCTTTCTTTGGACGGAATTGCAACGCATGCCGGGTACCTCTGTTAATAATAATAAAAACTGTTTATTCTGATCGAACAAGACTGTGTTCATAATTAAACAGATTGGAATTACGTCCTTCTGGACGGAATTATAAAATTCCCAAATGGAATCATAATTATGACAAAAAATAAACCATTATAAGAAAATAGCACAGTTACAAAAGAGTGGTAGTGAAATACCAGACTGCGAGGTTAATAATAATTAAAAAAAGAGAACAGTTCATTTTGCATAAAGTTTCTTTTGCTCAATTCACTGATCACAGGTGTGAGAAAAAACGACGAAAATTCGACAATATCCAACTTTCAAGTTTCGCTTTGAAAGTTCAACAAGTGACGGACCAGCTAAATCTGAGTCGCCGAACTGGAATCCACCAGATACCTTTGCAGATAAGAGAAAATGGACGCCGGTATCGTTCAAGCGGTTGAACAGCAGCTCTGGGTTGAACAGAACTGGACCGTCACGGGTCACACTTTCTTCGTAATGAATAAGGTCGCGGATATCTTGGCAACTCGTTTCCCGCGCAAGATATCGTGTAGGCGGCTGTCAGGTTCGAATCAGGTTAAACCACCCATCAACGAGGTTGGAACATTGAATTCCTAAAAATCGGATTGCACTTTCAAACAGCCTGGAAGCTGCATACTGATTCTTTGATGTTTGGAAGTAAATGGACGTACAACCAAACCAGCGATGTAGAATCCGTGAAACAATGGAGTGCTGCACCACAAAGTGCATGCGTAGGCTATAAAAATTTGGTTCAAATCTGCATCATTCCCGCAGAGATTTGAATTCAATTCAATAAATTTTTTTTTTTCAAACACACTTTTTTATGAGTAACAAGTAAAAAATAAGTCCAACTATAAAAATCCAATAACTATAAAATCCAATAAAATAATAAAATCTAGTGGTGGTTTGAAATCCCACGAAGGCAAAGCCTGTGTAAGGTCAATCTTTTTTTTTTTTTAATACAATTTTTTATAAGAGCGCCGGAAGTCTCAAAACAATGTAACTTATGTATTACAGGAAGTACAGCGAGATGAATTGGTACAATTATATTCATATGTTATCATCACTACAGTACGTAAAAAAGACAGAAAAATGAAAAATAAACAGTTCAAGAAGAATAAAATAGGTCGTCATTATAATATCACAGTCAAAAGTCTTTAGTTTTGAGCCATTTCTTCAGGGTAATTTTAAATTTGGATGGAGTGAGAAGGGTGAAGTTATACTGTAGAGCATTATAAAATTTCGGGCCGAGGTAGGGTAAACTATTTGAGGGTAGGAAAGTTTATTACTATTGCGTGTTTTGATTTTACTGGTATTTAAAATGAATCTGTCAAGATGTTGATGGACAAAGAGTAGGGTTCTATATTTAAAAAGTGAGTCAAGTGAAAGAAAATTTAATTTCGTGAATAGAGTTGAAGATGGATGTCTTTTGGGGAGTTTGAAAAGGGATTTTACAAGTAATTTATGGGTATTACTCAACGGAATAAGATGGGTTCTATAAGTTCCTCCCCAGAACGGAAGACAGTAGGTAGTAGAATAATACTGATTGGACTAAAGAAAAATATTGTTCTGGCTGTGCTTGAACATACAACATTCCTTAGGCGGTAAAAAGCATAGCTTAGAGATCTTAGTTTACTTCTCACAGGGTTAATGTGAGGATTCCACCTCAACGATTCATCTATTATGAGCCCAAGATATTTATTTGAAGAAACTCGAATGTTGAAGGGAAAACAAGCTGGAATTATTTCGTGAGCACCCAGAGTACCGATATTACACTGATTTTCATGTCTATTTGTATTATGACAGATTATTCTCAATTTCTGTTCCATATTCGTCTGACTTCTATGCAGTAGGTAGTTACCTACTATAAGAGTGACTTATCCCCTTTCACTTCACTGGGAAGACTTCACTCCCCTGCAAGATTAATGGATTAAAACTGAATCATTTTCATGTAAATTCGCTCGACGCAGTTTCACCATTGATTTAGATGCAAGTGTGGGAAGATGATCCAAAGCGATTATGTCCCGAGGCGAGAGAAAGCTCAGGATGAACGGGTGAAGAGCCACCGGTTCTCCAAGGAGTGAGAAAAGGCTTTCTACCGCTGTGTAGCACTGATCGTTCTCAGAATCATCCAGCTCGCAAGGAAAGATTGTGATTCTTCGGGGCCCGATCGTGCCAAACGTCAGGGAAATGATGGCCGAATCCGATAAGGGATATAACAGATTATGATAGAAGAAAGTGTGTCTGGGGAAGTACACTACGTCAATTTCATTACATAAGTGCAATCGTGCGTCAAGATTTTCTGGGTAATCAAGAGACGATTTGAAAAAATATAATTTGGCTGTCCTGAATATGACAGAAACAATTTGAAGTAGTACCAATACCTATCGTAAGCCTTCCACAGATTAACAGCGTGGACGCCCACAGAGATACCAGCGCTCTTCTCATCTGCATCTTATTGACAGCATGCCGCGAATTTTTCCTCGACACACTGAATATTTCAGGCTGAAGGCTTAGTGCGAGGGGCCTTTGACAAACTGAATGCTGAGGGTATTTTACAGCCTGATTTAAGGGGGAAACATGCTCCGAAAAATAATCTGTCGTCAACCGATTCGACGAAGGAGATTCCACTAATTTCACTTCTCTTTTTTTTCACTTTTGAAACCCGACAGGTCGTCAGAAAATAACACAAAATGCACCGACACTACGCACGCCAAACCTCGAGGGAGCAGAGAAGAGCGATCTGGTTCGACAACCATGCACCTGTAAGGATACAGCTGTTTTATTGATAGTGCGTCACTATGGCAAATGAGCGAAAACGGCTGATTCGTCGATTGCTTTCGCGACCTACATTCTGCAAAGACACTGCGTAAATTAACGAATAATCATATTCGCTAGTTTACTGGAGTGGAAAATAGCACACATGGAGATACGCTTACTAATAACAAGCTGCAGGTGGAAAACGGTGCACGATTTTGACGCAAGATTTTGCCAGTTGGTAGACCTCGTGAAGACAATATTCATTGCAACTATAACACAAATTCGAGAAAATTGCGGTTTCGCTAGTTTTCGGGAGTGTCAAAAGATTCGATAGTTTGGCGTAGTGGGGACGAGGATATTTTCGTGTATTAGAGAAAACAGACAACCTTTCAATAACTCCGTTTTGATTCTACGTAAACATTTCGAAATGCACAGATCTGCAAATAACTAGACGCCCCGGTTAGAGATTGTGGAACCCCTGGCAATCAGGTAGTTTGCAGAGGTCAAAATTGTGTAGGAGATCAAACATGAAGAGCACAATATTCAGCACCTAATTATACTACAACAGTTTCTAAGAGTGAAGATATTTTTAATAAAAGCGGTGATATCCACTCTCCTACCTATAGGGATTTATTGGGGTGAACTGAGTACGTGAGTTTCTACTTCGAAATTGATAGAGACGTAAATGCGTACATTATGTAAGTCAGGTATTAATATGGCAATAAATTTCAGCAGACACCAGATGTTTTCGGAACGAGGTTTCCATCTTTAAACCGAGAGTGCATCACTTCGAAGCAGGTTGACCGAAGGTCCTGATTTCATTCCATGAACTTCCTCGTTCGACTTCCTGAACAATCCTGTTTCAGACGGCGGAGGACCTAAAAGGGAATTGGAAACCTGGGGATCTAACGGCGTTCCGAACAACATCCAAGGCACCGGGACAGAGTCGAACGCGCTTTACAAGTCGATAAGTATTCCAGTAGCGCTATCTAGAAAACTACCTGCTGCAATTAACAGCATACGGCGACACGCCCATTTCCTTGTTGCGCAACGGTCTGTGACATTCAACTATGGATTTTTTTGGTCTTATCCCGTCAAGAACTAAATATCCCCGGTTTAGTTCCAAAAGCTGCCACCACGTTGTGCTTCAAAATGAGCTAAAACTAATTACTGTGACTAAACCGCTCGTCCGATTTTCCTTCTGAAAATTGATTTGTAAACCATGATTACTTAGAATTGATATGACACTCTTGACTTGAATATCCCGCATCAAGAAAAAGGCCAGAGAGGGAAAAAGGCGAGTGAAAACTTCTCAATATATGGGTCTTATGATAAAATACCAACTGGTGCATTTAAAATCATTCAAATTCATGTCCTAGGACATAAATACATAATCTGGTTTTACGACTGTTTTGGAAGATGAGTACGAGGTAGAGGGACCGATAGGAACGCATAACTTAGAAACGAGAACCAGTTTACTTTCACCCATGGAGCATTAATCGGGTTACTGAGCCTCACTATGGGCATTCAAGACCCTCCAGCGTTAGAGGGTTTTATGACAGCTCAACTTGAATGATTCAGTTGCTCTTAGCAGCTCCCTCATCTCGTGATTCACAGGCGCCGATACAAACGTTACGAAGTATGAATCGAACTGTAGAATTGAATTTTATTTTTGATTTATTAGAAAAATTACAGTAGACACCTGGGGGCCTATTCACTAAAATAGATATGTAGTGGAAAGAGATTATCTATTTTAAAAATCTCCCGCAAGAGATAGTCTCCCCTGGGAGACAGTCTCTTCCAAAGTCTCCTGGGTTCGACTATTTTACTAATAGGTCCAGAGACCTTGAGAAAGAGATATGGATCCTAATACACGAAAATGCCATAGTATCCATGAAGTGCGAGATGTTTGTGCCCCCCCCCCCCCCCCGGAGTTCAATTCCTTAATAATGAACGCATTAGCAATACCTATTCAATGGGTACCTACCTACCTCAATCCATACTTGGACGTTTTTACTCACGAATAAATAATCATGTATATATTTTTAATTAAAATTGAAATGAAAAATTTAATCTTTATGAAATGAAAAACTTTATGAAATGAAAAAAATACACGATCAAAATTACCGATGTGGTTGCGGATGAACAAGGATATTACACGATCACTGGGAAACAAACGAGAAATAGACTCTCTCTTTCAAGGAAAGACACCTAATTAGCTGTCTCTCTGAAAGAGATCGAGAATGCCAAGATGGCCGCCAACTCTCTCTTTTAAAAGTTACTGAATAACCCTGTCATGGATACTATAAACATCTATTTTGCCAAAAGAGAGAGTCGGACCTGAAAGAGATGTCTCTTTGGCTTAGTGAATAGGCCCCCTGGTTGACCTCAACTACTACTATGTACGAACTAAATAACACAACCGCCATATCACAATGGTCCAAATTGCCTCAAACATTGATGGTAGTTCGGGGTTAGGTCCAAGTTGGTCAAATATGAATTTCGTTGCACACTGATCAATAGTAGACATTGCGCATGCGCAAACGTGATAACGTCGAACCCACGTAACACACGACCCAATGGTCCAAAATGGCCCAAATTTTGATGGTAGTTCGGGGTTATGTCCAAGTTGGTCAAATATGAATTTCGTCGCATTTAGATCAGTAGTAGACGCAAACGTGAAAAACGTCGAACCCACATAACTCACGACCCAATGGTCCAAAATGGCTCAAATTTTGATGGTAGTTCGGGGTTATGTCCAAGTTGGTCCCACATGAATTTCGTTGCACACTGATCAATAGCAGACATTGCGCATGCGCAAACGTGATAACGTCGAACCCACGAAACACATGACGCAAAGGTCCAAATTGGCTCAAATTTTCACGATAGTTCGGGGTTAGGTCCAAGTTGGTCCCACATGAATTTCGTTGCATTCGTATAAGTAGTAGCGACAGCGCATGCGCAAACGTGAGAGCAGTTGAACCACGCCATAACCCACAACCCAATGGACCAAACAATCCGTCATTCTTCAATCTGGTCCAATAGCCTCCAGTGTCCCATATATTTATATAATTGTTTAAACCATGTTAGTACGGGGAATTTCGCTTCTTAATTTCCCCAATGGCCCTGACTGATAATTGAAAAAATCCTCTCTTTCGAACTAACCTAGAAAATATCCGACAAAATACTACCTACGAGTATCATGAACAAGGACAACTATTCACCCACAGTACCAAGGCCGAGCCACGAAGTACTATTGACATAATTGTATACAGAGAGACATACCTAAAACCCAATTTGTTCCTGTAATTATACTAGTGTGGTGTTGCTAATAGACTATCGCCATAATTAAATTGTGTATATTATGCAGTATGCGAAATAAATATCTAGACAGTTACTTGTACAGTAGGTACATAATTCAGATGAAACTAGTTGTTATTTTAAATAAATGAAAGCTTTGAAAAAAAATTATTAATAATTATTCTGGACGTTTGAAAGTTTAGGAATATTATAATAACCTTGTTTCTGGTCTTGCATGAACACATAGCTTCAATATGTATGCACCTACTTTGCTTTAGAGTGATAATTCAAAAGCAGCTTGAATTTTTTTGTATTTCATAATACTAAATGTAGCAGACACAAAGATTTTGCACCATGAATTTCAAAGGAATTATCTAAAGTAAAATCGATTTCCCAGCGCAGATTGTGCACTAACTGATCGCAGATTTCAAGGTTAGTTCAGGGATGGTCCTTAGCGTCATGAGGTGTTCGAAGATGTAAGTACAGGTGGAATTACCAAGGAATTGGTGGTAAAAAGGCGCAGTGGCTGGTGCAGGGGCCAACCAACCGCCGGGGCCGAGCTCATGGAGATGGGAAGAAAAGGAGGTTTCGTAATCCAGGTGGGGCACTCGGATTCCTTTCAGGTCATATCCACGTTGAGCGACTTCTGTAACCTTTTCACGTACTGTAACCTGCTAGCTGTTCATTACACCAACGTTTCGCAGATGGCAAGATAGTGGGAAGGTCGGTATTTGGTACCTGTTTTCTGTCATAAGGCCTGCAGACACACGATGGGTTCCGAACATCTTGAAACTATAAGACCGCAGCAAATCATTCTTTAAAAAAAAAAAAATTCAATTACTGGGAAAACCCAAATCATGGATATGTATAAACTAATAAAGCGTCTACGTAATGGCATAATTGTTTATGGGTCATCCTCAACTATGTGCATGGTAGAGGATCATACTCTTAAGGCAGAAACTTTATTTATTTATTTATTTATTTATTATCTGACGATGTACATAGGAACTTTTGTTCCCTCATTGCGTACATGGATACATAGAATAACTATACATTTAGAAACTAGATACACTTACCTAGTTTTTCCAACTAAAAGAAAAAAGGTTAAACCGTCAAACAGTACAGTAAACGTATTTCTACCTCGAGCTGAATTTCTTACGTTTTCCCTTGAATATGAAATCGTTTATCCAGACGATGTCGTTAGGTAGTTTGTTTATTGGTATCGCGTTACATTTTTCTTAAAGAAAAAACGCTGCAAAGTCCTTGTCACATGGGTTTATTATTCTATTGGACATACCTACAGAAACGTTGGCTGTTTATTTATTGTTTATTTCATGCGAAATGATTGAAATAGCTATATCTGGTGGTTTCCACCAATTTTGGCCCCCAAAACACAAATTATGTATTACGCTCCTTTTTTTTCAAATTATCTTTGATCATTGAGACCATTTAATCGTCTTGATCCACCTGTTGATACTTTTTGCAGTATTATTCTACAAATTGATGGTGATTTCAGACGGTTTCCCAGGTTTTTGACTCACAAAAAAATCAATTTTGGGAGCTGAACATCTGATACAACCTCAATTTTCCACTCTTTGGTCAAAATCGACTTCATATTCGGTCTTCTCGTCCCCAAAAACATGGAAATCGATCACTCAAAAGCTCATTTTACTAATACGTTACTAAAACACAAAAAGTACCTATTTTTATACACATTTTCACTCATAACACCCCTGGGTATATTCCGATCGGGCTGAACAGTTTCGGGACACAACTAGGGCCCAAATGGAGCATGTGTGCGAAAGAACGAATTTTTTAGACAGAAAATGAAGCCTGTACACGTGATACGGCGTACGGCGGACGGCGTACGGTGGACGGCGGACGGACATTGCATTTTTGGAATCTATGCACCTTGAAACGTAAAAGAAAAAAGTTTGAGGGGGTGTTATAAAAATTTTTTGCTGAGCGAATACATAGGTGTATTATTCACAGAATAATAAACCAAAATAGGTACTTTTTGTGTTTTAGTAACGTGTTAGTAAAATGAGCTCTTGAGGTGTCGTTTTTCATGTTTTTGGGGACGAGAAGACCGAATATGAAGTCAATTTTGACCAAGGAGTGGACATTTGAGGTTCTACCAGATGTTCAGCTCCCAAAATTGATTTTTTATGAGTCAAAAACCTGGGAAGTCGTCTGAAATCACCATCAATTTGTAGAATAACACTAGGAAAAGTGTCAACACGTGGATCAAGACGATTAAATGCCACTACCAATGATCAAAGATAAATTGAAAAAAAAAAGCACCATCGAGCGTACCTAATCCAAGTTTTGGGGGCCAAAATTGGTGGAAACCACCAGAAATAGCTATTTCAATTATTTTACATGAAATATACAATAAATGAACAGCCAACATTTCTGTAGGTATGTCCAATAGAATAATAAACCCATGTGACAAGGACTTTGCAGCGTTTTTATACACATTTTCACTCATAACACCCCTGGGTATATTCCGATCGGGCTGAAAAGTTTCGGGACACAACTAGGGCCCAAATGGAGCATGTGTACGAAAGAACGAATTTTTTAGACCGAAAATGAAGCCTGTACACGTGATACGGCGTACGGTGGACGGCGGACGGCGTACGGCCGTCGGACATTGCATTTTTGGAATCTACGCACCTTGAAACGGAAAAGAAAAAATTTTGAAGGGGTGCTATAAACATTTTTTGCTGAGCGAATACATAGGTGTATTATTCACAGAATAATAAACCAAAACTGCAAATTATTACACAAAGATTAGGTATTTACCTGTATAGATGCCCCTTCTGCGTAGATCACTGTTTTCTGTGGTCAATACCGTCGAACTCCCCCCATGAAAGCCCTAAATCGAGTACTGGAGCCGGCCCGGTAATTATCCTACAAACCAAATTTCATTAATTTTGATTCATGGTAACTAAGACAAGTGCTAAGTACGGCGTACGGACAGAAATTTTTTTACTGCATTTTCGGATTCTACACACCTTGAACAGTAAACCACCAAATTTTGAGGGGGGGTTAGATTTTTTTTTTTTTTTCATGCTCGATTCCAATGGTTCATTATTGAAAATAATAAACCAAAATGGGATACACATTTTTGGTTACCCCCCCCCCCCACACACACACACACACACAGTAAAGAGATATCCATGTAAAAAAAAATGAAAACAATGACACCAAATTGAAATCAATTATTACTGGCAACGAATAATATGGTATTTTAAAGACGATAAAATCCCTAGGAGCTCCAGAACAGAAATATTTGCCTCGAATTAGCCTCCAGGTGGTGATACAAACCTCCAGCAGAAAATCTAAACTTGGAATCCTTGTGAGTTGATTGTGGAGGGAGGGGGTCTAATTTCTCCTGGAGATCCAACAGCAGGAACCTATTTCAGGCTCTTCACTTGAAGCTACCGGCTGGCTTCCGTATCCCTTTCGACAATAAAATAAATGAGCCCCGAGTAAGAAAACCGCCACCATTATACCCTCATCCACTGCACTTCTACAGGACCGAACCCAAAAATATCCACCACGCTCTTCATCTCCCCGATCACTGGATCTAACCTAACCTCACGTGAATGAGTTTTGAATGAGTTCATCAAAAACAAGGCTATCAAAATCAAATTTGGATTACCATTTGCACTGATAAATCTTTTGTTTGCGTTTCATGGTACGCAGAATCCGAAAATAGAATTAAAACGCAGCAAATTATTACACAACGGTTTGAACCTGTAACAATTCAACTTCTGCATAGTTTGGCGTTCCGTGATATTATTTCATTTGAAGAATGATGGCTCTTTTGCATTTGTTCATAGGCAATTTTGCAACTTGAACGAATTTGGTTCGGTGTCTGTCTTTCTGTCTGGCAAGGATTTGAATTTTCTTTCAACTTTCAGGAACTGACCGCAGAAAACAGTGATATACGCAGAAGGAGCTTCTATAAAGGTAAATAATAAACCGTTGTTTAATAATTTGCAGCATTTTAAACTATTATAAGCATTTAATCACTATTAGGCTCACAACTACTCAGATTTTGGCCCTCTTTTGATTTTTATCGATTTCACGGAAAATATTCTTCGTTACTGGAAGTATTTTCTACCTCGGGCCGCAGGTATAACAACTTTGGAAAATATACACACTTATCAATTAATTGTTGATGATTTTCGCAATTTTCACCAAAGTTGAGCAATTTTTAGAGGGTTTTGGCAGAGAACGAATTATCAGCATGGTGAGTGACTCAACCTCCCCGTGAGACGGGTAATACAAAGAATCCAAGATGAATAAGCGCGAGATTATCCCTAACTCACAACTAAGGTCAAGGAAAAGAACTTGGTAACGTTCACAGTAAGAAACAAATGGTGGCCAAATCTGTTATCTGTTATTTTCAAGGAAATACTCGTATACCAACTTCCCTAAGTTTCAATATTTCAGAATGGTGCGATCAAAATTTCGTATGTCATAATAAATGAGGATAGAATGAGGAGACCACGGAGTAACAACACACGTGACAATCGAAATGACTACAACACGAGATGACACTTAGGCGCCCCGGCGTGGCCTCGAGTTTGTGATTGGTAGAGCTTGGTGCCAGGGATTGAGATTGGTAAAGAGAGCGGGCGTGGGTGGATAGTTCGAACGATCATCCAGTCAACTCTTAGTGATATACATAAATATTCATCAACTCAAACGACGATTCCACTCACACAGACCTTCTGCGCGAAGCTGAACCTCATTATGAGCGAACTTTCAAAGCGAACTAAATCACTCGCGACGAAATCGTGGAAACCCATTTCAAAGAAAAACGGAGTTATCGAAAAAAGAGTATATTTCCACTAACACGAAAAACGCAAAAAACACTGTTATACCGGTTTCGGTGATCAAACCATCGTCAGTAACAAACAGAACATCGTCAGAAATAACTGAAGGCATATTGGAGAGGTCACCTTATATATAGTCAAAAGGTGAAATGTGGTCCATTGGGATTGGTTGTGAAGAAGAATGGTGAAGGGAACAAAGGAAGGGGGGGAGGATCGATTCTGATTGGCCCAGGAAGAGAATGCCAAAAAGTGAAAGGAACATGAGGTGATCTGGTGGGGGGAAGAGGGGTGGAACCAAGCTGTTACAGAAATGAACGCAATAATCTTTTAAGTTTTTTTCCATTATTGTGTTCATTTCTGTAACAGCTTGGTTCCACCCCTCTTCCCCCCACCAGATCACCTCATGTTCCCTTCACTTTTTGGCATTCTCTTCCTGGGCCAATCAGAATCTACCCCCCCCCCTTCCTTTGTTCCTTCGCCATTCTTCTTCACAACCAATCAGATTCGACCCCCCCTTCCTTGTTCCCTTCACCATTCTTCTTCACAACCAATCCAAATCGACCACATTTCACTTTTTGACTATATATAAGGTGACCTCTCCAATATGCCTTCAGTTATTGTTTGTTACTGACGATGGTTTGATCACCGAAACCGGTATAACAGTATTTTTTGCGTTTTTCGTGTATTAGTGGAAATATACCATTTTTTCGATAACTCCGTTTTTCTTTGAACTTTCAAAGGTTGATTTTGAGCTACCTATTTTTGAAGACACGCTCCCGAAACTCAAATTTGACCCATTATTTTGAGAAAAAATATTATTGACGACCGAAATGGTTTTCTCTGTCCCCAGTCACCAATTTCACCATACTACGTCAACTACTGCTGGTGAGTTTACATCAAGTTTTGTGAATTTCAGCAATTTTAGACCCCCTTTTTAATTAAAACTATTTCCTTCAATACTGAACAAATAATTTTGTTTATCTTCAGTCACCATTCTGTAACACTGAGTGATTCAATTTTTAGCGGTTATTGACCCACAAAACTCAATTTTTAACTGTCAGGTATCGTCTGAAGTGCCACTATTTTATGATACTACCTGATGAACCGTCCATTAGCTAGACTTCCCCGTTCTGCAAACCTCCTACTTTGTAGATACCCCGACCATGATTTTTTCTCCCATTCTTTGTTTATACTAAAATCATTAATCTACTCATCTCCCGTCTCATTCAATTAAGTGTGTACTACTTGTTACTACTCATTATCATCATTCATTAGTATTATTATAATACCACGACTTGTTCTATTATAGGTATATACTTACAACTTCACCAAATAAATAAATACATACACATAAAAGTATGTTAAACTCTAGGAACGGATTCAAACTGCTCCGAAACGCTTAAGAAACGAAAAAAAAAAAATCAAAAATGAACTGCAAGAAAAAAAAAGTTCTTCGATTGGGTATACTTTTATGACCTAAGTAACTTCCACAAGCACGGAAAAGGCATTTTATACCTGGAAAACGCGTGCAAGGAAAGTTTTCGCTTCGCGATGATTCAGAGAAGATGTAGGACCTACGAAAGAACAAGTTGCACGTGAAAAGGCTAAGGTCGCGGGAAAATCGAGCAGTCGCCTAACGGACGTGGGGAGAGGAGGCCTATCTGGGACGGTCGATCACAGGCGCATTGAGCTGTCGTGACATGTAAAATCGCAGATATATATTGAGGATTTCACTGATGACCACTGGCACAATTTCTGCGACGTGGGAAGGAATCCTCGTGTGGTTATCAGCATCGGTCTGCGCATGGGAAGTAGTTCATGAAAAGAAGAACCAGGCGCAGTAACTGCGAGGAATGGAATTGTAAACAAGATGTCACATACGTCAACGAATATGTGGACAAGATTGAGTGTAACTAAGTTAAACGTCGACTGGAATTTCGGTATAAACTCTCCACTCTACACAAGAAGGCGCAACTGCCTTAGTAAGCTACTTATCAGACTAATGAGAACGCGATAGAACCAGACTCACAGTTCATTATGGACAATCCAGTCACAACCCACACTCGAAACTGTGCCGACCCAGTACACTGAATTGAAGATGATTCATATGAAGGGAGCAAGATACAGACAAACACGATGCGTACCTAAACCGGGACATTGGCTCAGCATGGATCCTCACAATGCAGCCTTATACCGAGGAGATCAAGACGAGACGCTCGTGGTTATCGCATAATGAGGAGTGGACTTGTATTTTTTTTTTCAACAACTATTATTTCAAATTGTAGATACAAGGGAGAGCTTTCGAAAAAGGTGCTGTATGACGGGTCGGAAATGAACGGAAGTGGGTGAAAAATGGGGAGGAAAAAGCATGGGACGCCATCAGGTATGTGTATTGGATTCTCACTCCTTCACGCGTTTTGATTTATTATTCTGTGAATAATACACCTGTGTAATCGCTCAGCAAAAAATTTTTATAACAACCCCTCAAAATGTTTTTCATTTACGTTTCAAGGTGTGCGGATTCCAAAAATGCAATGCCCGTCCGCCGTATCACGCATAAATACTTCATTTTCAGTCTAAAAAAATCGTTCTTTCGCACAAACGCTCCATTTGGGCCCTAGTTGTGTTCCGAAACTTTGCAGCCCGATCGGTATATGCCCAGGGGTGTTTTAAAAAAATCGGTGTAAAAATAGGGTTTTTTGGCGTTTTAGTGAACGCCACGTTTTAGCGACGTTTGGAGATCTATATTTTTTAGGGCGGTAAGACAGAATATGAAGCCGATTTTGTCATTTTTTATGAGTCAAAAACCTGGGAAATTGTCTAAAATCACCATCAATTTGTATAATAACACTAGAAACAGTGGCAACAGGTGAATCAAGAAAAAAGGGCACAAAGATAATTTGAAAAAAAATAAAATAATATAATAAGGAGCGTAACTCATGTTTTTGAGGCGCTAAAATTGGTGGAAACCATCATAAATAGCCATTTAAATTATTGCACATCAAAGAAACAATAATGAACAACCAGCATTTCTGTAGGTATGTCCAATAGAATAATAAACCCGTGTGACAAGGACTTGGCAGCGTTTTTTCTTTAGCTTATTCCCGCCAAACTACTCGGAATTCGCAGCCAAAAATTGGTACAAAGGGGTTTGCGAGGTTGCTGAATCTGATTCTGAGGTCAAAAGCAGCGAATTCCGACCCACGTCCATTCCTCATTAAAAGAATGCTCTGTGAATCGAAGAAAATGAATGCGAATTTGGCAACTAATTTAGTACTATGGAGTAGCAGTGGAATCCCCAGAACGGTGGCAGGGGGAGAAAATTAAGCCAAAAACCTGAAATTGCTAACTACAGAATGAATCGCCACATCATCACTACTTTTACTGAATCTGTAGAAAACCACGTTGAATCTAAAAACTCCAATACTTCCACACATAAAGCGATCAACTCCTAAAATTTATGGGTCCTGGTTCTTCGAGTGGGTAGCTAGTTTAAACTACCTACTTTTTACCACAAAAATATACACTGCCAACGAAATGGCACAAAAGCTTCCTCGTGGCCTGCAGAGTATGTAACCATTAAACTTTCAGAAAAATAGAAATTACAGTTTCGCCATGCTCACGACAACAGAATGCTGGGCAACCAAAAATTAAAAAATCGTTATTTTTTGGCAATACAAAGCACGGGGGCAAAAAAGATTTAAAAGTTATTATGGAATTCGGTAGCCATAGAGATGGTGGACAGGAATGCTCGATGTTTGGAATGTACGCGGTGCCAGTGCCACCGCTGATTCAATCATGATGAATGCCGTATGGGACCTCAATGAACCTCACCCGCATCGTCCCTGAAAATCTGACCGAAATCCGTTCAAAATTGGTGGAGTTATGACCGTAACGAGAAAATATCGTTAGCGCCTGCGCAGAGGCTCCGTTGATTCGATCATGATGAAACTGATAGGGGACCATCTAGCGCTAAACCCACACAATTCCTGAAAATTTGATTGAAATCGGACCAAAATTGTGGAAGTTACGCTGCCGTGTGAAGGAAGAACGACTCAACTCGAAATTATTGAGTTACCAGAAATCAGCTTCGAAGTTTTCTGACGAAAGCTCGCTATACGTTCACTACAGGGCATCCCCGCAAACCCCTTTTGGTTTATTATTCTGTGAATAATACACCTATGTATTCGCTCAGCAAAAAATTTTTATAACACCCCCTCAAAATTTTTTTTTTCCGTTTCAAGGTGCGTAGATTCCAAAAATGCAATGTCCGTCCGCCGTACGCCGTATCACGTGTACCGACTTCATTTTCGGTCTAAAAAAGTCGTTCTTTCGCACACATGCTCCATTTGGGCCCTAGTTGTGTCCCGAAACTTTTCAGCCCGATCGGAATATACCCAGGGGTGTTATGAGTGAAAATGTGTATAAAAATAGGTACTTTTTGCGTTTTAACAACATGTTAGTAACATGAGCTTTTGAGGTATCTTTTTCCATGTTTTTGAGGACGAGAAGACCGAATATGAAGTCGATTTTGATCAAAGACGCGGAAATTGAGGTTTTACCAAAGGTTCAGCTCCCAAAATTGGTTTTTTATGAGTCAAAAACCTGGAAAACTGTCTGAAATCACCATCAATTTGTACAATAACATTGGGAAAGTGTAAACAGGTGAATCAAGACCATTAAATGCCACTACCAATGATCAAAGATGATCTTAAAAAAAAAAAGTACCTATTTCATGTTTTGGGGGCCAAAATTGGTGGAAACCACCAGAAATAGCTATTTCAATCATTCCACATGAAAGAAACAATACATTTAACAGCCAACAAAAATCTCTAGAATTTTTCCAAATGTCCAATCATGTTCAACTTGATCGATAGCTGTCAAAAAATACTCCAAACACACGTTTTTTCTATCGATTTATTGCAGTTGAGTCGAATATCGATTATTCATGGTTGATTTTTGAAATGTTGGTGGAGTAAAAACAACTCAAATCCCCTCTGAGTCCAACGGTTTGGACCCCGATCCTGAAGCCAACGGTTTGGAGGAAAAACGACTCAACGGCGTTTTCAGCTAGTTGAGTCGTTTTTCCCTCAACAAATAAATAACAAAACTCGCAAGTTAGGGTGTTACAATGAGGCGTTGAGATGTTTTTACTTTAAAAAAAAAAAACAAAAAAAAAAAAACACGGAGTTGAGACGTTTTTCCTCAAAATTAAGCAATTTCCAGATTTCATCCGTAACAATTTCAACCCCTTCTGGATCGAATTTTGGAATTTCGATTCGACCATCAAAAAGGTGGGGTTGAAATTAGGGGGGTTACGTGAAAATCCCATTTTCGAACATTTTTGAGTTGAGTCGTTTTGGTTTTTTATTCTGTGAATAATACACCTATGTATTCGGTCACCAAAAAATTGTTATAACACCCCCTCAAAATGTTTTCTTTTCCGTTTTAAGGTGCGTAGATTCCAAAAATGCAATGTCCGTCCGCCGTATCACATGTACCGACTTCATTTTCGGTCTAAAAAAGTCCGTTCTTTCGCACACATGCTCCATTTGGGCCCTAGTTGTGTCCCGAAACTTTGCAGTCCGATCGGAATATACCCAGGGGTGTTATGAGTGAAAATGTGTGTAAAAATAGGTAATTTTTGTGTTTTAGTAACATGTTAGCAACATGAGCTTTTGAGGTATCGTTTTCCATGTTTTTTGAGACGAGAAGATCGAATATACAGTCGATTTTGACCAAAAAGTGGAAAATTGAGGTTCTACCAAATGTTCAGCTCCCAAAATTGATTTTTTATGAGTCAAAAACCTGGGAAATCGTCTGAAATCACCATCAATTTGTATAATAACACTAGGAAAAGTGTCAACACGTGGATCAAGACGATTAAATGGCACTACCAATAATCAGAGCTAATTTGAAAATAAATAAATAAATAAATATATATATATATATATATATATATATATATATATATATATATATATATATATATATATATATATATATACATATAATTTTTGGTGTCTTTCGGCAGTGAATTCAGGATGGTCTGAAACGGATTTTGGTATACAAATCTTTCGGAAATTCGAGTTTTAAAAATTTTGGACCGAGAACAATAGCTTCCTTTTCTTCGAAAATTCGCTAAAAGAAAGGAGCGTGCCTACTTAATTTGTGTTTTGGGGGCCAAAATTGGTGGAAACCACCAGAAATAGATATTTCAATTATTTCGCATGAAAGAAAGAATAAATGAACAGCCTACATTTCTGAGGTATGTCCAGTAGAATAATAAACCCATGTGACAAGGACTTTGCAGCGTTTTTCCTTCACAAGGCAGTATGGTTGTGGCAAGGAAATGTGGACAGACAGACGGACAGGCAGACACGAAACCAAATTTGCTTAGGAGGCCCTGGAACGCAAAATGCAAGTGGAAATTTTGATTTTGGAGCACACAAAAATTTTTCATTTTGAAAGTGAAAACAAAGCTTCTGCTGCCTAGCAGATCCGGAAGCAAAATGTTAACCTTGGCATTTCACTGCAATCCTTAATCAAGAAATCCAACATTCAAACTACCTACCGATCCATCTAACTTGTTAAAAGGAGGCAAGGTTTCTCCATTTCTACGTCTCCCTTCTTGGTGGAGGTGTGCACATTTTCTTACGACTTACGAGCTCTGACTGACTCAGCTCAAACTCAGGCTCGAGGGGGGCAGATGTGCCCCGCTAGGCCTTTGACAACGCTCCTTGGAAACTCGAGTCAATCATGACTGGCAGCGACAGCGAAGAAACCCGAGCTAACGGTCAGGAATCCCTAGTAGGTTTCAGTTAAGATGACTTTTTCGACCTTTTCCTTTTAATGGTGTCCGATGTGCACGACAGGTTCAGCAGGGGGAGCTTGAGGAAATTTGCTTGCGGGAGGCAAATTAAAAACGCTGCAAAGTCCTTGTCACATGGGTTTATTATTCTTTTGACGTTCTAGAGATTCTTGTTGGCTGTTGAATTTATTGTTTCTTTCATGTGGAATGATTGAAATAGCTATTTCTGATGATTTCCACCAATTTTGGCCCCCCAAAACATGAAATAGGTACGCTTTTTTCCCCCCTTCAGATCATCTTTGATCATTGGTAGTGCCATTTAATGGTCTTGATTCACCTGTTTACACTTTTTCTAATGTTATTATACACATTGATGGTGATTTCAGACAGTTTTCCAGGTTTTTGACTCATAAAAAACCAATTTTGGGAGCTGAACCTTTGGTAGAACCTCAATTTCCGCGTCTTTGATCAAAATCGACTTCACATTCGGTCTTCTCGTCCCCAAAAACGTGGAAAAAGATACCTCAAAAGCTCATGTTACTAACATGTTGCTAAAACGCAAAAAGTACCTATTTTTACACACATTTTCACTCATAACACCCCTGGGTATATTCCGATCGGGCTGAAAAGTTTCGGGACACAACTAGGGCACAAATGGAGCATGTGTGCGAAAGAACGATTTTTTTAGACCGAAAATGAAGCCGGTACACGTGATTCGGTGTACGGCGGACGGCGTACGGCGAACGGACATTGCATTTTTGGAATCCACGCACCTTGAAACGTAAAAGAAAAAAATTTGAGGGGGTGTTATAAAAATTTTTTGCTGAGCGAATACATAGGTGTATTATTCACAGAATAATAAACCAAAATCCGCGACCACACACCGCCAACTGGTCACGAAACCATTTGTGAGTAACAGCAACAGAAGCTCTGCTACGAATTACAACGTAACAAACGAAAGATGAAAAACGCTGCAAAGTCCTTGTCACATGGGTTTATTATTCTATTGGAGTTCTAGAGATTTTTGTTGGCTGTTAAATGTATTGTTTCTTTCATGTGGAATGATTGAAATAGCTATTTCTGATGATTTCCACCAATTTTGGCCCCCAAAACATGAAATAGGTACGTTTTTTTTTTTTTTTAAGATCATCTTTGATCATTGGTAGTGGCATTTAATGATCTTGATTCACCTGTTTACACTTTTTCCAATATTATTGTACAAATTGATGGTGATTTCAGACAGTTTTCCAGGTTTTTGACTCATAAAAAACCAATTTTGGGAGCTGAACCTTTGGTAAAACCTCAATTTCCGCGTCTTTGGTCAAAATCGACTTCATATTCGGTCTTCTCGTCCTCAAAAACATGGAAAAAGATACCTCAAAAGCTCATGTTACTAACATGTTGTTAAAACGCAAAAAGTACCTATTTTGGTTTATTATTCTGTGAATAATACACCTATGTATTCGCTCAGCAAAAAATTTTTATAACACCCCCTCAAACTTTTTTCTTTTACGTTTCAAGGTGCATAGATTCCAAAAATGCAATGTCCGTCCGCCGTACGCCGTCCGCCGTCCGCCGTCCGCCGTATCACGTCTACAGGCTTCATTTTCGGTCTAAAAAAATCGTTCTTTCGCACACATGCTCCATTTGGGCCCTAGTTGTGTCCCGAAACTTTTCAGCCCGATCGGAATATACCCAGGGGTGTTATGAGTGAAAATGTGTGTAAAAATAGGTACTTTTTACGTTTTAGCAACATATTGGTAACATGAGCTTCTGAGATATCGTTTTCTATGTTTTTGGGGACGAGAAGACCGAATATGAAGTCGATTTTGACCAAAGAGTGGAAAATTGAGTTCTACCAAATGTTCAGCTCCCAGAATTGATCTTTTATGAGTGAAAAACCTGGGAAATCGTCTGAAATCACCATCAGTTTGTATAATAACACTGGAAAAAGTGTCAAGACGTGGTTCAGGACGATTAAATGGCACTACCAATGATCAAAGATAGTTTTAAAAAAAAAGAAAAAAAAGAGCGTACCTAATTTGTGTTTTGGGGGCCAAAATTAATGGAAACCATCAGAAGTAGCTATTTCGATTATTACGCATGAAAGAAACAATTAATGAACAGCCAACCTTTCTGTAGGTATGTCCAATAGAATAATAAACCCATGTGACTTTGCAGCGTTTTATACACATTTTCACTCATAACACCCCTGGGTATATTCCGATCGGGCTGAAAAGTTTCGGGACACAACTAGGGCCCAAATGGAGCATGTGTGCGAAAGAACGACTTTTTTAGACCGAAAATGAAGCCTGTAGACGTGATACGGCGTACGGCGGACGGCGTACGGCGTACGGCGGACGGACATTGCATTTTTGGAATCTACGCACCTTGAAACGGAAAAGAAAAAATTTTGAGGGGGTGTTATAAAAATTTTTTGCTGAGCGAATACATAGGTGTATTATTCACAGAATAATAAACCAAAACCAACATACATCGTCTGTTTGCCAATGTTGATTTTGGTCTCAATTACTCGACTGGATATCGTCAGCGCACAAGGGTTACCATCACATTTTGGTTTATTATTCTGTGAATAATACACCTATGTATTCGCTCAGCAAAAAATTTTTATAACACCCCCCTCAAACTTTTTTCTTTTCCGTTTCAAGGTGCGTAGATTCCAAAAATGCAATGTCCGTCCGCCGTACGCCGTCCGCCGTATCACGTGTACAGGCTTCATTTTCGGTCTAAAAAAGTCGTTCTTTCGCACACATGCTCCATTTGGGCCCTATTTGTGTCCCGAAACTTTTCAGCCCGATCGGAATATACCCAGGGGTGTTATGAGTGAAAATGTGTGTAAAAATAGGTACTTTTTGCGTTTTAGCAACATGTTAGTAAAATGAGCTTTTGAGGTATCGTTTTTCATGTCTTTGGGGACGAGAAGACCGAATATGAAGTCGATTTTGACCAGAGTGGAAAATTGAGGTTGTACCAGATGTTCAGCTCCCAAAATTGATTTTTTATAAGTCAAAAACCTGGAAAATCGTCTGAAATCACCATCAATTTGTAGAATAACACTAGAAAAAGTATCAAGAGGTGGATCAAGACGATTAAATGGTACTATCAATGATTTTATAAGTCAAAAACCTGGGAAACCGTCTGAAATCACCATCAATTTGTAGAATAACACTAGAAAAAAAAATCAGTCATGCAGCATGACTTAATGAGCGAATTTTCAAAGAAATATTCGAATTAATGGCTATGGTTTTGAATAAAGGAAAACTTCGGTCTAAAATTTGGTTTTCTATGTATATTCTCTTCGTATTTATTTTAATTTGTACGTTTTGTCCATCCTGATTCTACCGTTTGTTTATTACGTAATTGTACTAAGTGCTTATTTATTTGATCGCTGTGGGTAAATTCAAGGAGTTGTACTAATCGTTTGCCTCCCCCTTTTTTGCTTCGAACTCTCGTCTTCAATTAATACTTCTCACATTTTTCAATCTGACCACTCTAAGGGGGTGGGGGTAAGAGTTTAAAGATTATCCTAGTTTTGGGTAATTTTTGCGCACTTTAAATGCTCTAATTTAAGAACGGATTTAGATATCTAAAATCCGATTTCACTATCGTGTTCAGCGTGCAAAAACCTTTAAAATGAGGGGTCACTTGTTAGAAAATAACATTTTGGGGATTTTTGGGTAATTTTTGCGCACTTTAAATGATCTAATTTGAGAACGGATCAAGATATCTAAAATCCGATTCCACCATCGTGTTCAGCGTGCAAAAACCTTTAAAATGAGGGGTCACTTGTTGGAAAATAACATTTTGGGGATTTTTGGGTAATTTTTGCGCACTTTAAATGCTCTAATTTGAGAACGGATCAAGATATCTAAAATCTGATTCCACCATCGTGTTCAGCGTGCAAAAACCTTTAAAATGAGGGGTCACTTGTTAGAAAATAACATTTTGGGGATTTTTAGGTAATTTTTGCGCACTTTAAATGCTCTAATTTGAGAACGGATCAAGATATCTAAAATCCGATTCCACCATCGTGTTCAGCGTGCAAAAACCTTTAAAATGAGGGGTCACTTGTTGGAAAATAACATTTTGGGGATTTTTGGGTAATTTTTGCGCACTTTAAATGCGCCAAAACCCTCCTTAGAGTAGGCCAATTTCGCCCATCTTCGAACTTAGCCTTTCGATTGCCAAGATAGATTTTTTGTGCAAATTTGAGCTGTTTATCTCAATTCTATCGAGAGTTATCGTCTGGAGTGACACATATATAAATAAATATATATATATATACATATAAAAAAGTGTTAAATTTCAGGAATCGTTTTAGAATGGTCTGAAACGGATTTCTATGAAGAAAATTTCCAAAAATTTATATTATTTAAATTTCGAAGCCATTGCAATAGCTTCATTTTCTTTGAAAATTCGCTAACATTTTCTTTGAAAATTCGCTAAAAGTATCAACAAGTAAAGGAGCGTACCTAATTTGTGTTTTGGGGGCCAAAATTGGTGGAAACCACCAGAAATAGCTATTTCAATTATTTTATATGAATGAAACAATAAATAAACAGCCAACATCTCTGTAGGTATGTCCAATAGAATAATAAACCCATGTGACAAGGATTTTGCAGCGTTTTTTCTGAAGGTAGGACAGACCAAATGAAAATGTAGGAACTCGTCAGATCAGTTGATTAAATCCCTCAAAAAACGCTGCGAAGTCCTTGTCACATGGGTTTTGGTTTATTATTCTATTGGACATACCTACAGAAATGTGGGCTGTTTATTTATTGTTTCTTTGATGTGAAATAATTTAAATGGTTTATATAAATTATTTAAATGATGGTTTCCACCAATTTTGGCACCCAAAAACACGAATTAGGCTCCTAATTTTTTTTATTATTATTTTTTTTTTTTAACAAATTAGCTTTGATCAATATTGTCTTGATTCACCTGTTGATACTACTTCTAGTGTCATTATACAAATTTACGATGATTTCAGAGAATTTCCCAGGTTTTTGATGAATGAAAAATGAATTTTGGGAGCTGAACCTTCGTTACAACCTCAATTTTTCCCTCTTCGGTCAAAATCAACCAAATATTCGGTCTCCCCGTCCTAAAAAACTTGGAAAACGATACCTTACAAGCTCATGTTCACTAAAATACCAAAAACCCCTATTTTTACACCCATAACACCCCTGGGTATATTCCGATCTGGCTGCTAAGTTTCGAGACACAAGTGGGGCCCGAACGGAACCTGTGGGCGAAAGAAGGAATGTTTTAGACCGAAAATAAAGTAGAAATGGATGATACGGCGTACGGACATTGCATTTTGGTTTATTATTCTGTGAATAATAACATAAATATGAATGGCACACTGTAGAACCATATCCCCCCCCCCCCCCCAATCAAGTTGAATATTGTTGTATTTACCGTTTTCAGCTGAAGTACCTGTTCACCCAATAATCTAATAACTTTTAGCGAATTGAGTGAGTCCAAAACTCTTCCTGCACCAATTCCTTGTTCAGAACGGTCTAACTCTAAACGGCGATAGCGAGTGGAAATTTTGATTTTGGATCACAAAAATGGTTTTTTTCTCCCAGAAGTCAAATAACGTTTAGCGAATTGACTTGAGTCCAAAATTTTCAGTGTAATAATTTTTAGCGAATTTTCAAAGAAAATGAAGCTGCGTAAGGACTTCACATTTTTTGCGTATGGGCCGATGAAATTAATGTTTGATGAGATCATATTATGTGAGGTCCATCCTGCGCCAATTCGTTTTTCAAAATGGTCTAAACCGCAATGCGCGAATGGAAATTTTGATTTTGGGTCACAAAAATGGATTTTTCTCCCAGGAGTCTAATAACTTTTAGCGAATTGACTGAGTCCAAAATTTTCAGAACATTAATCTTTGAACATTTGTTGTAGGCCAATCCGTTTCAGATCATCTTGAATAATTCATCCCTAATGTTCTGTCGAAGTTTGTTGTTTGAGTGTCGAGAGTTGTATTTCAGGTACTTTGCCCCCGTTCTTTGACAGGATCCTAAAAAGGTGTTTTCTGAAGCTTCTGTGAAACATCAAGACGGCCAGTCGAGGGTGAAAACCGCAGGGGGAGCCAAAGGCCAGGACCGGTTCGGGGTCGCTTATGTAACACGTTCTTTTCACCACCGAACAAAAGCTAAAAATCGGATTTTCACCTGCAATACCGAATGTGGACGCACCAACAACCAAGTGTAAGTGTAAGTGGAATTGTGAACTTTCTTAGCCCCCTCAGGGTCCACTTTGCGACGGGGCACGCGAGGATGTTGCCAGATTGAGCAAGAAAATTATACATCTGGGGGGAATAGAACGCTAAGTTTGATTTGCAACTTCCTCTGTAATTTAGGCTTGCCAAAGTTGTAAAGAACCGAAATCTTCATTTCGAACTATTGCTCGAACTACGTAATAACAGTACTGCTGCTTACCAGTTCCGCTCGCGCAGGGTTACCATCCGTACTAATTTTGGAGGACATGTCCTACTTTTTACGTCCTGTCCTCCGTATTTTCTGAAATTCGGTAATTTTCTCCTAATTTTCAGTCCTAATTTCATATTTGTTCAAATACATGGAATGATAAAACTGTAAGTTACCTGACTTGTATCGTCTTATTTACCAAACAAGAATAGTTCTGTCGCGTCTGTGTAGTCTTTCCTGTCATTCCCTCAGATTGAATTTTTTATTACTTTGGGTGTTTCAAACCTGAGAAGTGAGGAGGGTGTATTGTGCCGAAATAATTATATCGTAGAGAACTGAAACCGTGTGATGTTTACGCGTATAAATCTCTGTTTCAAAGTATCGATAACTGTTGATTAAAAAAAAAGAAAAAAATACAGTTAAATTTTTTATATTATGAGCATGCAACATTTCAATTCTTTATTCAGTAACACATTTAGTATATAATGAAGAATAAAAACATAAAAATGAGGAAAACCAGGAACATGAATATGACATAAAAACAGATGACATAAACATAAACATAGACATAAAAAACAGATGACATAAACAAGAACATAAACATAACAGAAACATGAGAAAAACAAGTTCATGAATGGGCTTCTAAGGTCTTGACGACCCATCCAGGGGCTGGTTGTCACTGAACTAACTTATTAGTTCTGGGATAAAAAACTATTTTTGATCCAAAATCAAAATTTCCACTCGCTATCGCCGTTTAGCCCATTCTGAACAAGGAATTAGTGCAGGAAGGACCTCACATGATCTCAACAAACGTAACTTTCATTGGCGCATGTGATGTCCTAGCAGTGTTCAGAAAATGTTGGACTCATTCCAACAGCTTCATTTTCTTTTAAATTCGCTAAAAATTATTACAATTCTGGGAGAAAACAATTTTTGTGACCCAAAATCAAAATCCATTCGCGCATTGCGGTTTAGACCATTTTGAAAAACGAATTGGCGCAGGATGGACCTCACATAATATGATCTCATCAAACATAAATTTTATCGGCCCTTACGCAAATGTGAAGTCCTAACACAGCTTCATTTTCTTTTAAAATTCCCTAAAAATTCCTCCTTGCTGAGCCTCCTAAAAACCTTCCTTGTTTTCTGTACTCTTCGCTGTCTTTCTTCTCTTATCCTCTTGCTATTTTTTTCTCTTTTTTTTAGTGTCTTCTATATCTACCTACTTCTTTAATTAATTCATCCATCTTCTTTCTATTTTTTCTTTTCTTTTTTTTCTTTCTCATTTTTTCTCTCTTCAGTCTTTTCTCCGTGCTATTAGCATTTTTTTCTTTGTTATTTTACCTTCAGAATTTTATATATGCCCATCAGGCTTTTATTTTTGCGCCCTTCAGGTTCTTCTTTCTTTTATGCCCCTCTGGCTCTTTATTTGCCCTTCTGGCTTTCCTTTTGGTTTATTATTCTGTGAATAATTCACCTATGTATTCGCTCAGCAAAAAATTTGTATAACACCCCCTCAAAATTTTTTCTTTTCCGTTTCAAGGTGCGTAGATTCCAAATACATAGGTGTATTATTCACAGAATAATAAACCAAAATGCAATGTCCGTCCGCCGTCCGCCGTACGCCGTATCACGTCTTCAGTCTTTTCTCCGTGCTATTAGCATTTTTTTCTTTGTTATTTTACCTTCAGAATTTTATATATGCCCATCAGGCTTTTATTTTTGCGCCCTTCAGGTTCTTCTTTCTTTTATGCCCCTCTGGCTCTTTATTTGCCCTTCTGGCTTTCCTTTTGGTTTATTATTCTGTGAATAATTCACCTATGTATTCGCTCAGCAAAAAATTTGTATAACACCCCCTCAAAATTTTTTCTTTTCCGTTTCAAGGTGCGTAGATTCCAAATACATAGGTGTATTATTCACAGAATAATAAACCAAAATGCAATGTCCGTCCGCCATCCGCCGTACGCCGTATCACGTCTTCAGTCTTTTCTCCGTGCTATTAGCATTTTTTTCTTTGTTATTTTACCTTCAGAATTTTATATATGCCCATCAGGCTTTTATTTTTGCGCCCTTCAGGTTCTTCTTTCTTTTATGCCCCTCTGGCTCTTTATTTGCCCTTCTGGCTTTCCTTTTGGTTTATTATTCTGTGAATAATTCACCTATGTATTCGCTCAGCAAAAAATTTGTATAACACCCCCTCAAACTTTTTTCTTTTCCGTTTCAAGGTGCGTAGATTCCAAATACATAGGTGTATTATTCACAGAATAATAAACCAAAATGCAATGTCCGTCCGCCGTCCGCCGTATCACGTGTACAGGCTTCATTTTAGGTCTAAAAAAATCGTTCTTTCGCACACATGCTCCATTTGGGCCCTAGTTGTGTCCCGAAACTTTTCAGCCCGATCGGAATATATCCAGCGGAGTTATGAGTGAAAATGTGTATAAAAATAGGTACTTTTTGTGTTTTAGTAACATAGTAGTAAAATGAGATTTTGAGTTATCGTATTCCATGTTTTTGGGGACGAGAAGACCGAATATTAAGTCGATTTTGACCAAGGAGTGGAAAATTGAGGTTGCACCAGATGTTCAGCTCCCAAAATTGATTTTTCGTGAGTCAAAAACCTGGAAAATCGTCTGAAATCACAAGCAGTATGTATAATAACACTAGAAAAAGTGTCAACACGTGGATCAAGACGATTAAATGGCACTATCAATGATCAAAGATAGTTAAAAAATAAAAAAAAAAGCGTACCTAATTTGTGTTTTAGGGGCCAAAATTAATGGAAACCATCAGAAATAGGTATTTCGATTACTACGCACGAAAGAAACAATAAATGAACAGCCAAAATTTCTGTAGACCAATAAAATAATAGAATAATAAACCCATGTGACAAGGACTTTGCAGCGTTTTTTTAAATGTATATTATATTAATTTCTCTATTAGTTGCTTTTTTTTATGTGTGTATGATGCGCGAGGTAGGACCGTGTAATGTCCTGTGCATCAATAAATATATTATTGTTATTATTATCCCAAAGACCAGCTACTAGACAACAAAAACCTAGGCTACAAGGACTACTAAGTAGGCTTGGTCATTTATCATCTTCCAAAATATCACAATAACACTGGACTAGTCACAAATCTACCAGAATTTAAATAAATAACATACGGAAGAATGAAATACCAACAATAACCTTTGTAATCATACCGGGAGTGCATAGGCGCCATACATGGGTAGGTAGAAAACGTAGGTGGGCCATTTCAAAATTTCGGTGCATTTTGGACCTCTAATTTTTTCAAAACAAAATGTGAAATATTTCATTGTTTTTGTTCAAGTAGCGTATTCTTAGGGTCGTCCTAGTAATATCCTACAGTGGGCACACATAATCATCGATATTTCCTGAGATAGGCCAATACATTTTTTTTAATTTCTGGGGAGTGAGAATCAAGTCTAGGAAATGAGAAAAGAACTCAAGTTATCGTCTTTAACGCATTGGAATCCCTTAAAAAACATAATGTTTGTTTATGTATTCGATTGAAAATTGAAATCACAAGCAGTCCCGAAAAATAAGCTCAATATCTCACTTAATTTCTATAAGTCTTTAACATTATCTTGTACTAAAAGTTGGAACCGAGTGTTTTGTTCATCAAAAATGTCACAGTCTTCCTGTATCCTCCATTTCAACACTAGACTTAGACTAGAAAACAACACAACAAAATGAAATTGTTGTTTACTACTAGGTTTACAGTTTAGAAAAATTATCACAAAAATTATATTATCTACTCAAGTCTTTTTCAATACTGTTTAGGAAGTTAAATCACAAGAAATGAACTTTTTGTTGAAAAAATAAAGAAAGAACATTTGCTGTAATATAGTGGTATGTAACTAGATAGGTACCTAATACAAACATTTTTGTAAAATTGTGTAAAATTAGTATTAGGTAAATTCAATTAAATGCCATCAAAAGTTCAAAGCTCACTGACATCGATTTCCCAATCAAAGCTATACATCTTGTCGTCTTTAGTCATAAAACGAGGGGTAGGAAGAACTTGTGTTATTGTTTTGTACATATACAAGGAGGGGCCTAGTACCCTATATTATGTGTAAAATCGAAAAATAAATGAAATGAAATTAAACTTGTGAAACGTCGGATGAACCAACTTCACAATGGACAATTTTCCTAGGATCCAATTTTTTTATGGGCCAAATTCTGTTCAATAACGGAAATTAGCACTTATTTACCGCATAATGTAACATATCCTCCAGTGGAAAAGACTTCTCTTTGGTTCAACAGGGTACAATAATTTGGGATAAAATTACCTAAACCTGAGAAACTCTTGGTTGTGACAGGCTAGGGAGTGAGGAATTGTGTATTTACTCGTACATGCATACCATCCTGTAGATGTAGATAATTAAAATTTTTCACGTTGAATATTATGGGTACGAGTGCTGAAGGGTCTGCGATCATTTAAAAAAAGTATGCTGAAAGATATGAATTTGTCGCCATCACAGCCTCGTGACACAAAATGCACCGAAATTTTGAAATGGCCCAGGTAGTTTTTACTGCGGCAAGCGGCTCAACTGCACCATTTTGCATCAGTTAGGTCCTACCACCGACTCCTTTCGAAGTGTTCTTTTGGAAAAGGTAAGTTGATGAAATTTGATTTACCTGAGATAGCGTGAAAATATCCAATCAACGTCGCACTTCGTTTCCGCCCGAGGATTGTTATCACGCGTTTGAAACTGACAACAAACCGCTCGAGGACGAACAGACCGAGAGGAAGCGCGCGGGAGACTGGCGGACTGGAGAAATTTTCTTGTTTGGGTTTGGAAAGGGGAGTGGCGACTGGCGTTGAGGAGAGGGAACTGAGGCCGGTTGTATGGGAGACGGTCGGCTCGCTTTTCAAACTGGACACACCGACCAAGATCCAAGTACTCAGCTCCAAGTACCTGCTCGTACGAGAAGAACAACAACAACAAAAAACCCCTGCGAAGTCCTTGTCACATGGGTTTATTATTCTACTGGACATACCTACAGAAATGCTGGCTGTTCATTTATTGTCTCTTTCATGTGAAATAATTGAAATAGCTATTTCTGATAGTTTCCACCAGTTTTGGCCCCCAAAGCAAGAAGTGGGATGAGATCATATTATTTCTCATAAATATAAACTCATCCCAAACACTAGGTTGTCCATCAAGACCCATTTTGGTTTATAATTTTCAGTAATTAACATTTGGAGTCGAGCGTGAAAAAAATGTTTTTAAAAGCCTTCCCTCAAAATTTTGATGGTGTCCGTTTTCCGAAAATGGATTTTAAAAAATTCCTGCCCGTACGCCGTACTTCGCACTTTTCTTGGTTACCGTGAACCAAAATTAATGAAATTCGGTTTGTAGGTCCCATTTGGGGTCTAGTTGGTTCTCGAAGCTCGGCGTTACTGTCAAGGTCAAGGCATCTCTAAGGGGTGAAAAATGGGGTTGAAATTTTCAGAACGCCGTAGCTCGAAAATTTTCAATAGAAAGGTATGGTTTTGTTAAACGTTTTTAAATTTATCCTGAAATAAAGAATTTTTTGAGACAACCCGGAGCATTGTACGTCCAGCCGTTCGTTTGCACCGAAAAGCTTCGTCAACACGATCGTGAATCAAACAGTATAAATCCGGCCAGGATATCATCACTAGGGAGCACCTGATTATGATCACGGAGGGCTGTATGAAGTGGAGTTGGTTACTTTTCAACTTGGACAGACTGACCAAGATCCAAGTACTTAGCTACAACCTGCTTGTACGAGAAGAAAACAACAACAAAAAACCACTGTGAAGTCCTTGTCACATGGGTTTATTATTCTACTGGACATAGGTACCTACAGAAATGCTGGCTGTTGATTTATTGTCTCTTTCATGTGAAATAATTGAAATAGCTATTTCTGATAGTTTCCACCAATTTTGGCCCCCGAAACACGAATTATGTACGCTCCTTTTTTTTTCAAAAAATCTTTGATCATTAATAGTGTTGTCTACACAAACGTTAATTTCGAGTCAGATTTCCCCTGTCTGTAACCCAAAACAATGTACGCACTTACTAACATTATACATGTTGTCGTGGTATCCTCCCAGAACCACTTCCTGTGAAATTAAGATCTCGCCAAATAAACATGGAAGTGGAGATGGAAGACGCAGGGGAACCGAGGAACCCAGTGGGGATCCCCACCATCCTCCACTAGCTGGAGGATGGAGGGAGATAGCCCTAAGGGCTATTAATACTCGCCTCCTTCACCTTTCCAACCATTCTACGCTCTCCTCTAGTCGCTGACTACTCTCTCTCTCTCCTCGCTCCTCATCTCTGTCCTTAAATCTAAAAGATCCTGGGCATGGTGGTCGTCTAGTACGATAACCAAACCAGGTAACGCCTCCTAAAGATCTTCGGCATGGTGGTAGTTCGCCTATAACCAAACCAGACACACATCCTAAAAAATCCCGGGCATGGTAGTAGCACTGCGCTATAACCAAACCGGGCACGACCTACCTCTAAGCCTCTCGTAGTGGATGTGCGTCAACCATACATTCACTGCACATGTTATACATGTATTATACATGTATAACATAACATCTATGATAAATGTTATGTTGTTGATTTATTTATTATAACATCTATTATACATATACATGTATAATAAAATTTATAGATTACCTATAATAACATTTATTATAACGATATTATAATAACATTTATTTATATATATTTTAATATTTGTTATAACATTATTATAATAACAGTGATCTATTATGACATCTATTAGGTATACATGTATAATAACATTTATATATTACCTATATTATCTATTAGGTATAACATCTATTATAGGTACATGTATAATAACATTTATATATTAGGTACCTATATTATACATGTGTAATAACATTTTTATATATTACCTGTATTATCTATTATGACGTTTATTATAACATTATTATAATAACATTTATAATTTATATATTATATCATTTGTTATAACTAGGGCTAGGATTTTGCATGTTTTGCATATTTTTTTAGAAGCCCCAAACATTCATAGAAGTTCGTTTTGATCGTTTTCAGACCATTTGCAACCAAAAAAATCAAAATTTATTTTGCATGTTTAGCATGTTTTGGTTTTTTTCCAAATTTTTGCATGTTTTGTGCATGTTTCGTGTATTCTTAGCAATTTTATAGAAAAAATTGACCAAAAATGGATTTTTTTAGCTAATTTTTAGGTACAAACCAAACTTTTTTTAAAAAATAACTAACTAAAACGAGTGGTAGTTTGTTTTCTATAGCATTTTTCAAACTAAAATGGGGTGATTGGCCTCACTCAAGATTCAAAGGTAAAAGAATGCAGGAAACCAGGCTGTCTGGAAAGGCCCGATTCTTTTGCGAGGATTAAAATGGATGGGTTCGTAAGACGTGATCCTCTTACAACCCATCCCTTTGCTTGAGAGATTTTTAATGAAAAGCAATATTGATGATTGCAAATTTATTTATTCACGCATGATATAAAATTTTCAATTTTTTATTTTAAATTAATTTATTTATTATTAGTTTGATATACATTTCATAAACTTTTTTCATGGTTTTTCAAATATTCTTAACATTTTACGTACTTATTCGTTAAAACGGGGTTCCACAAGCATTCATAGCCTAAAATTAATTTTTCTTTGAATTATTTTAAAAAAAAGATGCTTTTGCATGTTTTGGCATTTTTCAGTGCATGTTTCGCCTCAAATTTTTGCATGTTGATCCGAGCCCTAGTTATAACTTATAACGTTATTATAATAACATTTATCTATTATATTATCTATTATAACATCTATTAGGTATACATGTATAATAACATTGATATATTACTTATATGATATATTATAACACTTATCTATTATATTATCTATTATAGCATTTATTATAATATTATTACTATAACATTTATATATTTTATTATCTATTATAGCATTTATTATAACATTATTACTATAACATTTATATATTTTATTATCTATTATAACATCTATTATACATGTATAATAACATTTATATATTACCTATATTATACGTGTATAATAATATTTATATATTACCTATATTATCTATGATGACGTTTATTATAACATTATTATAATAACATTTACCTATTATATTATCTATTATAAAATCTATTATACGTGTAGGGATCACACGTAACACGGTATGCGACCCACGCCGTTCTCTGAGACGGTTCGGTTTCAGTTTGTGAAGGAATGCAGCTGCTCCTCGAGATAACGGTGTGGCCTGAGGGAAATGGTCGGGTCAGTGGGAGTCACGGAACATCCAAGATTTCGAGGCTCCGGTGTTTGCTTTTTTTAATTGAAAATAATAAACCTTTGGAATCGAGCGCGGGACAGTTTTCTTTAAACACCTCACAAAATTTTATGGTTTGCACTATTTCCAGGTAAGCAGGTAGAATCCGAATTACTGGATTTGTTGCGACCACCCACAGCATTGTAAGCGCAGCCGTTCGTTCACAGTTAAGCCCCAGAAGTTTGAACCAATTAAAGGTTAACAATCAATATGAGTGTGAATCATAAGGATTCAAAATCATTAATCCTATTTTTGTTGATGTACAAGTTTGTTGTTCAGGGCCAAACGATTTATCCAAATTATGTGAACACTTGGGAATATAATGTCCAGGGTCCTACTTCGGTATCTACCTACACCTACAGCAGAATAATAAATTGATGATTGTGTAATAATTTGCGTTTTTAGGCTCGGCACCTCAGAAGTGGCCGAGGTCTTATGTTCTCGTTTTTACACTTTTAAACAATTCTCAGGGGGAAAATCGGATTCCCTATTTTTGACCACGCTGAACACAAATCCATCAATAAAAAAAAAAAAAATCAGCTTCAGGTAGGTGTGTGTGTACGCATTTCTGCCAACAGTCATAACATACGACCCAATGGTCCAAATTGGCTCTTATTTAGACAATAATTCGGGGTTAGGTCCTAGTTGGTCCCAAATGAATTTCGTCGCATTCGGATCAGTGGTAGGCACTGCGCATGCGCAAATGTTAAAAATGTCGAACCCACATAACTTACGACCCAATGGTCCAAATTGGCACTAATTTCGACGGTAGTTTGGGGTTAGATCCTAGTTGGTCCCACATGATTTTCGACGCATTCGGATCAGTGGTAGGCACTGCGCATGCGCAAATGTTAAAAAACTCGACCCCACATAACCTACGACCCAATGGTCCAAATTGGCTCTAATTTCGAAGGTAGTTCGGGGTTAGATCCTAGTTGGTCCCACATGATTTTCGTCGCATTCGGATCAGTGGTAGGCACTGCGCATGCGCAAATGATAAAAAACTCGACCCCACATAACCTACGACCCAATGGTCCAAATTGGCTCTAATTTCGACGGTAGTTCGGGGTTAGGTCCTAGTTGGTCCCACATGAATTTCGTCGTATTCGGATCAGTGGTAGGCACTGCGCATGCGCAAATGTTAAAAAAGTCGGCCCCACATAACTTACGACCCAATGATCCAAATTGGCTCTAATTTTGAAGGTAGCTCGGGGTTAGGTCCTAGTTGGTCCCACATGAATTTCGTCGTATTCGGATCAGTAGTAGACACTGCGCATGCGCAAACGTTAAAAATGTCGAACCCACATAACTTACGACCCAGTGGTCCAAATTCGCTCTAATTTCTACGGTAGTTCGGGGTTAGGTCCTCATTGTTCGCACATGAATTTCGTCGCATTCGGATCAGTGGTAGGCACTGCGCATCCGCAAACGTTAAAAATGTCGAACCCACATAACCTACGACCCAATGGTCCAAATTGGCTCTAATTTCGACGGTAGTTCGGGGTTAGGTCCTAGTTGGTCCCACATGAATTTCGTCGTATTCGGATCAGTGGTAGGCACTGCGCATGCGCAAATGTTAAAAAAGTCGGCCCCACATAACTTACGACCCAATGATCCAAATTGGCTCTAATTTTGAAGGTAGCTCGGGGTTAGGTCCTAGTTGGTCCCACATGAATTTCGTCGTATTCGGATCAGTAGTAGACACTGCGCATGCGCAAACGTTAAAAATGTCGAACCCACATAACTTACGACCCAATGGTCCAAATTCGCTCTAATTTCGACGGTAGTTCGGGGTTAGGTCCTCATTGGTCGCACATGAATTTCGTCGCATTCGGATCAGTGGTAGGCACTGCGCATCCGCAAACGTTAAAAATGTCGAACCCACATAACTTACGACCCAATGGTCCAAATTGGCTCTAATTTCGACGGTAGTTTGGGGTTAGATCCTAGTTGGTCCCACATGATTTTCGTCGCATTCGGATCAGTGGTAGGCACTGCGCATGCGCAAATGTTAAAAAACTCGACCCCACGTAACCTACGACTCAATGGTCCAAATTGGCTCTAATTTCGACGGTAGTTCGGGGTTAGGTCCTAGTTGGTCCCACATGAATTTCGTCGTATTCGGATCAGTGGTAGGCACTGCGCATGCGCAAATGTTAAAAAAGTCGGCCCCACATAACATACGACCCAATGATCCTAATTGGCTCTAATTTTGAAGGTAGCTCGGGGTTAGGTCCTAGTTCGTCCCACATGAATTTCGTCGTATTCGGATCAGTAGTAGACACTGCGCATGCGCAAACGTTAAAAATGTCGAACCCACATAACTTACGACCCAATGGTCCAAATTCGCTCTAATTTCGACGGTAGTTCGGGGTTAGGTCCTCGTTGGTCGCACATGAATTTCGTCGCATTCGGATCAGTAGTAGACTCTGCGCATGCGCAAACGTTAAAAATGTCGAACCCACATAACTTACGACCCAAAGGTCCAAATTGGCTCTAATTTCGACGGTAGTTCGGGGTTAGGTCCTAGTTGGTCCCACATTAATTTCGTCGCATTCGGATCAGTAGTAGACTCTGCGCATGCGCAAACGTTAAAAATGTCGAACCCACATAACTTACAACCCAATGGTCCAAATTGGCTCTAATTTCGACGGTAGTTTGGGGTTAGATCCTAGTTGGTCCCACATGATTTTCGTCGCATTCGGATCAGTGGTAGGCACTGCGCATGCGCAAATGTTAAAAAACTCGACCCCACGTAACCTACGACTCAATGGTCCAAATTGGCTCTAATTTCGACGGTAGTTCGGGGTTAGGTCCTAGTTGGTCCCACATGAATTTCGTCGTATTCGGATCAGTGGTAGGCACCGCGCATGCGCAAATGTTAAAAAAGTCGGCCCCACATAACATACGACCCAATGATCCTAATTGGCTCTAATTTTGAAGGTAGCTCGGGGTTAGGTCCTAGTTGGTCCCACATGAATTTCGTCGTATTCGGATCAGTAGTAGACACTGCGCATGCGCAAACGTTAAAAATGTCGAACCCACATAACTTACGACCCAATGGTCCAAATTCGCTCTAATTTCGACGGTAGTTCGGGGTTAGGTCCTCGTTGGTCGCACATGAATTTCGTCGCATTCGGATCAGTAGTAGACTCTGCGCATGCGCAAACGTTAAAAATGTCGAACCCACATAACTTACGACCCAAAGGTCCAAATTGGCTCTAATTTTGATGGTAGTTCGGGGTTAGGCCCTAGTTGGTCCCACATGAGTTTTGTCGCATTTTGATCAGTAGTAGACAGCGCATTCCTCAAACGTGAAAACCATTAAACTGTCATAACCCGCACAATATCCAAACAAACCATCTTTCTTTAATCTGGTCCAGTAGTCTCAAGAGTTCCATATATTTAGATCATTGTTCAGACCTTCTTAATACGGGCAACGTCGCTTCTAATTTCCCCAATGGCCCAGATTGTTAATTTAAACAAATATCAACTAAGATAGAATAACAGAATAAGAAATAGGATAAGCAACTCCCCCCAACCGCACATGGCTTGCTTTATGTTTGCGGGGTATATTCCATGTCTTACACTGAATATGTATTGTTTTTTTTTTAAATAAAAAGGAATAAATGTGGGAAAAAAACCTACTGTTTGCCAAGTAAATAAGTTTGGTCGTAGGTACGTTTCTTGAATAAATATTGATCGGGGTGGACAAGGAAGTGCCAAGATCTTGATGAAATGATGAATTATGTTACTTATCCCTAGGGATAGGATTCGTATGTATTCACATATTTTTTTCTAGGCTATGTATCCATGATTTTCAACTAGATGTGTTAATACTGACACTTTGCGAACGTTCTAACACACTTTAATTTCACACATTTTCACATATTTCGCTATTATTACATATTTTAAAATATTTCATTGATTGAAAGAGATATTTTCAAATATTTCATTAAATGAGACACCTATTTTTCGATGTCAACTGTTTTCCAACGTTTTGAAGAATATCGCCATTTTCGGATGGTTGTAGGGAGCTGTGTAAACATTATTTTGCACATTGTTCATTGTTGAAACTCTTTTTGGCTTGGATACCTACTCTGTTTTCTGGTGAGAAATGCCACGAAATTCACTCTCAAATAGACGAATTGACTCCAAGTGAAAATTGCTAAGTATCTACGTTAGTTACCGGATGATGTCCTACGCATTTTCACAATTTATTTTAACTTCAAAATGTCTACCCATTTTTACATATTTCAGAAAATCCATAGGTAAAATATTTTCACATTTCACAAAAACGTTTCGCATATTTTATGCATATTTCAAAAAAATAAATACATATTTTAGTTACATATTTCGCATTTTTAAATACATAAAAATCCGATCTCTACATCTCAAGTTTACTTTGATCATTGTTCAGACCTTCTTAATACGGGCAACGTCGCTTCTTAATTTCCCTAGTGGCCTGGATTGTTAATTTAAACAAATCCTCTCTTTCGAACTACCCTAGAAAATATCCTACAAAATGCCACTACCTATTGTGAACATTGCGACGAAATTGCGGGAGGCGAAGGCGACAGGTTTCGGCTTCGATGCGCAAGAGCAACCTAGCGAGCTTGGAAGGAACTAACCCACGACCGCTCCACTCGTCAAGTCGCCAACAGATGGGAAAACAGCAGGGGTTTTACTCAGTAACAAGTAAGCACTCCACAGGTGGATAAGTCGAAGTACGAGTGGAAGTGGACTTCGACAACACAAGCAAACAGGACACATCAGCCTTTCTTAGCAGCCTCCAATTTCAAGTGGTGAAATGACAATCTTGAGGCTACGATATGGCGTTCTCAAGTTATTCAGTGAACTGGATTCGGGGTGGAGCGCAATTTAGACACAGTAAGCTTCGTGCCTTAAACTAATGAGTAAGGAAAATATAGAGCCTTGGTGATGCTTGGCTCAAGCAAACCAATTTATGCTAACTGATTTTTGAAGAGGTACAGGTCGTCCCTTCGATCCTTCTGTCTACTTTACAGGGGGAACGGGTGACAGCGATCTGCCTCACCAAGGAAAAACTAATTAGGAAATTCTAGATTAACGTTTGTTAAATAGTCCTGTCATAATAATCTTCATTCTGAAATTTCTAAAATCATTTGAGTTAATCGATGTTCACTTCAAATGTATCGACTTTAATTCGATATTTTGTATAGATATAATAGTTAGTATCGCTAGATTTTACTGGTACCATAATATCGAAAAAATGTATCGATACTATGATCCTGAAATTCGTTTACATCGAAACCGGAAATACCCGACCCTGAAGTCGATCAAATTAGGGATGGGACATCGAAAGAAAATATCGATGTCGATGTCGATATTTTGTAGGCAGCATCGATAACAATGTTTTATCAAGCCTACATCGATATTTTCGATATCGATATCCCTCTTCTACGCGTTTCTACGAGTGGAACGTTTGTTTTCTGGGACTGGTAACATTTTGACGGCCCAGCGCAATAGGCTGAAAGCAGAAAATCTGAAGAAACTTGTTTTCCTCCACTCTCTCGACGAAGAGTTATTTTTCTAATCAAGTACCTACCTACATAATATAATTCTGAGTTGGAATGTTTCTTATTTTGCTTCCGAGTCTGCGAAGCAGCGGAAGCCTTGTGTTCACTTTCGTGAGCCAAAAAATTTTTGTCTTCAGAAATCAAAATTTCCACTTGCATTTTGCGTTTCAAAGCCTACTGAACAAATTTGGTTCCGTGTCTGTCGGTCTGTGAGTCTGTGGGTCTGTGAGTCTGTGAGTCTGTCGGTCTGTGAGTCTGTCCGCATTTCCTTGTTACAGCCATAACTTCCACGATTTTGAATTGATTCAGCTCAAATTTTGAGGGATGGTGCGGATAAGGCCCCTCGAGGTCCCATACAAATTTCAACATGATTGATCCAGCGGTACGCCCTGCGCATGCGCTAACGTTAAATTCAACAAACACGCATAACTTTCACAATTTTGATTCAATTTCGCTCAAATTTTCAAGGGTTGTTTGGACAAGGCCTAGTGAGTTCCAGTATGAATTTCAGCATGATCGGACCCTCGGTGCGCTCTGCGCATGCGCTGGCGTGAAATAGATTCAATTTCCTTGTTACAGCCGTAGTAACCAAAGATTTCACCCAATTTCAATGTAATTCTCAGGTATTAAGCGGGTAGGGCCCATTGAGGTCCCATATAAATTGCAACATGATAGAGCCAGCGGTTCGCCCTGCGCATGCGCTCTGTCTGTCTGTCTGTCCTATGCACGGCCAAACGGCTCGACGGATATCGACCAAATTTGGCACGAATATCCAGTAGGCTCCCAAGTTGTGCAACGTCGCATTTTTAATTCCCTGACCATAGCGGAACTATGGTCGGCCATGGTCAACTCCTGAATGGCTTGACGGATATCGACCAAATTTGGCACGAATATCCAGTAGGCTCCCAAGGTTTGCAACGTCGCATTTTTTATTCCCTGACCAAAGCGGAACTATGGTCGACCACGGTCAACTTCGTTAATTGAAATGGTAACCCCTATTTTTTATCGCGTATTCGTAATCTACGTGAAATTCTATCTACGATCGACCCTTCGGACTACCCCCGCGGTCGACCATAGCGCATCCATGGGCCCCTCCATGGTCGAATCCCGAATTGCTCAACGGATATCGACCAAATTTGGCACCAATATCCGGTAGCCTCCCAAGTTGAACGTAGGTGCATTTTTAATTCCCTGACCATAGCGGAAATATGGTCGACCATGGTCAACTCCTGAATGGCTTGACGGATTTTGATAAAATTGGGCACAAATACCCGGTAGGCTATGGGATTTTTCCGTCGTTTGTTGGTTCCACGATACTGCGTACAGCGAATCTCGGATAGCGAGCGGTCAGGCTAGTTATGTATAATGGACGTAATGTATTATGGAAGTCATGTTATGTATAATATGTATATTTCATGTAATGTTATGTTATGTAACGTAATGTTATGTAATATGTATATTTAACGTTATGTAATGTTATGTAATGTAATGTAATGTAATGTTATGTTATGTTATGTTATGTTATTTTGCTTCCGAGTCTGTTCTATTTTATAATGGGTCACTCTGATTGTGACGAGGAAGCTCCTGTGCCATCACCTTGGCAGTGTATTTATTTTGTAAATGACTGAATTCGGAATAAAAGGTTTCTGTTTCTTTTTCTTTTCTTTTTACTTACTCAAATATTTCTGTAAATGAAAATAAAGTCATTGATGAAGTGAGTGAGCACTTTTGAGTATTTTATGACCTGTAAGGAGAAGGAGTAACATGTGGATCAAGGAAGAGTGGGGAGGGGATCCAAGAGGCAAGAGCTGGTTGAAGGGAGTTTTCTGCCGATATTATCGGACCATAACATCGATATATCGATGTTATCGAATGTGAGGCATCGATGGCGAAAAATCGGAATGTCGAAGTAGAACATCGATGTTTCGATAATATCGAGTTCAATGTCCCATCCCTAATCAACATAAGAATATTCCTTCAGATGAGTTTCATTACTGATACTTATTTCGATTTCATTATTGATTACGTGTCACAATTGAAACAAATTCATTGACTGATTTATCAATATCAGTAAATATCAAAAGTACCTATCTGAACGTCCCTAGGTATTAGTGTCAGCAGGCAAGCATTTTTACCCCCCCTCCCCCCCCCCCCCCTCATATGGTGTAGTGCCTAATATTGGCACTCTTCAAAATCTGCTGTTGTGAGATGCAGCACGTTTACAATTACATGAACTTCAAGTTTGCCAAGGCAAACCACCAGGTAGCAGGTCGGAACTTCCGAGGACGTACCTAAGATTTTTCCATTATGACCCCAGGTTAAACGTTTTTCATGGAAGAAAGGAAGTTTTTCATCTGATTTCAAACCTCCGATTCCTCTTCATGGTAACTGAGTGATCTTCTTTCTGTACATGTGAATACTTTCGTCTTTTATCCTGTGTCTTGGTTTTACCCTGGAATCAATTAGGTATTCGCCTTATCAGCTCTGATTGTTGTAGACCCAGGTGTTCCACTAATATGGCGCGTTTCCGTTTCTACTGCGCTACAGTATTTAGTTGCCATATTAGGACACAGTTGGTCATTTCGGCTCTTCCTGTCATTAATGGTGCGTTTTCTTTCTTTTTCTTTGAGTAGTGATAAGGAAAGGCCTTTTCCTACACTTAACCCTTTGACTCCCAATGGGACAAATCGGGACATTTCTCACTTAAAAAAGGGTGTGATTTATCGGCCCGGCAAAGTAGAGGTTACTCCCTACATAAAAGGCGGGCATAACAGCTTTTAATTCAAACACACGTCCAAATAATACTTCGCACATCAAAAAAGGGAATCGCACGGCTAATTTGGGAGTCGCACGGCTAATTTGGGAGACGCCCGTCTAATAAGGTGATTCAACGTTCAAATTTGTTATTGCCCTTCCAGAAATTGATTATAACGGCAGAAGAAGGATTCTCACAGTAGAAATGTGAGAACAACTTGAAATAGCTGTGCAAAACCCCTTTTTTGCTGTGCAAACCCCTTTTTTGCTGTGCCAACCCCTTTTCTGATGTGTGATTGAATAATACGCTGGTATTGATCACCTATTTAGCCGTGATTGGAGTCAATATTGACGTTTACTTTATGCTGGGAGTTTTACTTTTTCTGAAGTGAAGACAACCTTTTTAGATGGAGATTCGCAGAAGGGAAAATACCTTTTTTTGCCGTGCAGTTAAATATATCCCCTTAAAAAATCCTAGCGGGACGAAAATTGCATAGATTCCAATCATTCAACGTCCCAGTTGTTCGGTAGGATCCCACCAACGCGAAGATACCTCAAACTGCCGCAAGAGTTCACCTCAAGTGGACCAGGACCCATTCTTATCAGTTGCGGCTTGCGGGGTGGTTTTCTCTTCAGATTGGTGGTAGTGAATTGCGCCAGTTTCCGAAGGACCTCTAGCGCTGAATTTTCGTGTTTTTGCATCGAAACCTGTTTGACCTGTTAGTAAATCTACCCTACTAACTAGGAAAACTATAAAAAGTTGCTTTCCCGGGGGTTCTGGGTACTGATATTGCTTATTTCTTTTTACCTGTTATCAGTGTGGGCTGTTGCATGATTTATGTTCAACCAACGTTATATTCCACCAATTTAGGCAACAGTACCAATCAGTGTAGTTTTGTTCTTGCTAATAATGTTGTACTAAGTACCGACACGACATACTACCATACATAACTACGTAGTTACCATGAAATGGTTATTTATAGCTACTGGGACAAGTTCTGTCCCAGTTGTATACCAGAGTCCACCAGTGGGTAGGTTGCATGGTGGCTGTTTTTAGGCTCGGCCAAGGCCTTGTTTTCATTTTGGTTTATTATTTTCAATAATGAACCACTGGAATCGAGCATGAAAAAAAAAATTCTTACCCCCCCTCAAAATTTGATGGTTTACGTTTCAAGATATTGTAGAATCCAAAACTGCAATAAAAAAACGCTGCAAATCCCTGCACAACGGTTTATTATTTTGTATAGAATACCCTTCTGTTACAGATCACAGCTCTATGTATAGATAACCCGTCTATATAATATAATATGTACTATTCTATGCATAATTATGTAGATCGCAGACCCTCCGTAGGTTAGTACCTAACCCCGTACTCGTTACTAGGTACCTACCTAAATCACGAGTTAAATGTTGCTAAAATAATTCTGCCGATGACAAACAGTACCTAACAAAAAGAAACACACATAATGAAGTTCTGAAAAGAAATTGTTGATGAGGAGTGAAAAAAGTTGCAAAAGTACCTACCAACAAACTCCAGCCCCTTCTACGTAGATGGTATAATGAACCGTTGTGTAATAATTTACCGTTGAGTAATGATTTACCGTAGTAATAATTTACCCATCAATAATACTTCAACGTTTGTTCAAGTTTCACTACCTACCAACAAACTCCAAAAGAGCCATCATTTTTCAAATTAAATAATATCACAGAACAACCAACTCGACTTCATACTCCGCCAATATAATCAGGTGATCCCTACCAATGATTGGCCGTATTCACAAATTCCTATTGTGGGCGCGTCTCTGGTTACGAGATTTGGTTTGAATTGTATACAATTTCATTCACACTGGAGTCGAAAATGCCTGTCGGTGCAAACTTCGGGGCCTTACTGTGAACGAACGGCTGGACGTACGATGCTCCGGATGGTCTTAAAAAACTCGCAAGTTCAAGAACTATTTAAAACCGTAAAAATATTTACGTAAAAAAATGGTATAGGCGTTTTGAAAATTTCAACCCCTATTTTGAACCCCTTAGAGATGACTCACAGTAACGTCGAGCTTCGAGGACCAACTAGACGCCGAACGGAACCTATAACCCGAATTTCATCAATTTTTTTTCATGGTAACTAAGAAAAGTGGCCCGTACGGCGTACGGCGGACAGACAGAAATATTTTTATTGCAGTTTTGGATTCTACATACCTTGAAACGTAAACCATCAAATTTTGAGGGGGGGTAAGAATTTTTTTTTTCATGCTCGATTCCAATGGTTCATTATTGAAAATAATAAACCAATATTTCTGTCTGTCTTCCGTACGCCGTACGCCGTACGGGCCACTTTTCTTAGTTACCATGAAAAAAAATTGATGAAATTCGGGTTATAGGTTCCGTTCGGCGTCTAGTTGGTCCTCGAAGCTCGACGTTACTGTGAGTCATCTCTAAGGGGTTCAAAATAGGGGTTGAAATTTTCAAAACGCCTATACCATTTTTTTACGTAAATATTTTTACGGTTTTAAATAGTTCTTGAACTTGCGAGTTTTTTAAGACCATCCGGAGCATCGTACGTCCAGCCGTTCGTTCACAGTAAGGCCCCGAAGTTTGCACCGACAGGCATTTTCGACTCCAGTGTGAATGAAATTGTATACAATCCAAACCAAATCTCGTAACCAGAGACGCGCACACAATAGGAATTTGTGAATACGGCCAATCATTGGTAGGGATCACCTGATTATATTTGCGGAGTATGAAGTCGAGTTGGTTGTTCTGTGATATTATTTAATTTGAAAAATGATGGCTCTATTGGAGTTTGTTGGTAGGTAGTGAAACTTGAACAAACGTTGAAGTATTATTGATGGGTAAATTATTACTACGGTAAATCATTACTCAACGGTAAATTGTTACACAACGGTTCATTATACCATCAACGTAGAAGGGGCTGGAGTTTGTTGGTAGGTACTTTTGCAACTTTTTTCACTCCTCATCAACAATTTCTTTTCAGAACTTCATTATGTGTGTTTCTTTTTGTTAGGTACTGTTTGTCATCAGCAGAATTATTTTAGCAACATTTAACTCGTGATTTAGGTAGGTAACTAGTAACGAGTACGGGGTTAGGTACTAACCTACGGAGTGTCTGCGATCTACATAATATGCATATAATAGAATAGTACATATCATATTATATAGACGGGTTATCTATACATAGAGCTGTGATCTGTAACAGAAGGGTATTCTATACAAAATAATAAACCGTTGTGCAGGGATTTGCAGCGTTTTTGTACTTATTACACGAATCTGTCAGAAAAAGTTGAAATTTCTGCTCCTTCGGGCAGTTGAGTATGTGTGTGTACGAATTTCTGTGAACTGCCATAACTCATTACCCAATGGTCCAAATTGGCTCAAACGTTTATGGTAGTTCGGGGTTAGGTCTTAGTTGGTCCAACTGGAATTTCGTCGCATTCGGTTCAGTACTGTGGTGTTCGGCCTTTTTCGGCGTATCTATGTGTTGTGTTCATGCATCATGTATCTACAGGATTCAATAATAGGAGTGAACTGCTAAGGCGGTGTGGAATAACTAAACAATATAAATGGAATAAACAAAACAAATGGAAATAAAACTAATTTTTACTTTCAAAAATGTATTACAATATTTCTGAATTTATAGAACTGCTTATGTATTATAACCTATAGAACAAAATACTCCTTAGACCCTCAATTGGGTTGGATAGATGAGAGCAGTCTAACAAATTGGACAGATTTGGGAAATAATTGGTATTCAACTGGGACAGAATTAGGAGCCATGCACCACAACTGGGATTACTTTGTCCCACCCCATCATACAAATCTGCAATTGGGATAGTGTGGGAGAGCATATTCAAACCAATGGGACAGAACTGGGACATCAATGGTAAACAACTGGGACAAAATTTGGTGCCATACTCCATCACCGGGACATGTTTTGTCCCGCCCTGTAAAATTCACCCAAATGATCCCAATGACTCCAAATTTGGTCTGTGGCACCTCAAAGCTCCTTTCTATCGATTTCATCAAGAAAATCTTCGCAAATTCTTTTTTCTCAAAACTGGTAGTCAAAGAGTTGAAATGAAATAAAGGAAGCTAATAAAGTGAACGCTGGGTAGGTAAGAAAACTACTCCGTTAATGCCTCTATTCATGTTGTAATGTGCTTTAGACTTCATGGGTCAGGTCGAGCACTTGTTTCCGATTTTACTTAATGCTTGGTTTGTTTTTGTATAAGTATGGCGAATGAGAAAGAGATGAAAAATACGAAAAATTTGGAATAAGGAACCCTTAGTGGGTCATATTAGGCAACCTGATATGGGGAAGTGGAAATGACATTTTTCGGGGTATGTTACATGTTTACATTTTAAAGGCATTTTTGGGCACTTGAACTTTGGATTCTCGTAAGGCATAAGTACATCTGTGACAGGTAATTTTGGTTTAGGAATTTAAGGCCTTCGAGTGGTCCAAAAAGTCATCAAAAAAACGCTGCGAAGTCCTTATCACATGGGTTTATTATTCTGTTGGACATACGTACAGAAATATGGGCTGTTCATTTATTGTTTCTTAAAAATACGAATTAGCTCCTTTTTTTCAAATTATTTTGATCATTGATAGTGCCATTTAATTGTCTTGTCCACCTGTTGATACTACTTCCGGTGTTTTGTGACAATTAGGTAGGTACCCAAATTATTACCCATAGAAAATGAATACTGGGAGCTGAACCCTCGTTACAACCTCAGTTCTTCACTCTTTCGTCAAAATCGACTTCACATTCGGTTTTCTCGCCCTAAAAAACATGGAACTCACAAACTCATGTTCACTAAAACCTCAAAAATCTCGAAAACCCCTATTTTTACACAAATCTTTCCCGTATAACACCCCTGGGTGTCTGCCGATCGGGCTGCCGAGCTTTGGAGCCCAACTGGGACCCGAATGTGTTCAAAAGGTGGGTACTGTTTACACGATCAGTGTTCAATTTATGGAATTGACAAAGGACGCCAGATAAGAAACCATATTCAAATTTCTCCTTACTGGGAGAAAGTTCAGATCATGGACCATATGTCTTTTCGAATGAAGCTATGGCTCAAATTCGAAGTCTGTAGGTCGAACCGCAGCTAAGTTATATGTTCAGGGCAATCAGCTGATCTGACAACCACCTTATTCTAAAATTCGCATGAAATCATCCTAAGGAACCTGTGGTTCAAATTTCAAGTTGATAGGTCGAACAGCAACAGAGTTAGTTACCTGTATAGGGCAGTCAGCTGATGTGACAAGCACGTTAAACTCGTATTCTAAAATTCGTGTGAGAACATCCTGAGGAAGCTGTGGTTCAAATTTCAAGTCGATAGGTCGACCAGAAACAAAGTTATACATTTTTTCGTATTTCACCCTCCCTCTAAACTAGGTTACCCACCAAGGACGAGCGTGCCGTATCGGGCACAGCGAACATGTCTTGGCAAAACGTGATTCCTTTCCGTGCAGGTTGCATTTACTCGTTGGGGACCCCCCCAACTTCTTCTCAGAGACCCTTTCTATCATTCGAGTGACATCTTTCACACAGATCAGTGCCCTGGATTTTTCCTCACCTTTCCAAAGTTCCGGTAGTTTTCGCTATGGCTTCTGAGTTGTGGTAAGTGAAATAAACATTTATTTTATTGATTCAGGACGGTTATTCGGCCGTATTTCTCATATTCGATGGTATATTGAAGCTTCTGATTACCTTATTCGTCGTTCTCGGTAATTTTTCACCTTTCAAATCAATGGAAAAGGCGAGTGAGCCATATATGGCACGCTCGTCTCTTATGGGAAATTTTCAGTAAATCAAACTCATGTCCGAATAACCGAAAGTTACTCGATTTTTTCTCGATTCATTGCATTTTTTTCTTTTTTTTTTCATTGTCGGACCTCAAAACCTTCAACACACATATTTCTTTCGATTACCTATTTTGATTATTCCTTTTCTTACCCTCAGGAGCAATGTAAAACTCAAAGACGAGCTCACAGTCGCCGAAATCGCGCAAATTCTCGAGGAAGACATTTGTGAAGTGCTTGGGGATGAACATGATCAGGAGTTAGAAGTGGACGAGCTTTTCATCGCACCACCTCCACCAAATGAGCTCACCGATGAAGATAGTGGAGACGAGGATGGAGGAGGACTTCTCGACAATCTCAATCGTAACCAACTGGTGAGTGAAGCTGAGGTTATTTTATCCAATAAGAAGAGAATCGGGACGGTTTCTCCCAATTTCTACGGATTTTCAAACAAGAGACGTCGTGTTTGGATTGAAGGGGATTTTGTGGATCCTATCAAGAAGCATTCCTTTCCACCCGAAAACGAATCGTTTGAGAGACATAAAAATATGTCTCCGACCAAATTGTTTGAATTGTTCATTGATGAACAAGTAATGTCGCTGTTCATAAGGGAATCAGAGAATTATGCGCGCTCCAAAAATGAGGAGAATTTCAGGGTTACTTCTGACGAGCTGAAGGCCTTTATTGGTATTTTGATCCTTTCTGGATACAACAAAGTTCCAGGAAAAAAAAGCTTTTGGGACAGGAAAGGAGATATGCAGAATGTACTGGTGACCGAGTGCATGCGGAGAGATAGATTTCTTTTGATTTGCAAATTTTTTCACGTCGCTGATAATGCCAACATTGACCAAAATGATAGACTTTACAAACTTCGCCCCCTGATCACGCTTTTGAAGCAGAGTTTCGCAAAACATTTCGTTCCTTGCGAATTCATGGACTACGATGAGGCTATGATAAAGTATTATGGCCCGCATCCTTGCAAGCAGTTCATCAGAGGAAAACCCATACGCTTTGGGTACAAGGTATGGTGCCTCAATACTTCCTACGGATATCTCATCGACTTCTCAATATACCAAGGCAAAAACACGCCGGGAACCTTGCCCCAGTATGACAAAATCTTTGGCAAGTGTACCTCCCCCTTGATTTCATTTCTGGACGAACTGCCTGATGAGAAACAAAATTATCCGTACCATATTATTACAGACAATCTTTTTACCAGCTTCAACCTGCTCAAACATCTAAAAGAACGCGGTTACAGTGGTACTGGTACAATGCGGCAAAATCGAATTCCTGCAGGATGCCCTCTTCCTAAAAACGAAAGCATGAAGAATGAGGAACGTGGAACATGTCACACCATCATCGAAAAGAAGGACGGAATTTTTGTTGCTAAATGGAAAGACAACAACATCGTCGCAGTGGCCTCCACCTCTCTCGGAACAATCCCTGTGAATCCTGTAAAACGCTTCAGCCAGAAGTTGAAGAAGCATGTACAAGTCCCACGTCCACAAGTAGTGGCTGCATGTAACAAAAATATGGGCGGTACTGACCGAATGGACCAGGATGTGAACAAATATCGCATTGCCATTCGCTCAAAGAAGTGGTATTGGGTGATCCTTACCTGGCTTATCGATGTTGCCATCAACAATGCATGGCACTTGTACAGGAAAAGTGGCCGAACAATATCAAAACTTGAATTCAAGAGAGAAATTGTTCTGACGTACTTGAATAGCTACAAAACGCCTTTCAAGGATTCCCGCTTTTCTAACGGTGGCGCTGCAATGAAAGGGCCAAGATCCCAGCGAGTCCTTCAAGATATCAGATTTGACGGCAACGATCATCTCTTGGCTCCAATTCCAAATCGAAGAAGGTGCGCAAATGAGGGATGCGTCCGCAGACCCCTCACGATGTGTGTGAAGTGTGATGTGGGCTTGTGCGTACAGTGCAATGTACAGTTTCACACCCAATAGAAGGGAAACTACGTAATAATTTTTGTAAAATGTAGATTGTATTTTTTTGTAAATTTTGTAAAATGTTGTACATGTAATAAAGTTTTGGTATTATGTGGTCTGAAGGTAAGGTGTTTTGAATTTATGAATAAACCATATCAAATATCCGATACTCCAGTTTTCCACTTAAAGACTATGGTTACCCACCCTGTAAGGACGATCGTGCCATATATGGCACGCCTCGTTCTGGGGACTGAGGTGGGGGGGGGGGATTTTTAAAATTATTTTTCTTGGGTTCTCTAAGGCCCAGTTGAAGAGAAAAAGGTGACAATTTTCAAGTGAATGAAGATTTTTTTTTCTCGTCCTTGGTCCGATCTTGAAGGCGAGGAAATTCAGCCAACTAGATTCCAAACGGAGCCTTCATACAAAATTTCAACTCTCTAGCACCCCGGGAAGTGTTCCAAAAAACGTCGCATTTTTTCTCTGTCGCAAAAATTTTACTGACCCCCAGCCTAAAAGACGTATCCATGTCAAATTCGAACCCAAACTGTGTGAGGAAGAAAGGCGATATTAGACCACAATATAACGTAAATTTAAGGCTGAAACTTCGTTAGAACCTCAATTTTCCACTCTTTGGTCAAAATCGACTTCCTATTCGGTCTCCTCATCCTAAAAAACATGGAAAACGATACCTCACAAGCTCATGTTACTAAAACACAAATATGATATGAAGGATGGAAGTTTTATTTACGAAGTCTAATTAATTCCCCTCCCCACCCCAAAATTCACCTCTGCTCATGTTTTCAATCGTTCACTCATCATTTTTTAACTCTACTACAACGTTATTTTTAAATCTAAGGGTGGGTTCACTCGGAGGAGATCGGTATGAGAGACGCGTATGAAGGAAGCTGATGATCCTCAGGATCAGATGGGATGGCACACACGGTAGGCGACTCTGAAAATCGCAAAATCAATCCCTCTCTGGGGTACATGATCTTTTCCTTTTCCTATTATTGTCCCCAACATGTTAATTTATGTTTAAGAACCAAAAATTGCAACCATGTATCATGTTTCCACGCGACTCTCCACTATGCATTGTGCGCGAAAAGAATTGACGCTCAAAATTGACACGCAAAATCGACGCGCAAAAAATGCTAGTATCCCAGGGCTAAAACATGATACATGTTAAAACTACCTATTTGTATACCCATTTTCCCCCTGGGTATATTCCGATCGGGCTGCAGTTTCGGGACACAACTAGGGCCCAATTGGAGCCTGCGTGCGAAAGAACGGTTTTTTAAAACCGAAAATAAGTAGATATACGGCGGAAGGACATTGCATTTTGGTTTATTATTCTGTGAATAATACACATGTATTCGCTCAGCAAAAAATTTTTATAACACCCCCTCAAAATTTTTTCTTTTCCGTTTCAAGGTGCGTAGATTCCAAAAATGCAATGTCCGTCCGCCGTATCACGTGTACAGGCTTCATTTTCGGTCTAAAAAATTCGTTCTTTCGTACACATGCTCCATTTGGGCCCTAGTTGTGTCCCGAAACTTTTCAGCCCGATCGGAATATACCCAGGGGTGTTATGAGTGAAAATGTGTATAAAAATAGGCACTTTTTGTGTTTTAGTAACATGTTGGTAACATGAGCTTTTGAGTTATCGATTTTCACGTTTTTGGGGACGAGAAGACCGAATATGAAGTCGATTTTGACCAAGGAGTGGAAATTTGAGGTTGTACCAGATGTTCAGCTCAACATCAAAGATAATTTGAAAAAAAAGGAGCGTAGGTACCTAATTCAAGTTTTGGGGGCCAAAATTGGTGGAAACCACCAGAAATAGCTATTTCAATTATTTTGTATGAAAGAAACAATAAATAAACAGCCAACGTTTCTGTAGATATGTCCAATAGAATAATAAACCCATGTGACAAGGACTTTGCAGCGTTTGTGCTTTAGTAACATGTTATTAACATGAGCTTTTGAGGTATCGTTTTCCATGTTTTTTGGGACGAGAAGACCGAATATGAAGTCGATTTTGACCAAAGAGTGGAAAATTGAGGTTCTACCAAATGTTCAGCTCCCAAAATTGATTTTTGATGAGTCAAAAACCTGGGAAATCGTCTGAAATCACCATGAAGTTGTATAATAATACTAGAAAAAGTGTTGACACGTGGATCAAGACGATTAATTGGCACTGTCAATGATCAAAGATAATTTGGGAAAAAAAGGAAGCTTACCTAATTCGTGTTTCAGGGGCCAAAATTGGTGGAAAACGTCAGAAATGGCTATTTAGATTATTTCACATGAAAGAAACAATAAATTAACAGCCAGCATTTCTGTAGGTATGTCCAATAGAATAATAAACCCATGTGACAAGGACTGTGCAGCGTTTTTGGAATCTACGCACCTTGAAACGTCAAAGAAAAAATTTTGAGGGGGTGTTCCAAAAATGTTTTTGCTGAGCGAATACACAGGTGTAGGTAATATTCACTGAATGGTAAACCCAAAGGTGTACGATATTGGGTCACTTTACCCTATTATTGTCCGTTCCTCCAACCTGTAACCTCGTCCGATCACTGATGACGACGAAGATCGCTCATGACGTACTTCCCCGGGCTCCTTCGCTCCGGTCTCTCATCCTCTCAGTTTCCCCGGATAAAACCAACAGGAAGGAGCTGGGAAAAGGTGGCCACTCCCCCACCTAACCGGTCGTTTCATCTCTGCTGTTATCGCTCTACACAAAAGAACAAGAATCCCAGAGACCGACAGTTTGTCCAGTCGTGACCGGGGATTCCCGCATCAAGGAAGGTCGGGTAGCCAAGTTCGTCTCCCGTGTTTATGTCGAAGGAACATGCGTATTGGAGTTTTACTTATCCTGTGGCTGGTTTCACTACTTAGCTGTGAGTATCCGTTCACGCCCTCAACATTAGCTATTGTCCTACTGTAATCCCGACCACCAGATATTGTGCAATTCCAAGATTCAAACATCTCAATCAAGCGGCCATATTCGAATCCACATATTAATACAGAAATTAATACAGAAATTGAACACTAGGACGGTATGTGGCTCTCGAAGTGGAAAAGTTGATATTTGGGAATATACTACTTATTAACAGAGACTGCAGAGACTTGCAGAGGAATTTAAATAACAAGGGTATTTAATTTGAAATGACTGGTACACTGTTGCTTGGTTTCCTCATTCTTGTCTGAAGAAGAAAATTGTGTATGCATTTAGATGGGGACCTTCATGAACATTTTGCAATAACTCGAATTTGTACAGCCTGTGGTTAGTAAAGTTTGAATGATGATTGTTGGTAATTGTTGGTTCCAAGTATTGCAATTCCGCTCATGTTTTCCAATCCTAGGATTAAAAAATTGCACAAAAATTACAGTGATAAGTACCCACCTATACCTAATAAAAATACACGCATATCCATCCTTGGAATTTAAAAATTTACATAAAAAGACGCGGTTCTCAGTTCCAACCCAGCCAGTTGGGAACAAGGGAATGAAAATTCGATTTATCTTTCAAAAAAGACTCGTCAGGTGTATTTTATGCGTGACCACACTTTGTGGCATAAAAATAAGTCAATCAGGACGTTAGAAATATCGTAGGTAGGCGCAACTTGCACCTAGGTAGGTACCTGATAAAGATGTTGATTACTGAGCAAGCAAATTTAAATATACAAAGAAAAGCAAAGAAAATATACCTTCTGCATAAAATTTTATTTAGCAATTTTCGTAGAAAATAATCATAATCAGGTACCTAATATACCCCAGTAAATAAATAATACAAACCCAAATAAATAATATTACGACTGGTCTTAGGGTAAAACGTAAGAGTACTTGGTCGTCATTTTTAAAATGTTTGTTACCCACAGTTCTATATTGTATTTTATTGACAGCAGATTTTGAGGTAAATCCGAATTCAGGAAATAGTACGCATACCTAGGACTGTGCAGGTTTTTTGGGAGGCAGTGTTTGCTTCCGTCCCTTTGTGTATTCAAATATTTATTTAAAATATCAATATCTTTATAAAATAAAACATATTTAAAAGAGAGAAGTTACAACTTTCACCAAATTCATTCGTTTTCTATGGGTGTAAAGTAGGATCTGAAGGAGTCCAGTAGCCCATACTGAGAATTTCATTGTTACTCGTAAAAACTCGATCAAAATAGACAAAAACTGTTAGAAATAGAGCAAAATTCGATACCCTCTGCATTCCCAAGAAAAGGGAAATTGGCCCATTTTTCTTCGTTAATAATATAGATCTATTAAAAATATTCTGTTACGTAGATAAGGCTACAGTCTGATAAATCCTTGATAAACAAGGTCACAGTTCATCACCTCGATACTGTCCTATTTTGAACGGTTTTGTCTTCGGGATTCCCGTCCATCCATAATCCTAAATATTTAAAGCCTTCGGGTTAAATGGGTAGATACCTACACCCAACGGAAGATGTAGGACCTGTTCCGATAGGTAGGTCGCAGGTTCATTCGGGATTAATTTCAGTAAAACGTAAAACATTTGGCGGGTACACTTTTGGGCCAATCGTCAACCTCTCATATTTATTTAATAGACAATAATTAATGTACATATTCCTAATCAACGAGAAATTTTCTGATAGAATTCGTGAAATGCGGCTGTTTTCCACTGCAAACTCTGTTGCTTGCGTTTCAATGTGGATCGGTTAGAAATTTTGGGCTTTGAATTTCTAACCGGTTTGTTTTTATTTTACCTAGTATTTTAGCATACAGGTTAACTTACCTGTAAAGTATCAACGGCACGTAGATTGATACCAGAAATGAATCAAAGAGCTGTTATTTCTTAGCAGCTCTTTTTCTTGGTACATGCACAACTTGTCAAACACACCCCCCCAGTGGCTAATTGCTTCTATGAAGGCCAGTCGAGCTCGCCGCTGGCCTTCCTTTTTCGTCATCACGAAATCGACGGCCATTGTGATCCTACTCGCAAATCCCTGTACAACCAAGTGCCTAAATGCAGTGGATCGTGAAACACCACATCACTATTTTATGCCTACTTAGGCGGACAATATCTACATCGTTTGATGAGGGAAATTTTCCAGAAGCCGTTCATTTTAAAATATAACAGACTGAATACCGTGGAGAACTGATTGCCGGCATATCGGCCCTCTGGAAAACAAAATAACTCACTAATGTCCCCATGTTGTCATTAGGGCCGATAGCTAATAGAGCGTCGTTCGTAACGAGCTGGAAGATTCGTTTTAAGTTTTTTCCAATTTGTTGAGCCAACTCAAGACTTAGCTATCTACGAACAGCGTGGTATAATCAGGAGAGTTTTCGTAAGAAAGCGAAAAACGCGAGGGGAACTTGAAGAATTTTATGGTGCTTGGAGGATGTCATGAATCAATTTCAATAAATTACCGAGTGAGAATCGCTGGAGAGTCACTGAACGGTCCAAGATGAGGAATAAAACTGGTGACTTCAGGATATTTGTTTGTTCTGGAGGCGCTTTGGAATGTATTGCCTAAACAATTAGCCAGATTGAAGTGTGTGAGTTGTAAAAGATGGTCCTGATTGAAAAATGAATCACAATCAAGCAGAGCTGTAACAGGAAGCTGACGCGCATCCCAGTATATTCTGAAAGTCCGTAAAAAATGTGTTGGGTCAAAAAGGAGTAAAAACGGCTAAAATCGCGAACAGTTGATATAAAATCACTGAAAGTGGTATGGAAAAGTGAGAAAGACAGAAAAAATCTATTTCAGTTGTTTTTCATACAGAGTAGAGGTCAAATTTGGATTTTTGGGGGTCAAAAATTGGAATTAAGAGCTAAAATATTAATTCACCTGACGTTGTGCGGGATGGCGATTCACGACAGAAAGTGGGACTATTTTTATGATAAAAATATTTTTCTCAAATGAGTGGGTCAAATTTGACTTAAGGATCAAAAATCTGTAAAAAAATGCCTGAAGTTACGAAAAATGATATAATTTTATGAAAACTGATAATATCAGTATATTATACAACAAACCATAATTATGGTTTCTTGTATCATAATATCTTGTATCATAATAATAGCACGAATATTTCTTTAAAAATGCGCTTTTATAGCCACGCTGCGCGACTGGACCTTCTTGGTTTTGTCTTCATCCTCCATTTTTTAAATTTTTATTGTAATGTAGCTTTTAAAATTGTTCCTTTCACCACTGTATTTTTCTCTTGCCATTAATTACCTACTTCTCATTTGTGTCATACCTAGTACTTTTTTCAAACTCAGTTTCTATGTTTAGTGTGCACGAGGTGGGACTTACTACCCCTATGTCCTGTTCACACCAAAGAATTTTATTTATTGAGCGTGTTGAGATTTCAAGTTAATCTAACATTGTCTAATTCCATACTGTATGACATTGTTGCCATCCCGATGAGTGTGAATTATTTATTCAACCGAAGATGTTCATTCCATGGTGGAAATTTGAACGAAGTCTTGTCTTTCTATTCACAATTATATCAATATTTTGTTAACACAACTTTACCAGTTTTGGCGAATGTGAGGCGTATGTTTGTAGGATTAGTGTGTGGTAGCATAGTGAGTGGGCGTGGTGGTGGTGGCGTTTGGGCGTTGTCTTTCTATTGATACAACAATAGTTTATCGTTGAGTGTTCGATTGTCAGCAATCGAAATTTCCAAAACTTATATGTGGTTAAGTACCTATCATACCTTCCTGGAAAAATTAGACTTAGAAAAAAAAATTAATTAAAAATGAGAGAACTGAGCATTAGCGGTGCAAAGGCGGTGGAATTTATTCGAGTAACTGACGATCTGGAATAAGGTACTGCAGGAAGTGCTAAAAGCTGGGCTATCAGGGAATCCCCCAGGTCAAGGCCTCAGATAACTAGGTAAGGACTTTGTCTCTATAAGGAAAACCAGGATAGTGATGGAATTTCAGACCTGATTGATATGACTGGTATCTTTCATAAGGCTTAGCAGACCGAGAGTCCTTAGTCTAAGCCTTAGGGATACCTAAGTTTTGTATTTGCAACTTTTCTAACGCGAGATATTACTCAACTAATAGAATGTTAATGTATGTATTTTCATGTGTATTTACCAGATAGAATTAGTGGTGTTTTGTTGCTGAAGTTTTGAGTATCAAGATCATTGAAATCATACCGTAACGTTTGTGTTCGCATGCGCGAACGGGAAATAATTGAAACGCCCATAACGCTGAATTGAGTTCAAACATGGAGGATCGATCTGGAATAAAACTTCGATAGTTCCATACGAATTTAATTGGAATCGTACGGTAACTTTCGTCTGCGCATGCGCCTTCTTCCCATAACTCCCATAATTCCCATAACTCTGAATCGAGTTCAAACGTGGAGGGTCAATCAGGAATAAAACTTTGATAATTCCATACGAAATTCATTGGAATCGTACCGTAATGTTCGTCTATGCATGCGCAAACGTGAAATAATTGAAACGCCCATAACGCTGAATTGAATTCAAACATGGAGGGTCGATCGGGTTCATGGAACTTCGATAGTTCCATACGAATTTCATTGGAATCGTACAGCAACTTCGTCAGTGCATGCGCGAACGTGAAATAATTGAAACGCCCATAACGCTGAATTGAATTCAAACATGGAGGGTCGATCAGGAATAAAACTTTGATAATTCCATACGAAATTCATTGGAATCGTACCGTAATGTTCGTCTATGCATGCGCAAACGTGAAATAATTGAAACGCCCATAACGCTGAATTGAATTCAAACATGGAGGGTCGATCGGGTTCATGGAACTTCGATAGTTCCATACGAATTTCATTGGAATCGTACAGCAACTTCGTCGGTGCTTGCTCGAACATGAAATGTTGACCATTTCCTTGTTGCCCTTCCAACTACGCGAAAATAATCGTAGAGAGCTGAACATACCCAACTAATTCTGTAGTCCATGTGCCCTGGGTCGTTTAGTCATTAACCCTTGCATGGATACTCCACCTGTCCACCGAATGAACCTACCCAACTATTCTATAATGTTCATGTGATACAAGTGAGGACGCTATACTGCCTGCTCGAATTGGCAGACGTTTAAATCTGTATAAATAGGACCGGTTAGTGCCGAGGAACGTATCAATTTGTGTCACTGTAATGCCTATATCCCAAGTGATAAGAAGAAATAGAATAAGAATTCAGTTTGGTTCGAAAAACTCAGTTAACCAATAAAATACCTATGATCTAATTTTGAGACTTTCTTATCCCGAACACAAGTCATTGGCTATCCTTGATATTTTTCAGACGCGGATTCGTTTCCCGGGGAAGATTTCCTTCGAGCTTTCCTGAATCGGGAGAAAAGACAATCGAAATGCTTGTGAGTGGCTTCTTCAACTATTCTAACTCCTGCTAATTCAACCATAGGAACCAGGTGGTAGAAACTTGGTGGTTAGCTTTTTATTTAACTTCTAAAATTCTCGAGTCCCATGTTCTATAGTTGATACTAATCAGTTATAAGACCTTTAGCTAATTATTTATCAATTCAGTTTCAGAAGAGATGAGTCCCATGCTCTATAGTTTGTACTACCTATACAACATGGAATAGATGATAGAACACGGGATGGATGATATTTATTTCATTTTTTTCATTTATTTATTTATTTTTCCACAAAACCTTGCAATATGTATACAAATAATCATTATTGTAGTAACATTTAACAAATCGTAGCCATTCGAATAGCATGTACAAAATTAGAAAGGGTTGTAGGTACACACAATTATTTACACATGGAGTCCCATGTTCTGTAGTTGATACCAATTTATATACCAATAATTTAAAAATAATAATAAATAAAAAATCGGAGGTTTGTTTTAATTTTTTTTATTTTTTTTATTCAATTTCAGGAAAGATGAATACACTTGTTCGAGCGGCCAATGTATAGACGCATACCTAGTGTGCGACGGAGCAAGAAATTGTAGAGACGGCACTGATGAAACTCAAGCAGTTTGCTCAAAGCTTGAATTGAAGTGAATATCAAAATATTTTGTATATAGTTCTAAAAGAAGCGTCATGGCTTGGTTAACCTCTATTGACATGTCAAATCAGTTCATTCACAACGGTAACACCTAGGTACCTAAGGTAGGGTGTTTGTGGGGCTAGATTGCAGCAGACTACAGGTTTGTTCACACTGGATTTTTCTGACGATCAGCTGACTCATAAGAAACCACCCATGATCCAATACCCTCTTAACAAGCGTTTGAGACGAGTTTGCGCTTGATAACGGTTGGGAATCGAGAAGGCAGTGCATGGTCAGTTTCTCGTCTGCCCTCTCTTCTGTGTACTGGAATGGCGACCAAAAAACTGGGCAGTCAGGAAAACAGCCGAACTTCGAACAGCCGGACTTCGAACAGCTGGACTTCGAACAGCCGGTCATGGATACTGTAGATACAGTCAGAAAAGAGTCCGAGAATCACTGAGAACAGCCAAACAGACAGCCCGTCAGATGGTCACTGAACAAACCTGTAAATATGTAATTCAAACATTTACAACTGATTTCATCGACAAAGTCCACATTCAAGACGATAAAATGATTGCTCAACGTTTCTTTCCTTTGTGGGGGGTGTCAAATGAAGATTGGGATGTGGTTTTAAATTTCCGAAATCTTACAGGTGCCCGTCTTTCGCCTTTCGATGCGCCTACGGCGCATGCGTCGACAAAAATGTGAAATGCGACGGGAAACAAGACTGCGCCGACAATTCGGATGAACTTTTACCAGAGTGTTTGCCGACCAGAAGACCGACCAGGAGTTCTTGCAAGTAAGAAAAATCGATAGTTCGTACTACGAAGCGTGTAAGGCCTAACAACATTCGCAAACTTTCTGGAATTTAGAATAAACCACCATAAAACAAGAAAGACTGGTGGTATTTTATGGTAAGAGATGTCTGAGAAGATTCTGTTACTACCTAGTATTATAGTTAACATAACTAAACCTGTATAAATCATTCGTGTTAAATCTTGAGTTTGTTATATTCTTTTCAGGAAAAGTGAGTTCGCTTGTAATTCAGGACAATGCATCAATGGATATTCAGTGTGCGACGGGGTTCGAGACTGTCACGATGGAAGTGATGAAACTATAACACAGTGTGTTAACATTCGGTAAGCTATATTTCCCTTTCAAAACATAGGTACATTATTCAGATGCAGATCAAGAAGCATACATTCGATGCTTCACATCATCTATTTGCCCTCACTGCAACATAAATTCAGAATCAATTTTTTTTGCACCAGTAGATGCACTGGGTGCTGCAGGTTATTGAGGACGGAATCAAGTAAGAATGCACATGGGATTTTTGTGATTACTTTCAGCTGTATTGCAGCAACGTGTGAGGGAAACACTACAACCAGGAAAACGATCAGAAAAGAGCTATGAACGAAAGGTTTTAATAACTCCAAGGAAAATTAGGATATTTTGTTGCCTATTTTCACCACGTAAATAACGCTAGCTTGAGTGGTTAGCCAATTAGAAACATTTTGTATGGTACCAGCAAGCTTTTGGATAAAAGTAGCAGGATGGTTTTAACTGCTGAATGTGTACAATTTATGTGTGAACAGTTTACACTTTAAACCTTTCGAATGTAGGTAGATGTGAGTTTTGGTGGTAGGTTCCAGGATACAATTCATTTTGGTCCACTCACTAGCATAGAGAGTGCGAATTTTGTATTCAAAAATTATTTTATTTGACGAATTGCAATTTTTTGTTCTCCAAAATTCTAAATAGATATGTCTTCTTACGTTACAGATGTCCGTCGTTCAGTTTTCAATGCGCCTATGGAGCCTGCATAGATCTGGTTAAAAAGTGCAACGGGGTCGTTGATTGCAGCGACAGCTCTGATGAGGATGACGAGCTTTGTAATTACAACAGGACCAAAGTACCTGCAATCTCAGCCAGTCCGCCCATTCAACCCCCAACGATCATCAATACAGGGGTAGCCTCCTCCAGGCCCACGTGAGTCTGAACACGCCATTCTAAAAGATTGCTGTGGCTTGATCGAGTCAGTCGGCAATTTCCATGTCGGGATTTGTGATTTTTGATCTCAATCGGATTTAGCACCCTTGAAAACCCTCCCGCTGGCACTTTTCATCTCAAAATTACGTTTAGCTTGGGCAACAGACGGATGGAAAGAAAACGAAATGACGTCATAAGTGGAAGGTGCTGAGGGAGTGGGGGGTGAGCCTTTGCCTATGACGTCATTTCGCTTTCTTTACACTGGTTTATCGCCCACTTTCCATCACCTGATACCCCTCATATAGTACCTTTTCGGAAACCACTCGACGATATCTTTTACTTAAGAAAATAAAGGAAAACATCAAATTTCCCGTTGTTGAGATCATAGTAGTTGGGTTAGAAGACCATAGTACTTCTGAGAGTCTGAAGCAAGTTGTATAGTATACCCCACCTTTGTAGGTAGGCACCCTTGTTTACCGTTATTATTACAAGTTTTTATTTAACTCGCTGGTTCGGTGGCGGTCAAATTTTGTAACAGATTTTTGCCCACTTCTCGATGTCAGATTGAGCTGACATTTTTCATAGCCATATTAATAAATAAATAATTCATCATTCTTTCAGTGATGGGTGCTTTCTGCCTGAGAAACCAGTTGGAACAAACTACAAAGTTGAAGGATGTGACTCCAGAGACCAGTCTGACAAGTGTCGCGGTGTGCCAGGGACCTTGGTGCCCAACCTCGCCGTTCTATCCTATGTTTGCGACCGAGGGTACGCCCTGCCAACGTCCAACAACGTCTTCTGCTTGAACAGCACCTGGCTCCCTAACCAGATCACCTGTCATAGTATGTCTAATCTTGCTTTATCAGTACCTTCGTGATGATCAAAGATGGTCTCTACCATTCATATAAGGTTTGTTCGCAGTGATCATCTGACGGTTATCTGACCTCCAGAAAAGCACTAGGTCTTTCACAGTGATTCTCAGGCTCTTTTCTGACTGTATTTTCTTGGAGTCAGCCAACCGTCAGATAAAGTTTGTGCGAACAAACCTATAATAGTGGTGCAAAGTAAACTTAGCACGCCCCAAAACCAGAAAAATCTTCATAGAACTGATGAGCATCTCACATTGATTAGTTGATTATTTTTTAGATTTCCAGTTGATGATTTAAAATTCCAGGGAATGGTTAAACTCAGTAGATTATTTTAAGTACGTCTAGTGTTATACCTGACACAGAAATCTAGATTTTGAATTTTGCTGTGGTGGTTTTTCTTTCAGAAATGTGTAAGCCACTCTTCTCGGAGTCTATGGACCTGGTGTGCACCTACAGAGGCAGTCCAGTCCCGTGCGACCTCCCCGCCAGCCCAGGGACAAAAGTCCGCCCAAAATGCAAGCCCTCCTTCCACGTCGTGGATCCTTCCACTACCTTCAAGGAGACCGAGTGCCTCGCTGACGGCCTGTGGGAAAGTCCCCTCTTCAAGTGCGTTGCAGGTAACGATATCCCCGAAGAGCCTTACAAAGAAGACAAACCCATAATTGTACACATTATCAAGTACTACTTCCTGGTGCCCTTCTACGTTTTTCAAGATCGTCAAAACCCTAGCGAAGGGGAAATACAACAAAAATATGAAAACAATAAAATACGGCGATAATGCCATTGTAATCAGAGTACAACAAACCCGTGAAAGTAGCTTTAATGCCAAGAGTGATATTATATTACTAATAAAGTAATAAACCATTAATCCAGTATTTACTTCGTACATTCCAAATAGATACTGTCCATTAGCAGCGTAGGTACATTGTCAATTCGCTTAAAAGAAAACAAACCTGTCAACTGTTTTTTCAAACGAACGTTGATTCAACAGTGTTATGTTCATGTGATTGGCGCATTTTAATAAATTATGCTTGTGCAGTATTATTTTTGTTGTTATTTCCCCTTCTCACCTTCCATCCTACAATGCTCCCAAGAAACTGGCCACTCAAATGAAGAGTCTGGAAACCTGAACAGAACTTGGAGGAATCCAGTACAATTTATGCATGTATTCTTATTCATAGCTGAGTTTCATGTTTCTATTACTGAGTTCATTTGACTTCCAGTTAATCCTACGTCTAAAACGGTAAGTCCAGAGTTAAAAGAGAGGAAGAAAAAAATAAATAAATGAATCAGGTGGGAGGCATCACAGGCGAGGCCACGCGATGTGGTGCCTGACTACTGCTGGTCGTATATTTGAAGAGTACTGTTAACAATGGGCAAAATTCCCATTTTTTGGCCAAATTCTGTTCAGTAACGGAAACTAACACTTACTGATTACATAATGACGTGTTATGTCAGACAGTGGAGGTAGAAAACGAGTGTGAAATTGGAATTTCTGATTTCCCGCTAGAAATGACATCAGGTAAATTGTCAAGTGGTTCAACTCAAATCCCGCTTGGAGCGCTAGTGCATCACTGTAAGACGATGCACAGAACCACAATGGATGGATGAATGGAACTGCAAATTTATAAATAAATTAAAACACTCGTCCTCAAAATCAAACCAAGGGGAGTTTCACGAAAAGTGACAGCAAAGGTTCTTGAAGGATACCAGGAAGGTTTGCCATTTCTAATGTTGGGTTGTTGGCAGCATTGAGAACCTTCGCCTCTGAAGCTTCATCCGCCTCCTTGGGCCTACAGCCAATCAGATGACAATTCAGACACACACATGGGGGGGGTTTACACACTTTACACACATGCATAAATTTATCAGAAAAATATACAGGGAAGTGCAGACCAATTGACCACATATGAAGTCGATGCAAATTTTTAATTTTTGAGATATCAGGTTAAAAAAATCATAAGTTGTAGTAAGTTTGTGGAAGTTGTATTGGAAAACGCAAGAAAAATTAATTTTGGAAAAGAATGTCGGATAAATGCCGTCCTTCCACGGTGACCCATTCCTGCAGACAAAGAATACTCGACGAATTTTTAATGGGCAATTTTCAGGGGTTAAAAATTCTCCATTTTTGGCCAAATGCTTTTCAGTAATGGAAATTAACACCTATTGACCACATAATGAGGTGTTTATTTCGGAAAGAATGGGAAATTTTCGTCAACAATTTTAGAACTCGTGAATAAAATGGTAGTTTGAAGCCTGTTTTCAATAATAAGCGTTATTTTTTAAAATGAGGGTGATTAAAAGAAAAAATGCGGCCAAAAACATCTGATTGGCTGATGGCCCAAGGAGGCAGAGCGAAGCCAAAGGTTCTCACTGCTGCCAACAACCCATCATTAGAAATAGCAAACCTTCGTGGCAACCTTCAAGGACCTTTGCCATGACCTATCCCTCGGTTCAATTTTGAGGGCAAGTTTTTTAAATTTCTTTATAAATTTGCTGATCCATTCATCCATCGCGGTTCTGTACATCGTTTAAATTTGTGCAGTAGCGCTCTAAACAGGATTTGAGTTGGACTACTCGGCAATTTACCTGCTACTCATTTTCTAGCGGGAACTCGGAAATTCAAGTTTTATGTACTCATTTTCTGCCCAGAGTTTCCTACATCAACGCCCCATTATGTGGTCAGTAAGTGTTAATTTCCATCATTAAACAGAATTTGGCCAAAAAAGGAGAATTTGTCACCCATGAAAATTGCGTATTGGCAGAAAACGTGTGTGAAATTTGAATTTCTTTAGTTTCCACTAGAAATGACATATGAGATAAATTGCCGAGTAGTGCAACTCGAATCGCGCTTAGAGCGCTAGTGAATCACAAAAACAATGTACAGCACCGTAATGGATGGATGGAACCGTAAATTTATAAATGAAAAAACACGTCTTCAAAATGAAACTGGTAATGGTCACGGCAAAGTTCTTGAAAGTCGCCATTTCTAATGTTGGGTTGTTAGCAGCACTGAGAGCCTTCGCCTTTGAGGCTTCGCTCCTCCTCCTTGGGCCAACAGCCAATCCGACGTCAATAGACCTGATACGTCATTACTTGCCGCATTTTTACTTTCTATCACCCTCATGCAAGAAATACTGCTTATTTTTATAAACGGGCTTCGTAATACCATCTTTCCAAGAGTTCAGAATATATTTTTTTAAAACAAATTCTTGGCAAAAATTCCCTATTCTGGAAGAAATGTTGGAGGATGTGATGTGCAACTTCGAAGACTGTCTGTAGGAATACATCACCGCATCACTGTCTTTCCAGGGTGATGCGTGGAAGGATGGTATTCATCCGACATTCTTTTCCAGAGTTAACTTTTCAGGCTTTTTCCAATAAAACTTGCACAAATTTACGACAACTCGTTATTATTTTTTCAACCCGACATCTCAAAAATTAAAAATGTCGGGTCACATTCAAATGTAGTCAGTTGGTCTCTGCCACCCTGTAGATAAGTAAAGTACCTATCTGTTTGGGTTAACACCCAGGGTCAGTTCCAGAAGTCTTTCTTCAGAGTGATTGCAATACTTTCCTTTTACCCTTCGGGTTATCTGGTTGGGTGAGGGAAGTAAAAAATGACGTATTCATGTAACAGAAGTTGACCTACAAAAGGTTGTAGGATCTAGACGGCTGCTGCTTATGTGTGGAAACGTAGTTGAACTCGTAATTTGATGGTAAAAAGGATACCGGAGTAAGCGCAGGCGGTAATTAGTTTCTAATATGCAACTGTTAGGTGTGTGTTTAGAGCAAGTGGACAGTTAAAATCCAACAAAACACTACTCTCATTTAGGAGACTTTTCCCAACGGTACCTACCTACCTAACAACAGCTTCCTATCAGTTAACCGAATTTGATTTGATTATCAGATTGTGGAATTGCGAGTTACCACGTCGGGAAGCCTCTCATCACCCACGGAATCAAAACTTTTACCGGAGAGTACCCCTGGCACGCTGGCCTCTACCAGATGAAAGATGGAGTGTACAGCCATTTTTGTGGTGGGACCATCATCGCTCCTCACATAATTTTAACCGGTAAGAATCTACTCGTAGTGTCGTAGTATAAGTGCCTACCTGCTTTCAATTATGTAGGCTGTTAACTATGTAGTCAGCACAACGTGATGAGTTATGAGTGGGCAACTACTTCAACGTATTTTTGCACGCTGAACCAAACCCAAAGACACTCCGAGCTCAGTAAAGCATAAAACGGATTTCGCTGTATAGTTGTCTAGTAAGATCACCAATACAAGACTATAAGCCCATACAGGGTTTAAAAAAAAATTGTTTAAAAATTAATTGCATCGGAGAGTTAGAATAAGATGCCCAGTTCACGTATTGTAGTCATTAGAGGTTCGTTCGCAGTACAAATTGCAACTCTGTTCCGAACTCGAGGAGTTACGGAAAATGGCCGCCGCAAGTTCTGAATGGGGGTTACGAATTCCGCAACACTGCGAACGCTAAGTGAATCTGGAACTGTCAACCTTACTAGAGGATAACCTGCGTCTCTTCGTGGATGACAGCCGGAGACAAAAACTCTGGCCGGGTTAGCTCTGATAATCATTTCCCTCCTTCTCACCAGAGCGCTCTTGCGTAGTTGTCCCCCAGTTCGAGAAAAAAAAAAATCCGAACTCCAGAACTGTGTTCCGAACGTGTTCGGGACATGCAGGAAAAATTACTGCGAACAGCAAACTCAAAACTAGAACTCCGAACGGCTGTTCTGTGAACGCTATAAACACTAGGGCGCCTGTGCAGAACTTTTTAGAACTGTCTGGAACTGTAGGGAACTCCACTTCGAACGAAGCTTAGATAACTTTGTCTTTGGTTTGGAAGGGCGAACATCACTCTGCCACCTGTAATCCGATAACTTGTTTTTTCGAAGGGAAAGGAGCAGTTCAAACATCTGAGAAATGTATCTACATGTTGTGATACCGTTTATTTACAAAATTATAGTTATTATTTACAGTTCAGTTTTAGTTTAGTGTCACTTGTTGCAGAGTGACTTGTTGAATCAGATGGCAGAGCGATTGATTCTATAATCTCCTCTCAACAATGGTTAGGTGCCATAGCGGTGATCGCGGGGTTTGGAATTAGGTTCCTTTTTATCTATTGTAGTGTACTTTTATCTATTATTCTTTACTTTTTCAATTTTCAAAAATTCTAAATTAATATTTGTCGTGTTAACATTATTCATATACTGCTCCTGTACTAGTATAAGATTTTCACCAATAAAGACGAACAAACCGAGCTAGGCATTGCAAGGGACACAGCCAGGTACCTCTTCCTCCAACGGTTATTCCGACGGGACCTGAGGAGAGTAGATGGGCCTACAAATACACCCAAATGCCTAGCTCGGCATCATTCACCCTATTTCTCTCGAACGACTGCCTTCTATCTCGAACCTTGCCTTCTCACTCATCCAACCTCTTCCCTCCTTAAGAGCTTTCAACGACGGTGAAAACCGGGTGAAAGCATCCCTTCAAAATACTCCTCGAGGTGCACACCAGACGAGTATTTTTCCAGATATCCAACAACGGTGAAAACCGGGTGGATATCTTCCTCTCCTTTCAACTATTCACCGAGGTGCAAACCGGGCGAATATTTTATCTAAATTCCCAGAGGCGTATCCAAGGAGGTGAAAACCGTGCGGATACAACTCCTCTCGTATTCCTAACTAACTCTTCATCCTTTCCGAAACTCCTATCCAATCAACCTCTTTCAAATTCAGAATTCGAACATCACATTTCCCGTACATATTTTATATTCCAAACCAGAGCCATCACAATATTAATTGAAATAATTCGATATTCACAGCTGCTCACTGCATTTGGGATGACAACGCGCAGAGAGTCGTCGACCCAAAAATCATACAAGTAGCCGTCGGGAAGTACACCAGATCCTGGGAAATAAAGGATCCAGCAGAAGAAAGAATAGGGGTGAGTACTGAATATAGATTCAAAAGGTGGTGCGGTGGATCCGAAATCCCAAGAGATGAATAAACAGTCGAAGTGACAAAACTTCGACAAATCAATGAGTTTCCAAGCCTCTTTGCTTATCTGTAATCCAGAAAACGTCGTTAGGCACCTTGTGATATCAGCCGGAGAATTATTTGTCGATGTTATGAAATTCCCAGGTGAGGGAGATCATCCCCCAGCGAGCTTACAGGGGTCAAAGCAACAGCTACGAACAGGATATCGCTGCTTTGGATCTGGTGCGCAGCATCGTTCTCAGCAACGTTGTCCTTCCGGCCTGCATTGACTGGACATCCGAGGAAACCTTCAGCGTCGGCATGATTGGCACTGTAAGTACAAATACAAGGCTTCCTGTGGCTACAAGCTTCCTGAGTTCGTATCTATTTGTCTGACACCAGATACAAATATAAACGGAGTTATTGAAAACTAAAACATACTGAAAAGTATGAAATAATTTCTATTAAATTATTAAACACGTTTCTAAAACATACTGAAACGTACAAAATAATTTCTATTAAATTATTAAACACGTTTCTAAAACTTACTGAAACGTACAAAATAATTTCTATTAAATTATTTCATACGTTTCAGTATGTTTTAGAAACGTGTTTGAAAAGTTTTTAAAATTTTAAATTAAATGATTTTCCACTAGGCAGCACTAGGTAGCTAAAAAGCAGAAAATAATTATTTAAAAAAAAAAAAACCTTTTTTTTTAAACACGTTTCTAAAACATACTGAAAAGTACAAAATAATTTCTATTAAATTATTTCATACGTTTCAGTATGTTTTAGAAACGTGTTTGAAAAAAGTTTAAAAAAATTTAAATGAAATGAATTTCCACTAGGCAGCACTAGGTAGCTAAAAAGCAGAAAATAATTATTTAAATTAAAAAAACCTTTTTTTAAACACGTTTCTAAAACATACTGAAAAGTATGAAATAATTATAGAAATTATTTCATACTTTTCAGTATGTTTTAGAAACGTGTTTAATAATTTAATAGAAATTATTTCATACTTTTCAGTATGTTTTAGAAACGTGTTTGTAACCATACATAATTTAAGCCATAAAATAATTTCAGCATAAAATGGAAAGGCCGTAATCAGGAAAACGTGGGGCAGATGCAATAGATTATAGAAAGGAGTGAAAGGAGCTGCTATTTTCTATTTTTGGAGAATACCAGCTCCCTTCACTCCTTACTATTATCTATTGCATGTGTTTTTCTAGTTTTGGCTTTTTCTATTTCATGCTGAAATTATTTTATGGCTACAAGAAATTAATGATTTCATACTTTTTAGTCCGTTTTAAAAGCGTGGTTTATAAATTTTTTCACATTTAAATACCTAATTATTTTCTGATTTCTAAATCTTGTGAGTGTGAAATGTTTTATAATTAATTAGTTAATGTATATATGTTTTTTAATGATTGATTCATGTTTCGTCATCGATGATAGATGACTGTAAAATTTCAGCTCAATTGGACACCGGGAAGTGAGTGAAAAATCGACAAAAGTTTTGTACAAGCGAGTTAATGAAAGTTTTAATAATAGTAATAATAATAGTAAAAATCATAGCTGTTTTTTAACTACTTTTAACGGGGTTTTATTATTTTAACTGATATTTTTATGATCGCTTCATAACTGATGTTTTAGGTAGCATAGCCTTAACCTTTCTCACAGATACAACATTACAATTGTAGTACGACAATACAAGACAATTTTAATACAATAAAATACAATTTTAACAATACATTGCAATACGATACAGTACTTCAATACAGCAATACAATTTTAACTGATTTTAAGTGATATTTTTATGATCGTTTCATAACTGATGTTTTAGGTAGCATAGTAACGTTTCTCAAGGTACAAAAATGCAAGTAGGTACCTACCTATTCGTTTCTTACCTACAGGAAACAAGAGTTTTACAATTTTGAAATTTTCACAATAAATGGTTTTTATTATTTATTATTATTAAATTGTTACGTCTTTGAAAAATATGTAGTTGTAGCTTTCACTGTTAGTTTCACTGCTTTCCAGTTCATGGTCCTTCAATTCAAAATTAACCACCGTTCTGCGATTCGGAGGACGTGTCAAAAAAGTTGACTGAAGTACTTGACTGAAAATTGATAAGAATGGAGCCTGAGCCCCCGTAATTACGAATATGTAAATGGATGCGACGTATCGTTGTACAATACATCGAAATCCGAATAAAATCGATACTGGAATCGGTATATTCTCCGGTATGGATGGGCTATCGAATTGACTAGACAATATTATAATTGATTATGGTGGGACAAACAGGTGAAACTCTACAACGAACCTGTCAGGCCGCCTAGGAGTTGCTCTTGCCCTGCCGTCTAGCGGACGGTTGAGAAACCAAATGGTCGAATCGCTCGATAACAGGAGGCGTCGCCGTCGCCAATTCATTCAACGATAGACTTTGCACTGAAAAGAATTCGTTATTACAATCAATAAACGTCCGCATGAAAGAAAAATCCAAGTGCAAGATCACGCGGAAGGGTTTATGGGCGCATACCTTCGGCGTGGACACTGTTTTGGACTTCATCTGAATGAACAACCCGTGGCAGTAAACGTTGAAATGTGGAGCCGATACCCGATCTCGGTGGGAGACAAAGGAGGGTACCGGCGATTTGGTATGGCACGATTAATAAACTTACTTTGTGCGGGGGTTAACCATGATCAGTAAGGTGGTTCCCCCAGGGCGAGACCTCTCCATTGCACTTCGGTTGGGTTGACTCCTGTGAATACCCCTAATGGTGGTATCTCGGGCACACAATTTTTGATAGTGGGGGACTGCGTACGCGCTGTCCCTTTAATATACAAACAAATATTATGGATAGAAGTATGTATATGTAAACGTAATGATTAATGATGGTAGATTAGATACTTCCCCCCCCCCCCCGTTTATCTGTATCTGGTAATTGGTATCGAAATCGATATAATATCGAATGCAATTATACAGAGAGTATTATTCGATACTTCAGTAACGAATAATATTCTTTTATTATTTTTTAATATTTACATACAATAACTAACAATTTTTTTAATTATTAAAAAAGTTATTTTCAGTTTAGTTCTCTCCCTCTTTCTGATCCTAATTCAGAATCGTAAATCATCGTCAATTTGATTGTGAACGGCCGTAGTATATTAGAAGATTGTGACTTGTATTATGCTTCAGAGGGTAGGTGAGTAGGTATCATCATTATTTATGTAGAGCAGGAGCGTAGCGTGGCTCTGGAATGGAGGGTACCGCACTCCATCCCCCCCCCCCCCCCCCCCCGCAAAATATCCCAAGTCTCCTACTGAATTTACCTACGCACATTATTCACTTCAACCAAGACAGAAAAGTAAAGCAGTTCTTAGCAAGCTATTTCCTCAAGGGAATTGTACAGTGTTATTAGAGATATTTGAAAATCCGGTACTCCATGAATTTGTTTCAGTTGAAAACAGCAAGCACGGAAAACAGTACAAAAAATTATTGGAACTACAGCCGGATAACCATTGATACCTATTGTAGTTTTCGGTTGAAAAATATCACGATTACGTTCTTTTACGACTGCCGACAGGTTTGGAAGCGGGGAAGTTGAACGGCCCAACCTGATGATCTCACATTTCTGTACAAAATTACGTGAACTGAACGATCGACTAACTAAGGAACAATTCACGCAACATCTATCCATTTTCGAAGCGGAAAGCAGCAAAAAAGTCGCGTAAAAAACAAGTTGACACTATCAAGAAAACGATGGAGTGAAACAAAAACGAACAATAAACCAAGCCACAAAAACGAACAACACAGAACCTTCCGACATAACCATTCAACTTCGGGCTCCTAAACAAATCGATTATACCTACCAGCTTCGATAGCATCGAGAAAATCGGTAGTAATCACGAGAGTACTACAGAACCGCACAAACCGTGCGGTGACTCGCTGACTTGACTACCACTAGAAACTACACACACACACCGAACCATCATTGTGAAGACGAGGAGACACACTGACACACGGGCTCGGCCAATGACCTTTTGTCACCGCAATGGAGGCGCGGTACCCCAAACCCACCATCATTCCATGCGTCATTTCTGCTTCAATCGATACTGATCTATCACCTCTATCCATCAGTTTGTAGTATCGATTCAGACAAAGAAGTCATCGATCTCTGATTTGAACCTACCACGAAGAATCGATGAAAATGGTTTTTAATCGAATCCATCAGAATGCGCCCAAATTCAACTTTTCGGATTTTTATTCTTTGTGTAGGTACCTTTTTTCTTCTTTTCGTCAGGGGTACCGCCGCTACCCGCGGTACCCCTGAATCTACGCGCCTGATGTAGAGTTTTAATTATTACTGAAGACACCATGTTTACCTTGGTCAAATTTCACAATAACAAAAAACCACAGAAAGGTTGCACAAACATAAGTTTACTACTGTACTAAGTACTGTGAGTAATTTATGCAAGGGTTTGAATGTTTTTAATATTGTAATTTATTCACTGGTAGTATTTACATACCCACTTTAATACTATTTTACACAAAAATTTATTAGATTCCAGCTAGCAAGGATGCTAGCTTTACATTTACTGGAATTCATTTGGAACGATCAACATATTCCTGATCGACCCTCCAAGTTTGAACTCATTCCAACGATATTTAGGGTAGTTACGGGCGTTTCAAGTATTTCACGTTTGCGCATGCGCAGACGAAAGTTACAGTACTTTTTCAATGATTTTTGTATGGGACCGTCTGTGACCCAACCCGCACCTACCCTCCAAACTTCAGTCCATTTCAACCATTTTTTCGGGTAGTTATGGGCGTTACAATGAATTACCACAGACACACACGGAACCAAAAATGTTCCTGGATGTCTGAAACGCAAAATGGAAGTGGACATTTTCATTTTGGAGGACATACATTTTTTTTAAAAACTCAGTCACAAAATGATTGAATTGCAATAAATATTAATGATAAATTACCTAACATGCGTAATAGAATCAAACATTTCATGTTCGCGCATGCGCAGATGAAAGTTACAGTACGATTCCAATGAAATTCATACGGAACTATCGAAGTGCTATTCCTGATCGACCCTCCAAGTTTGAACTCATTTCAACAATATTTAAGGTAGTTATGGGCGTTTAAAGCATTTCACATTTGCGCTTGCGCAGATGAAAGTTACGGTACGATTTCAGTGATTTTGATAACGGACTATCTGTGACCCAACCCCCGCCTACCCTGCAAATTTCAGCCCATTCAGACCATTATTTCGGGTAGCTATGGGCGTTACAAGGAACCAAAAACGTTCCTTGATGTCTGAAACGCAAAATGGTTGTGGAAATTTTCATTTTGGAGGAATTACATTTTTTTTTTAACTCACTCACGAATCCAAGGCTTCTCTGCGTTCGGTAGTGAGGGCGCAAAATTATAGAAATCAAGTGTTGGCAGTGAAGCTCGAAAATCCCCCAAAAATCCCCCCCCCCCCCCCTGTAGCGATTAATTTCCCTAATCGTGCTAATGACACCTTGGCTGTAACATCAGTTGCATTCCACTGTTCGAGTTTTATACACACTGAACAACCGCCGAATATTCGGTTGTTTGAAAAAAAAACCCTATTCGGCACATAACAGAAGCGGAATTTCCATTCCAGGTCGTGGGTTGGGGGCTGGATGAAACCAACCAGCCCAGCGAGGAGCTCAAAGCTGCAAAACTTCCATACATGGACTACGACACGTGTCGTCGCAAGTCGCCAGAGGCCTTCCTGCGTTTCATCACCTACGACAAATTCTGCGCTGGTACGGGAACCGATCGAGGTTAGTACAACAAGCATGAAAATGTTTTTCTAGTTATTCTTCAACTGCTTGTCCACACTTGAGTTCCTGGTAGGGTTACCATATTCCCCCTTCCAAAAAAGAGTATTGCCGTGATATCACTCCTTGTATTGTAAAGATTTCTCAGATAAACTCGTGAATGAATTGGTAGACGTGGGCAGGCAGCTCGAGAGAGCTGGAAGGGTGGACTGGGAGGGGATCCCCACCATCCTCCACGAGAGTGGAGTCCCCAGACTATATAAACTCACCTCCTTCGCCTTCCACGTCATTCTACGCTCTCCTTAAGTCGATGACTTATCTCTCTCTCTCCTTGTCTCACTCCTCCTCTCCGAAAAGATCCACAGACTGGTATATCCACTGGGCACATCCTAAAAGATCCCAGACTGGTCTATCTACTGGGCACCTCCTAAAAGATCCCAGACTGGTCTATCCACTGGGCACACCCTAAAAGATCCCAGACTGGTCTATCCACTGGGCACCTCCTAAAAGATCCCAGACTGGTCTATCCACTGGAGCACATCCTAAAAGATCCCAGACTGGTCTATCCACTGGGCACATCCTAAAAGATCCCAGACTGGTCTATCCACTGGGCACCTCCTAAAAGATCCCAGACTGGTCTATCCACTGGAGCACATCCTAAAAGATCCCAGACTGGTCTATCCACTGGGAACATCCTAAAAGATCCCAGACTGGTCTATCCACTGGGCACCTCCTAAAAGATCCCAGACTGGTCTATCCACTGGAGCACATCCTAAAAGATCCCAGACTGGTCTATCCACTGGGCACATCCTAAAAGATCCCAGACTGGTCTATCCACTGGGCACCTCCTAAAAGATCCCAGACTGGTCTATCCACTGGAGCACATCCTAAAAGATCCCAGACTGGTCTATCCACTGGGAACATCCTAAAAGATCCCAGACTGGTCTATCCACTGGGCACCTCCTAAAAGATCCCAGACTGGTCTATCCACTGGAGCACATCCTAAAAGATCTTAGACTGGTCTATCCACTGGGCACATCCTAAAAGATCCCAGACTGGTCTATCCACTGGGCACCTCCTAAAAGATCCCAGACTGGTCTATCCACTGGACACCTGCTAAAAGATCCCAGACTGGTCTATCCACTGGGCACCTCCTAAAAGATCCCAGACTGGTCTATCCACTGGAGCACATCCTAAAAGTTCCCAGACTGGTCTATCCACTGGGCACCTCCTAAAAGATCCCAGACTGGTCTATCCACTGGGCATGTCCCGTACCTCACCATCCCGTCTCATCTAACCAAACCACAACAAGTATAATTATCCTTGTTTAAAAAAATGTATATTTATATGTACATATAAATAGGACATGTTAGGTCGTTTTATGAATTGGTGAATGAAATCATCAAACTGAATTTATTGTGATCATAAAAATAAGATTTTATTACGTCAGTTATCTTTTTTTAAACTCAATTTTGTTATTGACATTGAATTTTATATAACTACATTTCAACTGAATCAACAGAACTGATAGTTAAAAAAAAGAGTTAGGAGCTCCATCATCTTTCGAAAATATCACAGAACTAAAGAAAACTAGGCAGGTATGTTGTTCATGGCAACAACTAGAACAAAAAATCTTTTTCGGATTCAATTTGTTAAACACAATTCACAACGAGCAGGTTCCTACGTTTTGCATAAACGGCAGGATATGTTTTTTTCGAATTACAGTTTCAAGTAACAAGGTACTTTTCTGGAGAACAAGCGTTTCAAAAATACTTCCACAGTAGAACGTTACACATCAAATCAGTCTCAGAAATATCACCAAAAAGCCATTTGGCCTTCTCTTCTAGCCATTGAAGTAGGATCATACTTGGCTACTTTCATGTTCCTAGCTAACCTCATAGGCTATGAAAAAAAAGAGTATTTTTGGCTTTACAATGAAAAAATAATAGTATACGAAATTTTGGGGCCAAAAAGAGTATAGATACTATAAAAAGAGTATGTCTGGTAACCCTAGTTCTGGTTTAAACTGAGGCGAGCCTGTATTCACCTCTTTTCGGCTCACGATTTTTTATGATCAGGGGCCCATTCCTAAAGACTCTTCAACTTTTCACTTAGCGAGTCTTCATTTGTACTCTTCACTATGCGAATTATGAGCACCTGTGCATTTCATGTATTATTATTTTTGGATATGGCATGAATATTGTAAAACCTAGGAAGCCACTAATGGTTTGTGTACCTATGCTGTAAAGAACAAGCTCTATTCGTTTTGTAATTAATTATTTTTATGACTGACATTAGGTTTATAATGATTCAATTAATTATTTTTATGACTGACATTAGGTTTATAATGATTCAAACCATATAATAACAATTATATGGTTTGTATACTATGTTGTAAAGAACAAGCTCTATTCGTTTTGTAATTAATCATTTTTATGACTGACATTAGGTTTATAATGATTCAATTTTATGACTGACATTAGGTTTAAAATTATTCAATAAAGGTCAAGGTCCTTTACAGATAAATAAGCGTACAATAAAGATACAGGTAAATAAACGTAGGTATCCAATCATTCGGTCAATCAGGAATATGTAATCCCTCCCAAATACCTCCTAAATACTTTTGGTTTATTATTTTCAATAGTGAACCTTTGGAATCGAGCATGGAAAAAAATAAAATTATCCCCCCCCCCAAATTTGATGGTTTCCGTTTCAAGGTACATAGAATCCGAAAATGGAATTAAAAAAAACAGCAAATTATTACATAACGGATTAGTGTTTACCTCTACAGATGCCCCCCTTCTACGTAGATCACTGTTTTCTGTGATCAATACCTACCCTCGAGCTCCCCCCCCCCCCCCCCCCGGAAAGCCCTAAATACTACTTGAGCCGGTCCGGGAATTATAGTTCCATAAAAATTCGCGGGATTCAATAATTCAATAAATTTTTTGAGACCACCCGGAGCATTGTACCACCAGCCGTTCGTTTGCACCGAAAAGCTTCGTCAACATGATCGTGAATGAAAAATCCGGCCCAGATATCATCGCTAGGGAGCACCTGATTATAATCACGGATGGCTGTATGAAATCTTGTTGGTTCTGTGATATTATTACAAGTAAACAACAAACCATTATGTAATAATTTGCAGCACGTAATAATTTGCATGTAATAATTTGTAAGCGTTTGTGATAATTGTAATAACCTACCCGAAAGCGGTCTGCTAAATATCTACCGCTCTGAAACAGCAGAGAAGTCTACGTACTTGTGAAAATCCCTGATTCACTGTTCTCACATTCCCACAGTGCTCGCCTTTGTCCCAGATGTTCCAAGTTTGATGGGTCATAATGATTTCATGTCGTCCATTCTGTCTGTCTCCATGTTCGTTCCTTTGTACATCAGCATGATATTTATGTCCGTTCTGCCTGTCTGTCCGCACGTCTGTTATTTGTCCCTCTATGATGTTTCGATTTTATTTTGATTCCCTAATAGTATATTTTTAACAGTATTAGTGGTTTAGTAGTTTTATTAGTGTTCTCTGTAGTATATTTTAATGTTTTCTAAAATCGTTTTCTTGGCTTCATGTCGGTTCTTCCCCCTTCCCCTTCCTTTAACACATCAGATTGATTTCAGCCGCATTGAGGAACATAGTTTTTCACCACTAAGTCGACAAGTCTACCCCACTCACCATTCATCCTCATTTTCACTTCATCAACAATGTCCTGACGTTTTAAGGCAGTTCCAGTGCACTTTTAAAAAGCGTCTTTGTCCTGTCTGCTCTGTTTGCATGTTGGTTTCTTCTTCCGTGTTGTCTCACTCCTTGCCACAGTTGAATTCTATGTTCTAAATCTGTTCTAAATTCGGTTATAGGTTAAATAACTATCAATACTCTGCCCATGATTATGAATTTGGATCGATTAGGTAGAGGTAGTTGGTGCTATTTATGTATCAGCAGGTTGTTAAGTTAATGATCATTGTGTTGAAATGGACGTGGCACAACAGACCTAGTAAACTACCTTAAAAATTACAGTATAACTTGCTACTCAGTGTCTGAAATTTGATTGTTGATTGTCATTCATTAGGGACGAGCGTGCAGCAAGGCGACAGCGGCGGAGGGATCACTTTCGTGCGTCACAACAACCTCCATTTCCTCTACGGTATCGTTAGCATTAAACCCCTCGATTTAGACACGTTTGCAGCCTACACCAACGTCACAGAACACGCTGATTGGCTCCAGGGAGTGGTCAACGCCCTCAGACAACGACACGCGCACTGAACGTCCAGTGATATCCTAATTTTTAAAGAAGCAGATCAATATTTAACATAAATTTACACCTTATTTTTGTAAGAGTTCGTTTTAAAATTGTCGTTATGTTAATAAACGGTTAATTATTTTTACTTACACCTGAGTTTTGTGTAGAACACTATTCAACAGCTTAGTTGTGCGCAGTTGATGCGACCTCAGAACGAAGTGTTCCATTTATTCAAGCGTAGACGTGTATTTTTGTTGGTTACTGGCTGTAGAAGAATTTCGTTAGCGGATAGAACCTGGACATACAGAGCAGGGCGAAGCCATTGTACTAACTAGGAGAGTTAGGTTGCACATCAAGTGGACAAGATGGGTTATCTGCTGTACATCTGGGAGGTATGGCATTTGGCAGGAATTGGTATGGTTTGACTGCTTCAGTGCTTGAACTGTCAAACTCAAAAATTAGGCTCAGGCATGGCGACTGACACACGTATTGTCAAAATCGAGCAGGGAGGAAGTGAAAGTCAACTTGGCCTTGTTAGGACTGGCACCCGTAGGCGGTCGCTCGTGATCTTTTCACCTCTGACACCCGAAACTCATTATCAGTTAGTGGCAAATCTAAACGACAACCAAGTATCTACACGATAACTACGTTGCCGACGATGCCTTCTTTCCTCCGAAGATATGGGCCTGTAAATCTGCCGACCTCACCAGGACAAAATACACTGCCAAGGACATGGCACAGAAGCCCCACAGTCCTCATGGCCTTCACAGTATGTCACCATTAAATTTTCATACATAAAGATTCAGATTAATTAAAGGAATTATTTAACTGTTATTTAATAATAAGGGTACCTTATTCGAAGTTAGTATTCATGCTTTAAGATAAAGTAATTAGTCCACGTATAGAACTGAGAACGCAGAGTCCCTATCAAATTTCAACTTCCTAGGGTGAACAGGAGAGAATTGAGCACATCAGCTGAGCAGGGTGCGGAGCCCGTCATTTCTTTCGTCAACGCAGAGGCCCTTCCAGGTTTGTAGTTCTATGGTCTGGAACGCTCGAAGTTGGGAACGTACGTGGTGCCAGTGCCACGTGCCAGTGCCACCGCTGATTCAATCATGATGAATGTCGTATGGGACCTCAAGGGACCTCACCCGCATCATCCCTGAAAATCTGATCAAAATCCGTTCAAAGTTGATGGAGAATTGATGGACCGTAACAAGAAAATCCCGTTAGCGCCTGCGCAGAGGCTTCCGTTGATTCGATCATGATGAAACTGATAGGGGACCATCTAGCGCTAAACCCACACAGTTCCTGAAAATTTGATTGAAATCGGATCAAAATTGTGGAAGTTATGGCTGTGGCAAGGAAATGTGGACAGACGGACGGTCAGACAGAGAGACACGAAACCAAATTTGTTCAGGAGGCCCTGAAACGCAAAATTTAAGTGGAAATTTTGATTTTGGAGCACAAAAACATTTTTCATGTCGAAAGTGAAAACAAGGCTTCCGCTGCCTTGCAGACTCGGAAGCGAAATGCTTGGAGAACTTTCAATCGCATTTCAATGAAGAATTCAGTACCTTTTGTAATTATTATGTTTTGTATTACTATTCGTAAGGTTACAGGATGGTTGGGGGAGGGGTAGCGCAAATGGTAGCAAGAAGATTAACAACACCCACGCAGATTATGTTCTTTTATTGAAACATACCAATTGAATTATATTCAGGATTTAAAATGAACTCGACCCAATGAAATATATTGTCCAGACCAGCGTTTATCGATTGAATCGGTTCGTCCCTTCTTTCCGCACAGGTACCAAACTTTTGGCTGAGACTGTACTGTACTGCTCGGAACCAATTTCTCAAGGAATGTATAGGTATGAGAACTTCACCAATGATTCACCATGCAATTTACTTACTGGAGGAAAATACGTGCGTCAACAATAAAATTTATAACAAGCCAAGCCAATCAATTACGATAAAACAATAGGCAGAGTTAAGGCAGTAAAATCTGTTAGTATATAAGCCAAATGTAACATCAAATTTAATTATAGTATCCACCCTGTATACTGCTGCACTCTGCAGGAGAAGATTGTTTCTCATTCTTATTATGTCCGTTGTGTCGCGTTAACCTTGTCTATTAAAAACTTTCGTTAATGACCGTTCAATTCATTTCTTTTCTTCATTTTTCACTTCCCTGAGTAAGTTAAAGCTCTGCTTTAGGTTATGGGCCCAGGATTACGTGTCGGTGTAAAGTGTTGTTGCTGATATTTTCGGATAAAGTTATCGTAAGGTTGAGGTCGGTTTCATCACGTGTTAACCTAACCTATTGTGCGCGATGGCTGAAAAAGGAACATCATTACCTACGTTTGAAAAACTGAAGGGAAGAGCCAATTATTTGGACTGGAGGTTCCAAATGCAGAATTGTCTTCGTCATGACAATTTGTGGCATGCTGTGAACGGATATCCGGATGATGACTTAACGGAAGCGGCTGTGAAGGGACGAAAGGACGAGAGGGCTTTGTGCAAAATCAACCTGATGGTTGAGAAGTGCTGCTTTCCGTATGTAATGCACTGTACAACGGCTAAGGAGGCCTGGAACGCACTGGCAAAAGCTTTTGAGGACAAAGGACTGAATAGGAGGTTGATCCTATTGCAGAAACTTTTTTCTGTGAGACTAGCAGATTTCCCCACAATGGACGAGTATATAAATACCGTGATGGATATTTCGTGCCAGTTGTCGAGTTTGGGAAAGCCGGTCGATGATGAGTTTATTGGCGTGATTTTGTTGAAAGGATTGACAAAATCCTATCGTCCAATGGTAATGGCGTTGGAAAATATTGACATTGAAATCACCAGTGATTATGTGAAGAATAAGTTACTTCAGAACGGGGACGATTGGAACGAAAACAAGCAACGTCAGACTGCTCATGATGAGTCGGCACTTATGACTCACCCGAAGAAAACTTTCAAGAAAAAAGAAAATAAATCTCCTGAATGCTGGTACTGCAAACAGACGGGACATTTCAGGAAAGACTGCCCGAAATTGGGAGTGGACTCAAAAGGTAAAGAGTTGAAAAATAAAGCCTTGTATTCAGCTTTAGGTACTGCCGATGTGAGTTACCATCAGTCCGATTGGTACATTGATTCGGCTGCTAGCCGTCATATGTGTTCTGCTACAGTGGAATTGTTGAATTTTAGCCCTAAAGAAAATGGAATTCCGATAACTGTTGCAAATGGGGAAAAACTGATGAGTTCCGGAAGTGGAAATTTCCCGATTTCCCTACGTGAGGGAAATTTTACAATCACAGATGTCGTTGAGGTTCCTGGACTGTCCGCGAACTTGTTATCAGTGAATTCTTTGGCAAAGAAGGGTTATGTGGTAGTTTTTGATAAGAACAACTGTTCGATACTCGAGAATGCGACAGTGAAAGGGGAGATCATCGCAACAGCTGATGTTATCGATGGAATTTATCGCCTGAATATCCGCAAACACAAATTCGCGAATGATGTGTCGAAATATCGCGGTGAAACGCTCGGAAATCGCGGTTTAGTTTGCAAAACGGAGGAAACTCGTCTGTGGCATTTCAGGCTAGGACACCTGAACCAACAGTATATGAACAAGCTGCGTAAATTGGCCACTGGCGTCGAGTTTTCTGGCGATGATCCCCGGAAGTGCGTCTCATGTGTCACTGGAAAACAATCAAAAATCCCTTTCAAAATTGATAAGGAGAAAGGAAGAGCTTCGGGTAAACTGGATTTAATCCATTCAGATGTTTGTGGACCCTTCCAGGTTGACTCTATCAGCGGGTATAAGTATTTTTGTACCTTCATTGACGACTACAGTAGAATGGCCTTCATTTATTTCTTGACAAATAAAAGTGAAGTTCCGGAGAAATTCAAAGAGTTTAAAACGCGTGTCGAAAAGGAATGTGAACGCTCCATCAAGATCTTGAGGTCAGATAGAGGTGGTGAATACACCAGTAGAGCATTTGAACAATACTTGACGGACCAGGGAATTAGACATGAACTCTCTGTAGCCTATGTTCCCGAACAAAACGGGTTAAGCGAAAGGTGGAACCGAAAAATAACGGAATGTCTTCGCTCGATGCTGCACCATGCTAATGCCGATTTAAAGCTGTGGGCGGAAGGTGCCAGTACTGCCGTGTACTTAATGAATCGTGCTCCGACAAGGAAATTAGCAAATGCAACACCTTTGGAGGTGTGGTCTGGGAAGAAAGTTGATCTTTCACACTTGCGTATTTTTGGCTGTGACGCCTATGTACACGTTCCTGACGCCAAACGAGGAAAATTGGATCCTAAGGCGGAACGCTTTACATTTGTCGGTTATAGTGAGACCAGTAAGGCCTATCGACTATATGATCCTGAGAGCGACTCCATCCGGATCGCTCGGGACGTTGTGTTTTGTGAGTATGAGGCCTTGGAAAAAATGTCACTATCAGTCAACAAGAATGTTTCACCGCTGGTTGATGAAAACACCACCGGAGCGGCGCCGATTTCGACCGACGTCAAACTGACCCTTGAAGATGACTCCACTGAAGAAGGCTCCTATGAACTGGATGGTTCTACCGGCGATTCTGACGACTCGGAGACTGACGAGGAAGACAACCCGGCGCCAGTAATCGTCCCTGAGGAAAATGGTGATGTCAACCCGTTGGGTGAGTCTAACATTGAAAATCGTCGATATCCTTTGCGAAATAGGAAACCTAGAGATTTTTCTGATTTTGAAACAAATTTTCATGTTCAAATTGGTGAGGAAAATGAACCGATTTCTGTTAGGGATGCTTTGCAAAGCGTTCATTCTAACGAATGGCGAAAGGCCATGAAAACTGAGCTTGATTGTATGAAAAAGAATCAAACCTGGGAATTAGTCGATTGTCCTCCTAACCAAAAACTTGTTGATAGTAAATGGGTTTTCAGAATCAAGCGAGATTCTGATGGTAATATTGCTAAATATCGTGCTCGCTTAGTTGCGCGAGGTTTTACACAAACTTATGGTGTAGATTTTACTGAAACTTTTTCTCCCGTTGTAAAGTTTAGTACATTGAGACTTTTATTTAGTCTTGCAGTAAATTTAGATCTTGAATGTGATCATCTTGACGCTGAAACCGCCTATCTGAATGGCGAAATTTCTGAAACTATCTACATGAAACTACCTGAAGGTCTAGAGGGCGCAGGTGACCTCACCAATAAGGTTTGCAAATTAAAGAAGGGACTTTATGGTCTTAAGCAGAGTGCGCGATTATGGTTTTTTAAAGCGAAAGAGGTTTTAACAAAACTGGGATTTACAGCTTGTAAATTGGAACCTTGTGTTTTTTCAAGAATCTCTGGCGAAAAAATAATGATAATAGCCCTTTACGTAGATGATTTTGTTTTATTTTACAATGATGTTTCTGATGCTAATTTTGTAAAAGTTGAAATGAATAAGCATTTTGTTATCAAAGATTTAGGTGATGTCAAAAATTTATTGGGATGGAAAATCGAAAGGAATAGGGAGAGGGGTGAGTTGAAAATGCACCAGGCAAGTTACATTGACAAATTGCTGGAAAAATTTAATATGAGTGATGCAAATCCCGTGACTACTCCAATGGACCCAAGTAAGAAACTTAGTATTGAAGGGGAGTCAGCTGATGTGCCATTTCAGCAACTCATAGGATCCCTCATGTACCTGAGTGTAGGTACACGCCCTGATATCTCCTACTCTGTTCACTTTCTCAGCCAGTTTAATAAAAATCCTACTCGTGATAGCTGGATTGCTGCTAAACGCATTTTGCGTTATTTGAGCGGGACTAGGACCATGGGTCTTGTTTTTTAAGAAATCCAAAAATTTTGATGTAACTGGTTTCGCTGACGCTGATTGGGCGGGTGATGAGTCGGATCGGCGGTCTTATTCTGGATTCGGGGTAAAATTTGGAGATTGTTTATTCTCATGGGAAAGTCGAAAACAACCTAGTGTTGCTCTGAGTTCCTCTCATAGCGAATATGTTGCAATTAGTGAAGTTTCAAAGGAATGTCTTTATGTGAAAGCTTTTTTGTCTGAATTGTTAAAAGGTTCTAAAGTATCTGTTCCAAATCATGGGATTGTTATTTATAACGATAGTCAGAGTGCACAAAAAATTGCTTCAAATCCTGAGTTTTCACGTCGTACCAAGCACATTGACGTGAAATACCACTTTGTACGTGAATTGGTTGAAAGTAAGGAGATTTTATTAAAATACCAGTCAACCGGCGAAATGTGTGTTGATATTTGTACAAAAGCTCTGGCTGCACCAAAGCACAAGTTATGTTGTCAGTACCTTGGATTGGGTTAAGTTGATGTAGCTGAATAATGATGTTTTTTGGAATTATATTTTTATGTTGTTCACTGGTCGTGTGATGTAAATGTGATGTTAAAGGGGAGTGTTAGTATATAAGCCAAATGTAACATCAAATTTAATTATAGTATCCACCCTGTATACTGCTGCACTCTGCAGGAGAAGATTGTTTCTCATTCTTATTATGTCCGTTGTGTCGCGTTAACCTTGTCTATTAAAAACTTTCGTTAATGACCGTTCAATTCATTTCTTTTCTTCATTTTTCACTTCCCTGAGTAAGTTAAAGCTCTGCTTTAAAATCTAGGTTGGTTTCTTTTTTTGCCCACTCTTTGCCACCAATTTTGTTAAGCTCAGTGTTCCTATCGAGAGTCTAAAGTACAAGGTAAAATGGAGTCAGAAGTAGGAGGTACAGTAAAGCAAGCAAATCGATGGCGCGAGGGACGAAACGAAAGACTTTAGACTCAAGAAGTCGGGGGACGAAACTATTCATAAAATAATCTCCTCCACAACAATCGAACACAACAGAACAATCGAATCGATCGAAGATAATAATATAATAATATAATGTATACCTTTCCCCTGAAGGCACCTTCCGAGAAAACTGGTGGTGTGGATGTCAAACCCTCCTCAGTCGACAGTTCAATTATTGTTTTAGTTGGAATTTTGTGTTGAAGGAAGAAGTTGCCTACCGATATTCTTCCCTTCTTCCTCAAACAACAGTTGTGTAGTACCTAGGCAGTGGCAAATGTATAGAGTCTTGTGCAAAATTCAAAATGTGACTTCGGAGCTGCGACAGTCTCACCAGGAAGCGCTGGCAGAATTTACCTAACTGGCGTTTTGAAAACGTCCAACCCCCCTATCTGCACACCTTAGAGGTGACTGACAGTATCGCCGAGCTTCGAATACCAACTGGGACCCCAAACGGGACCTAAAAACTTAAGCTTCATGGTTTGGTTCATGGCAACTAAAGAAAGTGCGAAGTAAGCCGTACGGACAGACATTTTTAAAATTCCTTTCCGGATTCTGCGTGCCTTGAAACGCAAACCACACATTTTGAAGGAGGGTTAAATTTTTGTTTTTAAATGCTCGATTCCGAAGGTTCATTGTTGAAAATAACTAAACAAAATGCAGGCAGCAAAATCGCATTCCGTAGTTTTTTAAATTTATATATACCTGCCTACCTTTTATTTGCTTCGAAAATACTTGACATACATTCGGATTACTAATACCACAATTATACTTACCTACATCATTGAATGGAACTACACAGAATATCAAATCTAAAAGGTTATTTCCGTTAGTGTAAAAAGTAATCTTGCATACCTTCTGGATGAGTCCGTCGTCACTAGCTGGTTGAGTACTGGGGGAACTGATTCCCAATCTCTCCGAAAATGACTGTGACATTTTTACTCCCATCTATACAGGTAATTTCACGTGCCAAGCGAACATATCTGTGTAATCTCACCATAACTTCTGGAAGAGTCCGTCTTCTGGCTGGTTGGGTACTGACGGCACCGGCTAGTGACGACGGACTCTTCCAGAAGGTATGGTAAGATTACACAGGGGGCCTATTCACTAAAATAGATAGTGGAAAGAGATTATCTATTTTGAAAATCTCCCGCGAGAGATAGTCTCCTTTGGGAGACAGTCTCTTCCAATGTCTCTGGGGTTCGTCTATTTTACTGAATAGCTCCAGAGACCTTGAGAAAGAGATATGGATCCTAATACACGAAAATGCCATAGTATCCATAAAGTGCGAGATGTTTGAGCCCCCGGGAGTTCAATTCCTTAATAATGAACGCATTTCTTAGTAATACCTATTCAATGGGTACCTACCTACCTCAATCCATACTTAGACGTTTTTACTCACGAATCGGATAAAAGTTTAAATGAAATTGAAAAAAGTCTCAATTATAAACAGAAAAAGTCGAATTAGGGGACTTATCTACACCTAATGAATGGCCACTCTTAGGTAGGCAGGTACCTACCTCAACCCGTACTTGGACGTTTTTACTCATGAATCAATAATTATGTATATATTTTTAATTAAAATTGAAATGAAAAATTTAATCTTTATGAAATGAAAACCTTTATGAAATGAAAAAAATACACGATCAAAATTACCGATGTGGTGGCGGATGAACTAGGATATTACACAATCACTGTGAAACAAACGAGAAATAGACTCTCTCTTTCGAGGAAAGACACCTAATTAGCTGTCTGTCTGAAAGAGATCAAGAATGCCAAGATGGCCGCCAACTCTCTCTTTTAAAAGTTACTGAATAACCCTGTCATGGATACTATAAAAATCTATTTTGCCAAAAGAGAGAGTCGGACCTGAAAGAGATGTCTCTTTGGGTTAGTGAATAGGCCCCCTGATATGTTCACTTGGCACATGAAATTACCTGTGTAGATGGGAGTAAATGTCACACTCATTTTCGGTGAGATGGGGAATCAATTCAAAGGGTGGAAAAAAAACTAGTTTATGATGGATTGTCTTAGGCAACTTTCCACTGGTGTTCATGTTGTGGGCAGTACAGTGCCTTTCATGTTAGTCCAAGAGCCCGTGACAAAAGTGTCTTTATATGATTAAAAATTTTGACACCACTCATGAATAGTAGCCATGGAACTTATCAAGAATACCTCAATCTGCCGTCCTAAATTCGCAGCTTTACAAAATGGCGGCAACTTAAGTTGACCAAATAAAAAAATCGACTTATATTTGATCACGATTTGTTGATGAACCAAATCAAAGTACGTAATCTCTCAAATCCAAAACACCAACTCTGCCACGTTCAAACGGCAGAGTTTGTTGGGCAGATTAAGTCCAACATTTTGAAATTCTTGCTCGAAATGTATTGTGTTGTGGCGTTTCTTCGGGTTGAAAACATTTTCGTCATAGCGGACAAGTGTGTGGGGTTTATTACCGGTCATGTACCAAACATTTAAACCAGTTTCACGTACTTTTCCATGTACCTGCTGCGGGTGAGCAGCGACGGGGACCAGCGTGCAGGCAGGCGACAGCGGCGGTGGGATAACGTTCGAACGCAACGACCTGAACTACGTGTACGGGATACTCAGCGTCAAACCTCAGGGCTCCACTTTCGCAGCTTACACCAACATCAGCGAGCACATCGTTTGGTTGGATCGCGTGAGAACAGCATTGAGACGACATCACATCAAATAAAAACAAATTGTTTTCCCCCTTTACAACGTCTCAATATCCAAGTTCTTGGATCCCTGCATTGAACCACGATAGTGTTGTTCAATTTAAGCCTTAAATAATGCAACAAAAAGTTGGTACTGGGGTTCACAGTTCAGTTTATTAAAATTTATATTTTTTGCTGAAGTCGGGGAAGGTTGAATCTGAAATGGAAACAGTTGAATTTGAAATGGAAAAAGTTGAATTCGGTTCGGAAAAGGTTGAATTTGACTTGTAAATGCTATGCATATAACTCACCCGAACCAAGAGCACCATAATCCTTGCCCTTTGTGATTTTTTAATTTCTTCTTCTTCTTCTTCTCTTATTCTTTTTGACCGTAACCAGTTGGTCACGTGGTCACAGTTGTTGATAGCGTTGTGTCGTCACTTTTTATTAATTGTGTTGTTGCAGCACAGCACTACAAATTGCAATCTACAGGTATTGTAAAAAATTTTCAACTATTGACGATGAACTATTAACCTCCATCGTGCATAACATTTCCTCTATGTAACTTGTAAATATAAGTAAGCACTGTTCCTATGACAGACTAACCCGCCTTTGGCTATAAGTTCTGCGGTAAATGTGTCGCACTCACCTTGAACTTTGGAAAAGTTGTTTTTGTGAATCCCTGACGAGGCCTTAACAGACGAAAGTGCTTGGATCAATTAGAGATTTATGAGGAATAAGCAGGTTTAATATCTCCTCACCCTCAACCAATGAAATGTACTATTACGGGAGGCCTAGCTCCTCGGAAAAGTGCTTCCCACGAGCTTTCTGGTTTTCCGTGCCCTGGTTTTCACCTCTCAGTCATAAGAAGGTCCTTCGGATCGATTCAAGGCTGGTTCCCACTTGGTACGTAATAGTAATAAGGTACCCAGGAAGTACACAAATACCCAGTCTATTCCGTTCGATCAAACGAATACTGCGAACAGCTCATTCCCTGAAGACAGGATATCGTAAGCGTCATTTTCCCAAAAATTTTAGCAAATTGGACCGTTTTATCTCGATTTATTAAAAAAAATTTCATAAAAGCCCTGGAAAGTAGGTAGTACTTTTTCGAGATACGATACACATTTCGGCACTTACGATATTTTAATGTCTTGCATGGAAAAGAATTATTTGGAAAACTAGCGTTTCTCCACTCGCGCGCTTACAGTACTTTGCTCAAATTCGATAGGTTCGTACGATACATTGCTCCCTGGCGCTTACGATAGATGGCGTAATATTAACATACTGTCATTTAATAGCAAGACACAGTGAGAGTGGGGTACTAACGACAACGGACAATTTTTATCTCGGTATTTTATTTACATTCGACTCGTGGCGTTTACATTCTGAACGAATGGTGGATACAATAATAATTATCGTAAACAACACTTTTTCGAGTATTTGCACTGGATTCCCTGAGGGATTGCAAGGTTAGGAATTTCTCTGCCAGAGTAACTAACATAACCTTTACCTTGGACACGTGCTTTGCGAATTACATTCGGTTTCGGTATCTGGATGTGTGATACCTTTCTTCCTCTTCCGTGATGGCTCCTGGTCCGATTCAGATGAACTCATCACAAAGATCGACACAAAACATGACTATAAACAACTATAAAACAAACAACGCTTTTCTGAAAAATGATGCACACAACATTAACTGTAAAAACCTGTTGAATGAAATCTTTCTCGTTTTTCCCGTTTGCCCTTTGCCCTCCTCGGAACAAACAGGGGAAACGTTGGGAGCGATCTCTATGCGGCGGTTATCGAACTTGCTGTGGCAGGTGAGCGCTAGTTTAGCAGAGAAAGCCCCTATGTGCTGTCGCTTAGTGGGTTTCTATAACAATTAACAAACGCATATTTCAAGACCAAGAAAAACCGGCTGTTGTGGGGTTCCTGTTTTAAACGATGCGCCTACCCTTAAAGTACCCGAAAACGCAATAAAGTCGATTTCGCATTTCCTGGCGTTTAGGGGGTTTCTGAAATAAGCGATTCAATTTACCAAACTGGTGGTTACGATTCGAAAAGTTTGAGGCGTTTTTGAATGCCTTAGAGACGTACGTCGCTTGCGACAAGTAGCTAGATAGATGCGCCTTTTCAGGACGAATCCAACGGCTACAATAACTCAAAATCTCAAAAAATGGCGCTTACGGTATTCTGCCTTTCAGGGGACGTTGCCATCTTCTTCTGAAATAATGCTACTCAGTCAACCGCTAGTCCGGACTGATCACTATCTGCTTTCAAGAAGGAGGAAAAGAGCATTGTAAAAACCGGCAGAATCAACTGAAGGTCAGGACCCCTCAGTCATCACCAGCGAGCTGTTATGAGTGGAATGCGCATTTGGCATTTACCACTCGCATGGTTTCTTCTACAAATTTTCTGTGAGTAAATAATTTAAATCATTCAGTATTCATAGTAAATGATTTAGTACAGCCACAGCTACAGCTGCAGGTACAGCTACAGGTTCACAAAATCAGTCAATATGTTGCTTTTGATTAAGATTATAGAGTTGGGATGGTGTCAAACTCCAAAAATGAACGAAATGAACTACATTCTCCAAGGTGTGGTAGAAGATTCAATTATAGAAGACTTAACAGACATATTTTTCATTCACATAACTTAAAAACCAATACAGCGATCCCGAAAATTGCTGCCAGTAACCGTTTACTGTCGTTCCAATTCCTCCGGGTTCATATTCAAGCGCAAAGATATTAGGTTCCTGTAGCTAGATACCAAGGTATGTACATCTTCCCGTGTATTTTATGTATGTATCTACCTAACTGTCTACTGTGAACTGACTACAGTGAAACTTCCCGCGGAAATCCATGGGGAATGAAAATTCGTCCGTTCGAGAGGTTTCCGCTATCGAGAAGTCGAAGGGAGAAAACAAAGTAACGCAATTTTTAAAAAAATGTTTAGAATGTTGTGGTTGCGAGGGGACATCATGAAACGTTACCGTCATCCACAGAACTGAAAGGCAAAACAATAAAACCCTGCAAAGTCCTTGTCACATGGGTTTATTATTCTCGCCTGAAAACGGCACAATTGGGACATCAGTGAAAAGACCCACACAGCTAATTTGACGGTTTTAAACTCGAATATTAGGTTGCTATTTCTGACAAATTATTTTCGATCAGTGAAATTGTCATTTAATTGTATTCATTCGCCTGTTAATACCTCTTGTGTTATACGAATTTCTGGTGATTACAGCCATTTTTACAGGTTTTTGACCCATAAATATCGAATTTTGAGAGTTAAAACTTCGCCAAAACCTCAATCCTTACTTAGCGGTCAAAATCGATTTCATATTTGGTCTCCTCGCCCTAAAAAACGCTGCAAATCCATACACAACGGTTTATTATTTTGTATACAACACCGTTCTGTTACAGAAAACAGCTCTCTGTATAGATAACCCTTCTGTAACGGATCACAGCTCTCTGTGTAGATAACCCTTCTGTAACGGATCACAGCTCTCTGTGTAGATAACCCTTCTGTATAGATCACAGCTCCTCCGTAGCTTGTAACCTATTCGCCACTAAAAAATAATACCATGCGTTGAATGTTCAAGCAGTAGCTAAAATGGAAAAAAGAAAGACAAATGTAGTTCTGAGGGGAAATCGTTGATGTAATGAAATGATGAAAAATATTCGGTCCAGGAACCTCTGATTCGAACCTCTGATTTTAAGTGTAAGAGCCCGACGCCTAGACCACTCCGCTACGGCAGCCACCTGACCGGACAAGTGATGTGCGCTCTCAACTCAGCTTGATGCCTGCATGTATATGTGTGTTTAGGGCAAATTTCATAGCAAATTTTATGGTGACATCGTAGAATGCTCCAGATCGTCTCAAAAATTCAGAAAAAAATCGAACTATTTAAAAATGCGAGAAAACCAACACCTCAAAATACAATTTTCCGAGATAGGGATACTCTGGACATTTCAACCCCTGTTTTTCGCTCCTACAGTTGAGTGACAGTAACGCAGAGCTTCGAGGACCAACTAGACCCCGAACGGGATCCATATACCGAATTTCGTGATTTTGGTTCATGGGCACTAAGGAAAAAGCCGCGGACGGCGGATGGACGGAAATATTTTTATTCGATATTCGTATGTCCCTTGAAACGTAAACCATAAAATTTTGAGGGGGGGGGGGGGTTAAATTTTTGTTCTTCATGGTAGATTCCAACGGTTTATTATTGAAAATGATAAACCATGGAAAACGATACCACACAAGCCAAAGTACACAAAAATCTGAAAAATACCTAATTTTGCACCCATTTTTCATCCATAACCCCCTGGGCGATTTCCGATCGGGCTGCCAATATAGGGGACACAACAAGGGGGGGGGGGAAAGCCTGTGTGCGAAAGAACGATTTTTTTAAGACGGAAAATTAAGGTAAGATATTGATGACACTGCGGACGGCGCACAATGGGGCCAAAAGGCCATTTTTTGGCAAAAACTGAAAACGTCTATCTTTGTAGGAAATCTAACGCTGATCACGAATATAACATAAATATGTTCCTATACCTACATATTTTAGCTTGACGCATTTTTCTCCAAAAGAACTCAAAAAACACGTTTTTGTACTCATTTTTCCCACTAGGACCGCTCACAAAAATTTTTGTCACACAGAAAAGTCGTAGACAATAAAATTCTGCGTCAAATGAGATAAACTGCTGCGCTGTACCTAGATATTTGTTCTAATAACCTGAATTTTGCGTCAAAACTTTTGTAATCTGTAAGTACAAGTGTATCGCTACATGTCACCATTATTTATCACCAAAATTGGCTGAAACTGATTTTTTAAAGTAAATAAAATAAATAACACCAAATTCCAGTAATGCCAGAGCCTGAGAACCAGCCTGCACGTGTTCGAACAAGCTTGTAGTGGGGCTCCTACGTATAGATTTCAACCATAAAAACAAGCGTCGAAGCCAGATTCGAAGGTGCTCGTGGCTGAAATTCACAGATTCTAACGTATCTAGATTCGAAAAGTTGCAATGCCATGTTGGAGCTCATTGGAGCTTTTTTTGAAAGTCTCATAACAAAAAGAAAACCACAAAAATTGTGTATAACTGTGTTTGTGTACAGGTGAAACAAAAAAATATTTAGGCACTCCAATCCATGATTTCATAAATTTCTGGCAAGTCCCATCCCGAATTCCTCATTACGTCGAGCCAACGAGGAGGCTTGACCTAAAAAGTCGATGTTTTTCTATCATCAAGCAGTGCTCTTGAATTGCGGTTGTATTATGACAGCATCAAACGTTTAAAAGCCACGATTCCTATCATAATAATACACTGCATAGTATACCAATACATACGCACCCCTCCACCACACACCACTGTGAATAGGTAAGTCACTATAATTTGATTGGTTGAGAAATATGATTAACTGAACGTCTATGCATTTATGAAACCTACCAAAATATAATGGGCCTACTATGTACAGATGATACAGTAGAAGTCGCTTATGGCGATCTAATTGGTACCGACTGGAAACAATCACCATACTACGCTTCCAAGCTCTATAAGCAACTTCTACTGGTGGTGATTTTAGCAAATTTTATCCATATTGGCGAATTGTGACCCCCAGAATTGACCTAATTTTGATTAATTATTTTTTTGAGGAAATCTTCATTAAAACCGACAGTTTTAGTTATCTTCTGTTTCGGATCATCGTTCAATACGTACCACTTTTGGTGAATACATATATACGATTTTTGGGAGATTACAGCCATTTTTACCTATTTTGCCGACTTTTAACACCCAAAAACTCAAAAATTGATCACTATAACCGACCTTTTGATCGCTATAACACCAATTCACCAATTCACAGTGTGTTTACATACAGCCGATCGGGACTTGACTGTTTCTATCCTTATATCCGGCTTATTCCTTTAGCCGCCTTTCTGCTAAACGACTTGTAATGTAATAGTTATAAATGTAACTAGTTCAATAAGTGTGACTCATTTCATTCACGGTTTTCCCCTTTCGCAAGGAACAAGGGATTCCCGAAATACGTAGCAATCTCCATTGACCTGGCCCATGACAGGCCATCACCAATATCTAGCTATCGGCAAGATATCAGGAAACCTTGCAATAAATGCCTCGCCTTCCGCTGCATACGAGCATTTTGGTTTATTATTTTCAATAATGAACCTTTGGAATCGAGCATGAAAAAAAATAATTTTTAACCCCCCTCAAAATTTGATGGTTTACGTTTCAAGGTATGTAGAATCCGAAAATTCAATTAAAAAATTTCTGTCCGTCCGGCGTACACCGTACTTCGCACTTTTCTTAGTTACCATGAGCCAAAATTGACGAAATTCGGTTTACAGGTCTCATTTGGGGTCTAGTTGGTCCTTGAAGCTCGGCGTTACTGTCAGTCATCTCTAAGGGGCTCAAAATAGGGGTTGAAATCCCCACGACGCCGTTATCTCGATTTTTTCACGGTTTTAAATAGTTCTCGAACTTGGGAGTTTTTTAAAGACCACCCGGAGCATTGTACGTCCAGCCGTTCGTTCACGGAAAGGCCCCGAAATTTGCACCGACAGGCATTTTCAACAGCAGGGTGAATGAAATTGTATACATTTAGCCCAAATATCATCACTAGGGAGGCGCTAACAATCGGGAATTGGCCCGAGATCATCATTGCTAGGGACCACCTGATTATATTGGCGGAGTATGAAGTCGAGTTGGCTGTTCTGTGATATTATTTCATTTGAAAAATGATGGCTCTTTTGGAATTTGTTGATAGGTAGCGAAACTTGAACAGACGTTGAAGTATTATTGATGGGTAAATTATTACACAATGGTAAATTATTACATAAAGGTTCATTATACCATCCTGGAGTTTGTTGGTAGGTACGTTTGCAACTTTTTCAGTCCACAGCAACAATTTCCCTTCAGAACTTCATTATTTGCGTTTCTTTTTGCCATTTTAGCTACTGTTTGTCATCGATAGAATTATTTTTGCAACATTTAACTCGTGATTTAGGTAGGTACCTAGTAAAGAGTCCACCTCATATTTTCAGGTACCTACCAACAGAGGTTTTACGTTGACGTTTGACGGCAATGAAATTCATAGGGGGCCGTCCAAGGGCCTACACGCACAATCCCTGAAAATTGCATCAAAATTGTTTTAGTGGTTCTGGAGTTTCGCTTGTGACCACAACATCCGACACCTAACCCCAAACTACCCACCAAATCTCAGCGCATTACGACGATTTCCAGGGTAGTTATAGGCTCTACTAGGATTTCACGTTTGCACATGCGCAAACGAAAGTTACTGAACCTTATCAGTGACATTAATATGGGACTATCTGTGGCCCATCCAACTACCCTCCGAATCATCACTTCACTACGATTTCTAGGGTAGTTCTGGGCTGTAGGAGGATATCACTTCGGCGCATGCGCAGACGAAAGTTACAGTAATTTCTCAATTAATTTGATAAGGGATCTGTGCTCCAACCCGCGCCTCGCCTAACCTCCAAATTTCAACTCACTACGATTATTGTTTCGGGTAGTTATGGGGGTTACAAGGAATTAACAAACATTTCGTGTTTGCGCATGCGCATCCGAAATTGATGTAGAACCATGAGGGTACTATTCTGCATCCACCTCCAACTTTCAGCTCTTTTCGAAGATTTCTAGGGTAGTTATGAGCTTTACAAGGATTTCACGTTTGCGCACGCGCTGATGAAAGTTACAGTAGGTACTTTTTTAATGAACTTGATATGGGACCATCTACGGCCAGACCCGCACCTGCCCTCCAATTTCAACTCATTACGACTATTATTTTGTATAGTTTTGCCCAGGACAAGGAACTGACCACAGACAGGCACGGAACCACATATACAGGGTGTCACCCTTTCGGGCGCACCACCGGCCAGGGTTCGATTCTACTACTAATTTGCGACTTTTTTTGTCCTATAACATATATTTTTTAATTCACGCTAAATACCACTTTTTTCACTTTTAAGATTTTTTTCGCGTTTTCGACCTTGTTCGCTAAAACTGTCATAACTCCCTTAATTGATGAAGTAAATTCAAATTTGATTATACCATTGGAAAGAGCGTTAAATTTCCTATCTCCCTGACGCCTTTTTAGATAATTTTTAAAAAAATGAACGGGTGAAAAATAAGCCGAAAGTGAAAAATTGGTAAAATTTCGAAAATGTTCACTTTCTTCAAAGCTTGTCTCTCGAAACGTCCTGAACGGAAATTTTTATGCTGCAAGCCTAAAAGTTGCATCTGATTCCGAGCTTTCCAACGGTGTAGTCAATGTTTTTTTAAAACCACTTCTTTGGTAAGAAAATGACGTTTTTAAGGCAGAAAACGTTAATTTGTGGGTGAAAATCAGCGTTTTCCACCAGAAGTGCTTTCCAACTTAACAAATTCGTTTGACACGGAATTTTACGTATTTTTTGACGCTGAATCGATGGTGACACTTTCACATCTCCTCGACAAACAAATAGCGCTTTTCAAGCCCTTTCCTTTGGGCGAAGGGGTCAATTTCGTTGTTCGTTTTAACCAAAATTTTCATTGAGGGAGGTCTGGCAAATGGATGGCTGCCCGGCCCACAATGGGCGAATAGTTACCGAATGGCTTAACAACCACTTCGAAAACAGGTCGGCTTACAAATACTGGAAAACAAAGATCGACATTACATGAGTCTCATTCAACCCCTCCTAGATCTTCGTGATTCCGTTTGACTATTTTGAATGCATTTAATTATTGCAATGCGATTGGTGCAGGTGGATCGGACTCCGTGGACCTGTCGCATGGCCACCCAGAAGCCCCGACTTGACGCCACTCGATTTTTATCTATGGGGAACCTTAAAATCGGTAGTTTATCAAGAACGTCCGGATACACGAGAGGATCTTCTCGATAAGATCTACCACTGCAGTGAGGACATCCGAAGGAACACGAACGAGCTGCGAGCGGTGGTTGACACCGTTAGACGACGAGCCCGTGAATGCCTCATACAAAACGGGGGACATTTTGAACATCTTTAACAATAAACATACTCAAGAAATCAAATGATTCGAGGACTCAGTTGTTGTACCCTGTTTAACCCAGAAAGGGCTTGAAAAGCGCTATTTGTTTGTCGAGGAGATGTGAAAGTGTCACCATCGATTCAGCGTCAAAAAATACGTAAAATTCCGTGTCAAACGAATTTGTTAAGTTGGAAAGCACTTCTGGTGGAAAACGCTGATTTTCACCCGCGAATTAACGTTTTCTGCCTTAAAAACGTCATTTTCTTACCAAAGAAGTGGTTTTAAAAAAACATTGACTACACCGTTGGAAAACTCGGAATCAGATGCAACTTTTAGGCTTGCAGCATAAAAATTTCCGTTCAGGACGTTTCGAGAGACAAGCTTTGAAGAAAGTGAACATTTTCGAAATTTTACCAATTTTTCACTTTCGGCTTATTTTTCACCCGTTCATTTTTTTAAAAATTGTCTAAAAAGGCGTCAGGGAGATAGGAAATTTAACGCTCTTTCCAATGGTATAATCAAATTTGAATTTACTTCATCAATTAAGGGAGTTATGACAGTTTTAGCGAACAAGGTCGAAAATGCGAAAAAAATCTTAAAAGTGAAAAAAGTGGTATTTAGCGTGAATTAAAAAATATATGTTATAGGACAAAAAAAGTCGCAAATTAGTAGTAGAATCGAACCCTGGCCGGTGGTGCGCCCGAAAGGGTGACACCCTGTATATTCCTTGATACCTGAAACGTAAAATGCGAGTGGAAATTTTCATTTTGGAGGGCATACATTTTTTCGACTCTTGCACGAATACAAACCTTCCCTGCTTTCGGTAGTGAGGAAGCAAAATCGGCAGTTACGGAGGTATTTTCGGTTGTGATACACTTCATCACGATTATTGCTTCCGAGTCTGCAAGGCAGCGGCAGCTTTGTTTTCACTTTCGAAATTAAAATTTTTTTGTGCTCCAAAACCAAAATTTCCACTTGGTCCCCTATCAGTTTAATCATGATCGAATCAACGGTAGCCTCTGCGCAGGGGCTAACGATGTTTTCTTGTTACGGTCATAACTCCATCAATTTTGAACGGATTTTGGTAAGATTTTCAGGGATGATGCGGGTGAGGTCCCTTGAGGTCCCATACGACATTCATCATGATTGAATCAGTGGTGGCAGTGGCACCGCGTACATTCCAAACTTCGAGCATTCCTGTCGACCATCTCTATGGCTCTCTATGGCTACGGAATTCCATAATAACGTTTAAATCTTTTTTGCCCCCGTGCTTTGTATTGCCCAAAAATAACGATTTTTTAAATTTTTGGTTGCCCAGCATTCTATCGTCATGAGCATGGCGAACCGGTCATTTCTAGTTTTCTGAAAATTTAATGGTTACTAAAAGGCATACGAGTAGATAATGAACACCAACAATATAATACCTGTGTTGCAATCAATGGATATTTCAACAACTTACTTCTTGATTGATTTTTCAGTTTCAGCGGCCCAACCGCGCCAAACGGATGGATCATGTGGGTGAGTAGTGTCAGTAGTGGTGACTTTGGTACCAAAAAGTGTTGAAAAATTTGCTTCTGTTTGACATGGGCTCTAAAGAAGACTTCATCGCACACCACACCTAAGTTTATAAAAGTATGGAAATGCCTTTATAAACGTAGGTGTGGTGTGGGATGTTGAAGTCTTCTTTAGAGCCCATGTCAAACAGAAGCAAATTTTCCAAGTCCAAATGCTCACTAGTTTCCCAGTAAACTTTTCTTGGGCCAGTTTACGGCAATAGCAAGGTCGATTCTGACTGTTTCAGGGAATACCAGTTCCAGTGCGACAGTGGGCAGTGTGTCAAAGATTCTGTACAGTGCGATGGTGCTAGAGACTGCGAAGACGGGTCTGATGAAACTGTCTGGCTCTGCCGCAAACTGGACTTGAAGTATGTAAGGAGATCGGTCAAAGCTCTTGCTGTACAGAAATGTTGTAATTGAAACCACATATATGTCGACAACATACTCAATTATTTCCCAGTAAAGGTATCTGTCGTGGTACCCACCTATACCACTCAACTCTGTAACGCTCAGATTATACTCAAACCAAATGGAAGGAAGGGGTCTACGTGAGACGGGAGGCGTCCAACCACCGGCTCCCCCACCAGTCTCTAACGACTGTAGGAGGGTGCAACAAGCCCTATAAAACCCGTACACCCGACCAGATTTCTTCATTCTACACGCTCCTCTAAGCCGATGACTTCTCTCTCTCTCCCTACCTTCCTTCCCTCGGAAAGACCTCGTGAGTGGTGGAACCTGCCTGGTGAAGCCTTCGGGTATAACCGGTGTGGTGGTAGCCTTCGGAGGACATCTACTACTACCTCGTACCCTCGCCTATCCCAGGCTTACCAGCCATTCAGTGCTGACCCCAACAATCCACAACAGTACCAACAGACCATACCGTGGCGTGTGTGCAGGCTTTGCCAATCGGCTTATGGCTGACTCTTGCCACGTTGTGGCTGTTGGCTTTTCAAGTTGAATGCCTATTTATAATAGTGATGTCCACTTTACCTATCTGGGAAGTGACTCCATTGTGTAGTAGCAATGTGGAGACCTTCAGTGAGAGCCTTCATTGATAGTAGAAATATTGTTTGATGTCAGGCAATTAAATCAGCATCATTTGAAAATGAAGCAGGCACCTACCGACTCAAGTACCCTACATTTATTTCAGATGCCCACCATCATCTTTTAGATGCTCTTATGGAGCGTGTGTGAATGGAGATGCTTTGTGCAATGGCATCAAGGACTGTGCTGACAATTCAGACGAACTGCATCCCAACTGCTTCAAAGCGAATTTAGAACCAGTCCAGAAAAATCTCAGATGCGAGTAAGATGCGAGAAAGACTAGCAGTAGTAGGAAGTATCACTACGAGATAATAGTTGTATTAATTTGTTATCCATTTTGTTACGTTATGCAGCGCTCTCTACAATTTCACATGTCTGTCTGGCGAATGCGTTGATTCAGTTGCTGTTTGTGATGGTCAAGTCGACTGTAAAGATGGCTCTGACGAAACCTTGACTCAATGTTACAATATGATGTGAGTATCGATCTGCAACATGCTGTATTTTGTGATTGCAGCTAATACTGAAACAGGCAGCACGTACCTACCTATTTTGACGTAGCGTTTAATTATGCCATTTTCAGCTGTCAACCAAACAGCTTCCAATGTGCGTACGGTGGTTGCATCGATGGAAATAAATTGTGCGATGGATTCAACGATTGTGTTGATGAAACAGACGAACTACCTGGATTCTGTTCAGAGGGAGAACAACCGGTCCAAAAAGGCTCAACTGTTGGGTGAGTTTCTTCTGATTAGGTAACTCGACCAATCAATTAGTCAATATTTTGGTTGGTAGAAGCTACAGAAAACGTACGCTTACTTGGATGACGTGACGGTTTGCGGGGATAGTCAAGATGAGCGCGATCGCAACTTGAAAAGATTAATGGATTCATGGATGCTCACCTCAGTCAAGGAAAAAGCAGATACCCCCTAATTTCAATTACTCTGTTAGATGATCAAATTGAAAATAAAACTATTTCCCCAGATCCTTAACACATGAGGCCATTACTCGATTTACCCCGCCTAACAACCCAAAGGAATTAGAAAAGTTAAACGGAATGTTTGCTCGCTATGCAAAATGGTTCCCCTATGAGGAGTACCCATGAATTCTGTTTATGTCGCTTTCACATTTTCAGATGAAAGTAGTTTCCATTCTAAGAGTTTTGAGACCTACCGCACTCTCATGGGATGATTATTATAAGAGTTTTGAGACCTACCGCACTCTCATGCGATGATTATTCTAAGAGTTTTGAGACCTACCGCACTCTCATACGATGATTATTTCTTTTTATGAGCTTTTTATGCTTCATATGAGCTTTTTATGAGCTCTTATGATGATTATTCTAAAAGTTTTAAGACCTACCACACTCTCATACGATGATTATTCTAAGAGTTTTAAGACCTACCGCACTCTCATACGATAATTATTTCTTTTTATGAGCACTTACGATGATTATTCTAAAAGTTTTAAGACCTACCGCACTCCCATACGATGATAATTCTAAGAGTTTTAAGACCTACCGCACTCTCATACGATGATTATTCTACGAGTTTTAAGACCTACCGCACTCTCATACGATGATTATTTATTTTTATGAGCTTTCAATTTTCGGCAACAAGTGATGCATCCTTACGTCACTTGTTGCCGAAAATTTGAAACCTAATAGAAAAAGAACTGCTCATCGTAGGAGAGAGTGCGGTTGGTATCTGCTTTCATTTAAAAAAAAAAGAAGCTGCAAATTATTAAACAACGGTTTATTATTTGCTTATATAGCTTCTGCGTAGATTACTGTTTTCTGTGGTCGAGTACTGGAGCCAGCCCGGGAATTATAGTTTCATAAAAGCCAGTATGTTAAAATGGCAAAATTCAGACGTAGTTCTATTGATTTGGAGTGAAAAATATTTTTTGATCCCAGCTGTGATTCGAACTTGCGACCTTGAGTGGGGGATTCCGAGGCCTAGCCCACTGAGCTACGCGGCCACAGAGGCAAGTGATGTGTGCTTTCATTCCAGGTTGATGCATACACCCTGCTGTTTAGTGTGAATTCAATTTTATGGCAACATCGTACACTATGCTGGTATTATTATCCGGCTGATCATTATTATTATCTGATATTATTAATTATTATATCAATGATGATATTATTATTGTCGTGATATCCTCCCAGAACATCACTTCGTATTTCAGATTAAGATTGCACAAAAAAAACCAGATGAATGAAGAGGCGTACATGACCGGCTGCAGGCAAAAACCCTACTCCTTCCCACCATTCCTCAACAGTCGGAAACGACTGTCAAGGGACTGGGGGAGGGTGAAAAGGGCCATATAAATACCCGCCGTTCTCACCTGTTTCTTCATTCTACGCTCAAACCTAAAGTCGATGACTTCTCTCTTTCTCCTCTCACGCCTCCTTACCTTTTACCAAAAAGATCCCAGAATGGTGGAAACGGTCCAGTGATAACCGACCTCTAGTGGCTTGTCATAGGTTTTAATCTTTTAGACGCTAGATCCAGCACCTTCTCATCCATCACTCTCACTCGCCACTACCTCATTCATCTCAAACCACCACAATTATCATCATTGATATTATTATCATAATGGCGGAAAACTCTTCTCACTGATATCTGTCAGCTCTGCCAAGAAAGCTCTGTGTGTTAGTGTTAAATTTGACCAAATTTGTGACCTTAGAGCTCCTTGATCAAATTAAACACCCTACATCCAGGATCTCCATGTGAGTAACATGACTGGCAAACGCATCCAAAACATACATAGAACAGTTTTAAAATCCTTCTCCATATCCAGTTCATTTTTCAGATACCTACCGGATGAAATGAAAAATTTCACTGCTTTCAGTGCCTAATGTTCTGACCTATTTGTATTGATAAGAAAACCGCGCGATAGTACAACTAACTCCATCATGTACCTAACTAAATTATTGATTTCCAGTGATGACCAAGAAGGATGTTTACTCCCGGCGCAGCCCAGATATGGCAAATACACGTTAGGAGGGTGCAGCTCAGATGACGAGTCGGACTACTGTCTAAGCGAACCAGGAACAAAAATGCAGCCCTACACCCAAATCAGTTACGATTGCAAGCGGGGTTATGTGCTCCCGGTATATTCTGACGGTGAAACGATGACTGACTCGTTCTGCATTGGCAACACGTGGAGCAACAATATCACCTGTAGAAGTGAGGTTAACGACAGAATTAACTGATTTATTAACAAAAATGTTACTATAGAAGGCTGTGGGCAGCCTACTGAACCTCTCAGCTCCTGTGTTCCTGTTATTACCTGCGTTGGAGTTGTGTTAATTTCGTATATGTTCGTTAGAATACAAAATTCACCAATGATTCTGCCTTTATGAACCGTCCGGGCTGTCCCTCAACTGGGCTTTCGTTTCAGAGATGTGTGAACCGGTTTTCTCCGAGACGCTGGACCTTAAATGCGATTTTTATGGGAAGCCGGTGCCTTGTGATCAGTACACCCGTCCTGGCACGAAACTGATGCCTAAATGCAAGCCGTACTACCATCCACATGAACCAGTCACGGTCTATCGGCACACCAGATGTATGGATGATGGCGAATGGGAAGATCCGCTCTTCAAATGTATACCAAGTATGTTGAAAAATCAACATGGAAATGTGTTTAACTGCAATTCGTAGGTAAGTACCTAATTTTAACAAAACCCATCGCAATTTATCAAAAAACTCAATACATTAGAAGGCCAAAAATATCTTGAGGTATGTAATGCTGTCTGTAAAAATTAGAAGTTTTAAAACTGAATCGATGATTTTTGAAACAACCTACACGCCACTTTTTGGCAATGTAGCTTTTTCACGGATTTCGATTGTGCATGCCAAGACTCACCTTTTGAGATACAACCGCCGTGTTAGGAGTGGGCTACAATAAGCCTTGAAAATCCTGATGAGGTTCGAAACAACCTTCGTGCTGGATATTGGTTGTTTCTACACTCTCAAATGAGAAATGCCAAACCTTGTACTTTGAACCATTGTTGACTTTTCTTTCATTCGTTTTAGCGAATTTTCGAAGAAAAGGAAGCTATTGTTCTCGGTCCAAAATTTTTAAAACTCGAATTTCCGAAAGATTTTTATACCAAAATCCGTTTCAGACCATCCTGAATTCACTGCCGAAAGACACCAAAAATTATATGTATATATATATTGTGATGAATTTAAAATTCTCATCACGGTGGCGTGGAAGGAAGGTGAGTGAGTGAATTTAGGTAAAGGAGAGAAAAGGAGGAAAAGTCGCAGGCGGCTGTAGTCAACCGAACATCTACGACTTTTGGAGGAGAGAGAGGTGGTGTGGAAGGAAGGTGAGGAAAAGTCGCAGGCGGCTGTAGTCAACCGAACATCTACGACTTTGGAGGAGAGAGAGGTGGATGAGGGAATTTTACCTAGGCGGCTGTAGTCAACCGTTCATCTAGGTAAAGGAGAGGAGAGGAGAGGTCCCTTGTCTAGGCGGCTGTATTCAACCGATCATCTAGACAAGGAGGAGGAGAGAGGAGGTGAAATTCCCAGGCGGCTGTAGTCAACCGATCATCTGGGAGGTAAGGTAAGAGAGAGAAGAGAGAGCTGGTTAGAGGAAGTGTCGAATGAAGCTTGAGCGCCAGGATCCGGGGTTTTATAGTACTTGGGGGCCTCTCCCTCCAGCTCCTTGCAGGGAGCTGGTAGTGGGGCCCCAGGTTGAGTAACCCTGGGTTCTGTCGCCTGTCCCCACTCATGTCTTTATTTACGGAGCTTTAGTTTGGCGTTTGGATATTGGTGAGAACTTAATATGATAGGAGTGTTCCCGGGAGGGACTCACGACATATATATATATATATATATATATATATATATATATATATATATATATATATATATTTATATATTTATATATGTATGTGTCATTCCAGACGATAACTCTCGAAAGAATTGAGATAAAAAGTTCAAATTTGCACGAAAAATCTGTCTTGGCAATCGACAGGCTAAGTTCGAAGATGGGCAGAATCGGGTCACTCTAAGGGGGAGTTTTGGGGAGTTTTAGGGGGAGAAAATTACCCATAAATTCCCAAAATGAAACAGTCTGACAAGTGACACCTCATTTTAAAGGTTTTTGTACGCTGAATACGATGGTGAAATCAGAATTGCAATATCTCATTCCATTCTCAAACTGGAGCACTTTGAAGATGAAGGAACGTGGTTATTTCTTGAGATGTTCTTCCTGGTTCGTCTGCTCTAACCTGATAACGGAATGGGATATCGCAATTCTGACTTCACCATCGTGTTCAGCGTTGGAAAATCTACAAACCGAGGTGTTACTCGGCAAAAAATGGAACAAAAAATTTGTTACGTATCCAATACCTACTCTTCTGGTATTCAAAACATTTTTGATTTCCCCCTCCCCCACCTTCCACCCCAAATTTTACTTTGCGTAAAACTACTCCTGTTTTAATTTTGTATGGTATCAAGTTGGGAAAACATTGGCCGAAAATTAATTTTCAGAAAATTTTAGGCGGAGGAGGAAGATGCCGAAAACTTCGAAAATTCGCTCTTATAGCCATGCTGCATGACTGTGGTTTTTTTTAGTTTGCTATCCCTTGCTGTGTCCCTTGCTCTTCAGTAGCGTATCAACGTCGCTCGAGTGTACTACTGGTGTTCGTTTAAAGTACCTAGTTCTCTTCCTAATTTAGTATCATAGTTTTTTTTTCAAAGTTTTTTTAAAATTTACATAAAAGGAGTGTGTCAAAGCTCCATGCATTTTCACTGAGTTGGTAAAAAAAACAAAGATTTAAAAAAGTTTTATTCTAAGAAGACATTGCATAGGTAATAATTTTTTCTGTAAAAGGTTTTCTTTAAGGTTATCTAATAGTGTATTAAACTGTGTCTTTACTCTGCAAGAATTTATATTGACAGTTTTAATTCAATAAAGTCTCCCTTAACAGTACAATGTTTCTATTTCTTCATTTTCTTTTCAGTAACTCAATTATTGCTACTAAAAAATCGTTGATTTATGAAGCAAATGAAATCAAACAATTTTACAAATTCAAAACTCATAAAAAAATTCCGCAAATGAGAGAGTCAATTTTTGTGCTTATTATTAAGTAGGGCAGTTCCAAGTAAAAAATGTAAAACTTCCAAATCGTTTAGAACAACAGACAAAAAATAGTTTTTTTACTCTCCTGTAAAATTTGGTAAATGGCGTATAGGTTGTTTGAAAATTCGTCGATTCAATTGTGATCCTGGATGCATTTAATTTTTGCTGCAGGGTATGGACAGTCGATTTCAAATACAATATTGTAGAACCCACGAGATGTCAACACTCCCTCGCGTATCTTCTAAAACTGGTCTAGCGAAGGACAAAAAATTGGGTGACAACAGAAGCTGAGGCTTCTGCTGGTCGAACTCAGAAGTTTTCCAAGTTCGGGCATGAGGAAAAATTAACCTAACTAATAACCGTAACCATCCCCCCCCCCCTTAATAACCTTAATTAACTTATAATTTTATCTGTTACTATTCTGCAGTACATACACCCTTCGAGCTGCACACTAACAAAGAGATTAGGAGGAACAGTGAATAGAGTTGATCCGTTTACAAATCCGTTGCAAATTCTTTTGTGAAACAATGACAAAATGAGGCTGCGAATAGCAAAATGTGTAATAAAGTATATAACGGTTTTTGAAATGACACACCAGTCAAGCAATCAAAACTTTTAGGGTATTCTCATTTTTCGTGTGGGACTGGTAGAAGTAGTTGGAACTGTGCAGTCTCTTCTCTGTGCTAAAGATTTGGTTTATGGATTCTTCGGATTTCGACTGTATTTACGCTCATCCTCTAATCTCTTTGGATGTGGGTTGTTGCAGACTCAGCAGAGGGTTCCAAGGACACTTCTAAAAAATCCAACTCTGCTCATTCGATTTCTGAAAACCCGTCATCAAACGAGACCGCGTGCAAAGAGTGTCACTCGTCAGCTCCGCCGATGTCGGACCGCGTGTTGCTGTGCTTAGCTTTAATAAACGCTGGCATCCCCGTGGCGAGATTCGGGAGTGGAAGTTCCGGCAAGGTCGGTCGAAGTCTTCCGAATCCCACAGAACACATCACCAAGGCTGTGGAACTGCTCAACGACCTCTTCGCATTCATCGAACACTCATCATCCCTGGCGTACGTTCTGGAACATCGGAGGAGGCTCTATACCTGTCACGACGCCCCAACTAGCGAACAGCTGCTAAGTGAAACACAGGCGAGGCTATTCCAGCTAGAGGAAACCATCTTGTCCCAAGCAAACCCTCCTGAGAAGCGCACGACTGCAACTTACAACAACGTGCTGGCCGATAAGTTGAATAAAAAGATGGGAAATACTCTGCAAGAAGATATTAATATATGCGAGAAGTTTTTCGATAACGGACCTGAGGACCTACTTGAGGCTCTCCACAGATTATAATGGATTATAATACTCATATATTACCTTAGAATGTGCTGGTTTTCATGCCATCTTGCAGGTGCTGCCAAATCCCTTATTGTTTCTATGTGTTGATATATATCATTGTCACATCACCAATAGGTAATTATGTTATAATTAGGTTATTTGCAGTTTATACCAATTTTGTTAATAGAATTTTGTTGTTTGAAAAGTGTATCTATTTCTATAAATCCAATTCTACTTGGCCAGGAGCGGCATAAGTAATGCAAATTAACCTCCGAATTCATGTGTTACAAAAATATAGTAAACTAAAGTAGGTACACCAAAACCATGACCAGTCGGCTGGTACCTACCTGAATCTTGAATGGAGAAGTTATTGACTAAAAGCTAGGTAGTTATCTGTGTGTTGACGCCGATCAATCCACAAACAGGACAAAACGCACATAGGTACCACAAATACAAGAACCGGACTGAACGCAAAACGCGCAAAATTTGAGTAAAAAAAAAAAATTGAAAGCTGACAGAGAAAGCGAATGTGATAACAAATCAGAAAACTGACAGAGAAAAACAAATCAGAAGAAGCATCTTGTAGCAAAAGGTTGGATTGATCTCTGTTGTTGACCTCCGTCGTCTGATCTGGATGTCAACAACCTCCCACCTAGTCACCATCAACTTGCAGGGCCCTTCTCCATCAACTCAGTACATCTCTGTCTCGCACCCCGAGTGGATTGTTCGCCATCTAATTTGCTATTGCGACTCACACGTGATTGGTGTTGATCTTCGTGCTTCGAAGCCCAATCTGCCCGAGACGTATCGTCCACCATCGCAACATTTGGAAAGTCATTTTTGCTCCCACCTCGGCATTGAAGGATCGTTCCCCGCTCGAGGATAACTTCCCTGAGGTCGGACATCACCCCCTTTGCAAGACATCTTGAAGCCTCCAGAACCATAGGCACTTGGAGGCAGCAAGTGTCGGCTGAACCTTTTCTGCTGTCGCCCTGGACGAACGACAGGGAACTTCCAACTTCCTGCTAGGCAGATAATTAAAGTCTGTCCTTCTTTTAAATATTTATTATTCATTTTTTTTGTAAGGGTGGCCACTCAGATCTAGGGGTTTTGTGTTTGGCATCAAGAAAAGGTTATTTTGTTTGTGAAGGTCAAAATATTATTTTCATTCATTTTGTCCAAAGCTTTATTTATTTTTATTTTTTTTTTAAATTTTGTTATTCCAGTATTAGATAGCTTCGAATAAAACCTACTCAGAGTTTACTCTCTCTCTCTGGCTTAATACCCTAATTCGGGCCCATCCCTTCTCCAAGCTGATGCTGGGGGAGTTCATTATGTTGTGTCTATTCGCTCACTTGTGATTTGTAGGAGTGGTAGTGCTACAATATTGGCGCCCAACGTGGGGCCCGAGGGTAAACTACAGCCAGATTCTTATCGACTTGTGATCGTTTTTACTCAGTTGTCGCATTACGTATTTTTTTTAAATCTATCTGCTTGGAAACAGTTTAATTATATCCTTCGTTGGTAAAGTTTATAAGTTAAGTACTTACAACATTTAGAAGGAGGCGTTGGAAATAACTGTTGACGTCCTCCAATTCTTCATAGGTAAATACCTATTTTCCCATTATACTGCTTTGTTTGAAAATGTATAAAATGGAAAGGAAATACATAAACCGACTAGATAAGGATGAGTTAGTAGCAGAGTTGGAGTACAGGGGTTTAACAAAGGTTGATAAGTTGAACTACGAACAACTGCGGAAACAGATAAGGAAACTCATGAATCTTGAAGAGCAAGGTGTGACGTTTTCACCAAAAAAACTTCGTTCTGATGAAGAAGAACTCACTGTTTGTAGGGCAAAAATCAAGTCTGTGAGCGATAAATTCCAGACGTGCAATAAATCTGAACTTCAAACTTATTCTAAAAAGGCCGAAGCTCAGCTCAACCATGTCCTCTCGCGATTATCACGAATTAGCGCTACACCCGATCAAGTTTTAGCAGCAAATGTCGTAGACACAATCGCTGAGGGTGATGGCCTTTTGAAAACAGTTCAGGGGTCCATTAAAACAGATCGCACAGGCGGACCGTCACTTAGGATTACCGATAGGAGTTCACGTTCTAATTCATCTAGCAGTTCGAACAGTGTTTACGATTCGGACGCGAGAACTTATAATTCCTCATTGTCGGATGAAATCGAATCAAACGCTAAGAAAACAAAGAGAAAACTGAAATTACGTGGTAAACGGACGAATAAGGAACCGGCGAGGAAGCTCTTTGATTCGGGGTCGGACAATGAGCAACTAGAAGCCCACAACCCTCCGAACTTACGAAATACGGCTTTTGTTAAGAGAGACCCTGTTTCTAAATGGAACCTTAGATTTTCTGGTGAAGATAACAAGATGAGCATACGCCGTTTCTTCACTGAAGTTCACGATTTCAGGAAGGCCAATCGTATGAGTAAGGCGGATCTTTTACGCGAGGCCAAATTTCTGTTTGATGGTTCCGCACTCGAAGTCTACCGAGCTTGCAGCAGATCTCTCCGCTCCTGGGATGACCTAGAAGAACGGATCACCCTTGCATTCACCGATCCTTCTTATGACAAACGACTGAAACGAGAGATTTTTGATCGGAAGCAGGGAGACGATGAACCTGTTATCGTTTACCTATCCAAAATGGATAACTTGTTCAATCTACTCTCCCGTCCAATCTTGGAGGTGGAGAAGCTGGATATAATAGAGGAAAATATCCTGCCCGAATATCAAATGGCACTCTGCCTCCACACTTATCACTCTCTTAAAGATCTTGAACACCTTCTGATCAAGCTAGAGAAGGGGAGAGCCCTAGTGCGTTCATCTCAAGACCACTATAGAAGAGCTGTTTTAGAACCAAGTCTGCAACACACCATAAAACGCCCTTCGAGGCAAGATACTGAGAAAAACCCTCAGAAATGTAGCAATAAGATATCTGCTGTCCATTCAACCGTTGACTATCATGAGCAGTCAGTCCAGACCATTGAGACTTCCAAGAGTAACAATTCTGGGAAAAAGAAGGGCTTGTATTGTTACGTATGCAAAAAACCTGGTGTAACCGTGCGTAACTGCCCTGATTGTACTGGCAACTCGGAAAACTCAACGACGGGGCGAACGGAACCCGGTGTTCGCCCCTCTGCAGTACAGACCCGGGAATAGAACGTGTTGATCACCGGAATCGTCTCATCATTGGGATGATTCTGGACAACGTTCCAGGTGATACCCGACCCCATCTGGTTGTTGAAATATTTGGAATAAAATTAAATGGATTGTTGGACTCAGGATCTAGTAGAACAATTATTGGTTCAGAGGGGTGGAGTAAACTGAAGGATTCTGGGTTGGAAATTTTACCGTCTCATATCAAATCGGTTACCACTGCCAGTGGTGAAGTGTGTAGTGTTCAAGGCATTCTAAATTTGAACATCACATTAGAACATAGAACCAGATTAATCGAGCTACTTTACGTCCCCTTCATAAAATCTCCTTTGATCTTGGGGTTAGACTTCTGGCGACGGATGGAGATAGTACCTAACCTCTCTAAGGGAACTTGGGTGTTTTCTTCCGAGGAGGCTCAAGTTTCCAGTGTGGAAACTGATCCGGTCATTCACTCTCGAGATCATCTATCACTCGATAACCAAAGACTTTTGGACAATCTTGCATTAAAATACTATGGTTTATTTTCAAAATCCCCCGGATGTACAGATATAGTTGAACACCATATAATAACTGGAGAAGCACAGCCCATAAAGCAACGTTACTACCCAGTCTCCCCAGCTATGCAGCAGATTATAAATACCGAGCTCGATCAAATGCTAAAGGACGGAATCGTCGAACCTTCCTCTAGCCCTTGGTCATCACCGTTGTTGATGGTACGAAAACCTGAAGGTAAATATAGATTTTGTGTTGACTATCGACGTCTCAATGCTGTCACTAAGAAGGATGCCTACCCACTTCCCTATGTCAATAGTATCTTGGACCGCCTTCGCGATGCAAAATATCTGAGTTCCGTAGACATTAAGGCTGCATTTTGGCAAGTGAAGGTCGCAGAAGAAGACCGAGAAAAAACGGCATTCACCGTCCCCGGACGAGGATTGTTTCATTTCATCAGGATGCCGTTTGGACTACATGGGTCCCCTGCCACTTGGCAGCGCCTAGTCGACAGTATTCTTGGGGTCGATCTAGAGCCATATGTTTTTGTTTACCTAGACGACGTAGTTATTTGTACATCCGACTTTGCAAAACATTTGGAGGTCCTTGAGAAGGTTTTCCAAAGACTCTTGGCGGCGGGCTTGATGATTAATCAAGAGAAATGTCAACTTTGTCGACCACAGCTAAAGTATCTGGGCTACATCGTGGATGAATTTGGTTTACGTGTTGATCCGGAGAAGGTAACCGCCATACTAAACATTCCACGTCCCAAAACGCAGAGGGACGTACGACAGTTTGTTGGCACCTACTCTTGGTACCGACGCTTCATCAAGGATTTTTCAACCAGGATGGCCCCCTTGACACAACTTTTGAAGAAAGGTCAACGGTTCCACTGGAATGAGGAGACTGACAAAGCATTTGTAGACATTCGTCAAGCCCTTATCGAATCGCCAGTACTTAGTTGTCCAAACTTTGACAAGCCCTTCGAGATCCATTGTGATGCCTCCGCTTATGGTGTTGGAGTAGTACTAATGCAGAACCTGGATAATGTACCTCGCATTATCGCCTATGCCAGTAAGTCATTGACGAAGGCTCAACGCAATTACTCTGCTACTGAACGAGAGTGCCTCGCCGTAGTATATGGCATTGAGAAATTTAGGGCTTATCTCGAGGGCTCACACTTCAAGGTTTATACAGATCACCATAGTTTGAAATGGCTTTGTAACCTTAAGGACCCTCAAGGTCGTCTTGCTCGATGGGCTATCCGTCTCCAACCGTATGACTACGAGGTTATCCACAAGAAGGGAAAGGAGAATGTCATCCCCGATGCATTGTCAAGGGCCCCACTGGGTGAGACTGTTTCGGCAATCCATTCTGAGACTACAACTCCCGATACTACAGACAGTTGGTATAAGAATATGATTGAAAGAGTCCAGAATACCCCTGCCATGTACTCGGATTGGAAAGTTCAGGGTGGGCACATCTATAAGCACCAAACTACAGATTTCCAGTCTGGTAGGGACTGGAAGCTTGTGGTTCCTAAGGACAAGCGAAAGGAGATCTTACACTCATGTCACGACGAGTTCACTTCTGGCCATCAGGGGGAAGAGAGAACATACAACCGTATCAATGAAAGATACTATTGGCCACGTATGCGTGCTGATGTGAAGGCCTTTGTTAAACACTGCCGGATCTGCCAACAAACAAAGGTCCCACCTTCCAAACCTTTAGGATTGTTGGGAGAACGCCATTTGCCATCGAGACCCTTTGAAATTATAGCCACGGATCTAATTGGCCCTCTTCCCCGAACTCCAAGAGGAGCCCGATATATATGTGTAATAACAGATGTTTTCTCAAAGTATGTTATCCTCAAGCCGATACGAGATGCCAAATCCAAGACAGTCACCTCAGTGATGGAATCCGATGTATTCCTCACTTATGGTGTCCCTTCCAGGATATTATGTGACAATGGCCCAGAATATCGAGGAGCTCCCTTCAGGTCTCTTGCCGATAACTATGGAGTTAAAATCTTTTACAATGCACCTCGACACCCACAGGCGAACCCAGCAGAACGTTATAACAGGAGCCTAATAACCATGCTACGTTCCTATCTCAAGGAAGATCAAAAGAAGTGGGATCTACTCCTACCCAAGCTTGCCGTGGCTCTTAGGACAGCTGTTAGCCACACAACAGGTTACTCTCCTGCTTCCCTCATTTTCCTTTTCGGCTACGTATTGAATCCAAGTCACGTGCAACTTAAGGAAGAGAATTCATCACACCCCCTGTGTACAGCTGGTGCTAGGAAACAAGGCCTGGAAACCCTCATCCAGAAAGTACAAGAGAGAATGGCAGAAGCTAGTCGAAGAAACAAGATGAATTACGACATCAGGAGGAAAAACGTTGAATTCCAAACAGGTGAATGGGTATGGAAGAAGAATTTTGTACAGTCAAGCGCTGCTAATCCAGTAAACTCTGCAAGCGATATGTCGGCCCTTTCAAAATTTCCAACAAGGTGTCACCTATCATATATCATCTTGTAGACGAGGGAGGCAAGGACGTAGGCACATGGCATATTTCAGATCTCAAACCATTCTTTGATTTTGATGACTCCTGAGTTTCTTCCCAAGAAGGGTCTGAAACTCTCCCTACGGAGGGGTGTGGTTGTAGCAAAAGGTTGGATTGATCTCTGTTGTTGACCTCCGTCGTCTGATCTGGATGTCAACAACCTCCCACCTAGTCACCATCAACTTGCAGGGCCCTTCTCCATCAACTCAGTACATCTCTGTCGTGCACCCCGAGTGGATTGTTCGCCATCTAATTTGCTATTGCGACTCACACGTGATTGGTGTTGATCTTCGTGCTTCGAAGCCCAATCTGCCCGAGACGTATCGTCCACCATCGCAACATTTGGAAAGTCATTTTTGCTCCCACCTCGGCATTGAAGGATCGTTCCCCGCTCGAGGATAACTTCCCTGAGGTCGGACATCACCCCCTTTGCAAGACATCTTGAAGCCTCCAGAACCATAGGCACTTGGAGGCAGCAAGTGTCGGCTGAACCTTTTCTGCTGTCGCCCTGGACGAACGACAGGGAACTTCCAACTTCCTGCTAGGCAGATAATTAAAGTCTGTCCTTCTTTTAAATATTTATTATTCATTTTTTTTGTAAGGGTGGCCACTCAGATCTAGGGGTTTTGTGTTTGGCATCAAGAAAAGGTTATTTTGTTTGTGAAGGTCAAAATATTATTTTCATTCATTTTGTCCAAAGCTTTATTTATTTTTATTTTTTTTTTAAATTTTGTTATTCCAGTATTAGATAGCTTCGAATAAAACCTACTCAGAGTTTACTCTCTCTCTCTGGCTTAATACCCTAATTCGGGCCCATCCCTTCTCCAAGCTGATGCTGGGGGAGTTCATTATGTTGTGTCTATTCGCTCACTTGTGATTTGTAGGAGTGGTAGTGCTACAATCTCGTATCGAGATGACAAATTGAATCGAATCGATTTTGAAATGAACGATTTTGGGATTGAAATCAGATTCTAGGGCAGTGGCCCCATGTAGGCGTGGCGAACAACATTTTTACTCGACTGAGCTTGCACGGACGTGCCACTTTTCTCGGTTGCCATGGCAACACCAGGTCCCAGGACCTGCCAGTTCAGGAGCCTAGGTTTCGATTTCGATTGCGCGAAATCGATTACAGTCGCTATATTCTGATAACACAGCTGTGGAGGTGTGGAGCTACAGGGAGCCAACATGACGGAACCACATATTGAATATCCATAGCCAGAGAGCTCTGTGTCGCTGTTGAACTTTGTGAAAAATGCTAGGTACAGTGTACGGAGGGAAATTCAAATGCCAACTGAACACATTGCTGAGTTTTTTTTACTCTTAGTCTGTCTGGGTGCCGGGGCAGTGGCCCAAGCGGGTTACACCATCCTCACCTACAACACTGATAATTGAAGCTGTTGCATTATTAGGAACGGATGAATCGGCTATCCTAGAGCTAACCCGCCATTGATTGAAATCATTGCTGTCAGACGTGCTTGCTGAAACAGCAATTTCCATCCTACTGCAAGCACGTCTGCCCGGTCTGCTGAATGGTTGCATGTCAAGTCAACCGCAAGTTGGCCATATCAACAAGCTGCCTGCCTACCAGCCCAGTGGTTTGGTCTTGATTATACTCGTAACCAAAATTATTTTGATAGATAGATTGTTTGCACAACAATTAATTGTAACAGCTACAACAGCTGCTCCTCTAGGTAGCAGTAATTCGGAACAATGTTCAAGAGGTTCAGTGTTGCCATCTGACGCATTGTACGACTCATCTGGTGGTACACGAACACGGTGGAACACGTATTAGTCTTCCCAATACCAGAGGCCAGAGACGAGTTCGTCCACATCGAATCAGTCCAGGTCTATTTGCAATCGTATTTATCTACATTTAAGCTTGTGGAATTTAACCAAACAATAATTCCACTAGATTGCGGCATAGCTCGGACTTCATCGTACGCAAACAAAATTGCACTCGGCAAAACTGTGGAAATCGGAGATCACCCCTGGGCCGCTGCTCTCTACAAAAACGATAGTGGAACATACAGTGCCATTTGCGGTGGTACCATAATTTCGTATAATCTGGTACTCACAGGTCAGTTGGACTTGTTTAACTTGCGCTAAAGCTAACTATTTAAACGCAAAACCAATA